>CM052544.1:68150454-68164883 GCA_028533065.1 Trachops cirrhosus
GTCAGACAACATGGTTGGCCACACTGGAACTTCCAAGTAGTGTCACATCTTCTGGGCCAGGATATGCTTCCTTGAAGACATATCCCCCATGTCTGGACCTTGTCAGACAACATGGTTGGCCGTACTGGAACTGGACGTGGCAGAAGCCAATGTGACTGAGAAAAGCAAGGGGTATTAGTTTCACCCCCATATTTATGTAAAGTATAACAGACAAGGAATTGGCTGTGGGTAAAGTTGTCTGGGGCCACTGATGAGAGATTCATTAAAGTTCTTAGTGTTTTCACTATGTTAAAAAAGAGCCTTATGGCTGAAATGTATTTCTCCATAAAAAGTCCCATTAATCCTTCCCCATTTTTGAAATGTTCCCCTTTAACATTATGCAACTGCTTTCCTCTATTTTCCCCAATTGTATTAATTATGTTTTTATTTTCATTATGGTTTGACATCTTAAAAATCATCTGGCTGGGGAGAAACTGACCCTTCCAGTACTAGGCAGTTCTTAGAGATGGCAAAGGGCTTAGCAAGGAGCACGCCCTTCATATGCAGGCAACCAACTCTGAGTTTATACTCCAAACAGTCTCCTTTATTATTTATACACCAAGCCAAAATTTCCCCTGCCCTAGATCACCCCAGAATCAGGTCTCAGGAAGCTAGAGACTGCTCTGATAGCTCAACACCTGTCACAGTTATTCACACTGGCCAATTCTAACTTGTTCTCCTAGCCTGCCTTGCCTTTTCAGTGGAAACTCCAATAAAGGTTCTGGCCTTGGCTTTCCCCCGGCTCCTGCTTCTGCCCCCTGACCAACAGAACACTTACCCTGGTGCAGCCCACATAGCCCTGCATGGAGTGTCCCTTTCTCTTGAGAGATATAAGTAATACATTCCTTCAATAGCACTGGCATCTCTGTGTTGTCTCTCACCCACTTCCATACATTAAAATCTCGAGTCCAAATGAGACACATGTCTGCTTCTCTCTCAGTTATTTTATACTTTAGTCATTTTGGACATGTTCTTGCCAAAGGCAAGTTTAGAATCCAGGTTCACATAGTGAGGGGAGGGCCTTCAGGGACATGTGTAACTGAGCCAACAAGGGTCGTGGCTGATGAGAAAAAAGGCAGTAGTCACTATATAAACATTCTTATAAAGTACGCTCTCGAGGCATCTGATACTTGAATGTGGCTTATGTATTTGTACATGCAGGGGGTTTTACCTGTCCAATCTCATTTAATCATCCTCAGTACATTGATGAGATGTGGAAAGGGAGGTAACTTGCTCAAGGTCACACAACTAGGCATAGACTAGATTTGAACCCAGAGTCTTTTAGTGCACCATGTTCTCACACCCATACTACAGTCTCCCTTTCTAGAAGACCTAACATCATTAAGAACAGTGAACCTGAACATACTTCGGTGCTGCAACATCAGTCATGTTTTCTGATTCTGGATGTCTGATGAATGACGTTTTTTAGACATATGATTCTGGAGACAAGAGTATGGGTAAAATCATATTTTATTTAACAATGAACAGGGTATAGGGAAAAGTGATTTGGGGTCACATGGAAGATAATGACAGACATGGAGAGCCCAGAGGTGTTTCTTCTGCTGGGGAAGGAAACAAACAGTTCATACTCCAGAGATCCAGCCAGAATGCTGGTCATGGCTGGAAGAAGTCTGTCCAGATGAGACGGAACTAAATAGCTTCCTAAACCAGTTAAAAGAAAAGGAAGTGGCAAATTTCAGCATTTTTTATGCCAACTTCTGACTCCATTATCTAATTTGTTAATTTTCTCAAGTTTATTATTTTAATGCTATAACTCAGTCTACATTTATGAACTTTTCATGGAGACAGAAGCTCTGATGCTTTAGAATTAAGAAATAATATTTAGAAGTTTCCTAGGCAATGACTGGAAATAAGAGGAATGCAATAAAACAATGGAACACTTACCTCTCAGAGCTGCTGGAGAATAATGAAACATGCGAAGATTTTTCTTTTGCAATAAAGTATTTTGTGTCAACACATTTTTCACACAGATGAATGAGCAGATAGGAAGTAAAGGATGGTATGAATAATAAACTCCTTGAGAAGCAAAGGAAGCTGGTGTCTCCAGGATGTTTCACTTATTGTTTAAACAAAAGGGTGTGAAATTGGAACAAAAAGGATGTATTACTACAAGTTTGGGATTTAATAGGAAGTAAACATTTAATTTGATTTTTATAAGTGATTATTAAAATTGTTTTTGCATTAAATTATTTATTTATGGTTGAACAGGTTCTTATTAAACTCACTGATGACCTCTTTGACTCTTCAGACCATTTCAAATGATAAAATTTCAAGGCAATATTTTCCCAAAGTTTAAAATGAGGCATAATTGGGTTCCTAGTAGTTGAAAATATGAATTAAAAATTTTGAGTTAAAGAAGTGTGGAGAAGATGAAGTGACATTATGTGGGTTTAGCAGAATAATTCTCCACATGTTTGTCCCCCACCTACAACTCTGCTACATAAACTCTGTGGATGACTGGAAAGTACCAGCTATCTGAAAGAAAGGTATTCCTACACTGGAGGAAGCAGTAAATGCTACAAAGGGGACTCATTGCCTCTTAATAGAAACTATTTCAGTCCCCCTTTATTTGTGTACCTTCTGAGACAGTGCAAGTTTGTGACTTCTAGATTGGGAACAATGTATTCTGGAACAGATTTTTTTCCCTAGTGTCTTTAAAATGGGTAAAACAAAGTGCTTTCTAAATATAGGGATCACAAATTTTAAAAAAGGAGAAATTTATAATGGTGAGCCAACTGGTAGTGAGCTTCAGGAGGCTTGTAGAATTAGATTAGTTTGCTCCAAAGTACGGGGGCAAGATAATGGCAACATAATTAAGAGTTTTGCAAGAGGAATGGGCTCTAAATTTGGAGTTTGCCAGGAGATACCTTTCTCCCTTGGGCTCAATCTTATTTCTGTTTGGAAGAATATTCAGATGAAGGCATTTTGTGAAAGGGTCCATTCTCCCTCAATTTTTTTCTTTCATTCTGGAGTGGAGGACTTTTAGGTTCTAAAACAACAGAAAATCTAAAATATATAAGATAAATTTTCCCCCAAATATTGAATGTGAGTATAAAAATGTGAAAGATAATAAAATTCCCTTTGCTTATAGCATTTAATGTTTTTCTGTGACCTCTTCCTTCCCTTGTTTCTCACTTTACCCAGGATGTTCAATAAGAAAACTTTAAAAAGATTTTAGTTAGTTATTTTAGACAGAGGGGAAGACAGGTAGAAAGAGAGGGAGAGAAACATCAATATGTGGTTGCCTCTTGTGAGCCCCCTACTGGGGACCTGGCCTGCAACCCAGGCATGTGCCCTCACTGGGAATCCAACCAGTGATCCTTTGCTTCACAGTCCAGTGCTCTATCCACTGAGCCACACCAGCCAGGGCACAATAAAAAAATATTTTAAAAAGGATAAAAAGATGTCACTTACAGTATAGTAATGGTCTTAGTCCTTTAAAAAATTATGGAGTATTTTTATCTGGTTAATTGTATTTTTGAGTTGCTGGAATTCTTTATATATTTTGGAAATTAATCCCTTATCAGGTATATGATTTGCAAAGATTTTCTTCCATTCTGTCAGTTGATTTTTTTTTCATTCTGTTGATTGCTTTCTTTTCTGTGCAGAAGCTCTTTATCTTGATGTAGTTCCACCGGTTTAGTTTTGCTTCTGTTACTTGTACTTTTTGTGTTATATCAAAAAAAAAAAAGTGGTACAGCAGCTATGGAAAACAGTATGGAGGTTCCTTGAAAAGTTAAAATTAGAACTACCAATAAGATCCAGCAATCATACTTCTGGGCATATATCCAAAGAAATTGAAATCGGGATCTTGAAGAATTACCTGCATTCTCACATTCATTGCAGCATTATTCATGATAGCTTGGATATTGAAATGACCCAAGTGTTCATTGATGAATAGATAAAGAAAAAATATATGTATACATATGTATAAATTCAGAGAATTTAGAAATAGCTGAGGATGAGGATGAGCTGGGACTGAGGGCACCTGCAGCGAGGAAGCATTGATGACATCCATCTGGTAGAGTGTTGGCCATCATCTGATGGGAATCAACTCTCATCTGATGCCAGATGCCTGTTCTCCCAGGCCATTCATCCAAACTTGGCACTATGCACACCCTCCTGAATCTGTGTGACCTCAGAATAGAGGGGGGACTAAATTGATTAAAATTTAGTTTTCATCACTTATTAGAATGAAGACTTAAAGTATAAACTAAGTTAAAGAAAAATATAGTTACATTTCTTCATTATCAAATTTGTGCCTAAAGTTTGTACTCATCATGGTAGCTTTTTTAATATTTGTGTGGGATTAGGGACGAGGTATACTTAGGGGAAAAGTTGTTTTCTCTCTTTTCTCTCCTACCTTAGGGCATTAGGTTATCCAAAGTGGAACCATTTCTGGTCCTCCAGTATGCTGCCATCTTTTCCAAATTGTTTATCAATGTCTCTTTTCTCCATTGCTTGCTACTGGAATCAGAGACGAAGAAGACAAAACCACATCCAGAAATATGTTTGAGGACACTCTCACCAACAGATGACACCTGCTTCTCACAGAATTCTGCAAGTATCAGAGCTTTTGGTCAGCTCCTAAACTTGCTTACTTTCTTTTCTGCAAAGTTTTAAAAATTTTCCCCTCAGATTGACATTTTCATTGTTTCCACTTTAAGGTTATTGCAAATGAAACTACTATGAACATTTGTGTAGAAGCCTTTTTATGGACAAATGCTTTCATTTTTCTTGGGTTAATACTAAGTAGTGAAATACCGGGATAATATAGTAGGTGTGTGTTTAACATTTAAAAAATTTTCCTGCTTCCATTCACCGTCTTTTCTGAGGCCCAAGTTATTTTGGAGGTAAAGATGCAAAATCTCTATAGTTTGTAAACAAGTAGCAAACATGTATAGAAAGGAAAGAGATGGAAAAAAATGTAGGCAAAGATGAAAAAGATTTCAGAATTTCAGTGGAGAAAGCAGAGAAAGTGGAAAGTGTGGTCACAGCTTTTCTTGTGGAAAACATATACCTGTTGGCTTACCAGGCATTTCCCTGCAGGGAGAGTATTTTTTTTTTTTGTATGATTGTGTCGACTCTAATACATGCTTATTGCAGATGTTTTGGTATGGACGTTGGGGCACTAGGGAGCAATGCCTAATTCTCTGGGGAGCTGAGAATATTTGCCTTTTAAAAGCTATTGTACTTAGTTGAGGTGGATGCTGTCACATGCTCTTAGCCACCGTTTGTCAGAGGTCACCAGAGAGCAGCACATGGCATCATTTCTATACTCAGAGCAACAGAAGTACTTATTGTGATGATAGAGAAACACTGTAGTCCTTGAATGCTCCCAAGTGCTGTCATTTTTGTTGTGGAAGAAAGTCCTCTGTGAGAAGCCCCTGTTCTCCCCTAAGTCTGCCATGTGTGTTCACCATGAAACTGGCAGCCACTGTCCCTGTGAATTTCATGGGGCACTTTGTGTGGTGTGGCCATGCTGTCATGGGGAAGGCCAGTGGACAGCCTTCCACACCACTTATGTTCACAGGTGAAATCAACCGTGATTTTCTTGTGTCTAAGGTTGATGCTTGTTTAGAAACCAAAACCACAGCATCACTTAGAACAATTTAGAGTGGTTGATGGCAAGCTCTGAGGAGGTTGTGGGAAGGAGCAGAACTGTGTTACCCCACATGCCTGGACACAGCTTTTGTCTGTGTGAAGAAGCCAGCTCAGCATTTATCTGCACTATGCTTACTCAAGCTCCTCTGATGAGTTCCTCACTTTAGGGAGCAATAGAACAGACAAAGCAAGAACCAGAGCTTGGATGATGAGAGAAAAGGAAATGCCCCATTGACCTGGGATAGGGTGCTCTGTCTTGTGTATTGGCTTGCATCCCTGCTACCCACCCATGATGTGTAATTAGTGTCCATTAAATATTTGTTGAATGAATGAATAAATATTTGGGGGTGGAATGGTCGACTAGACTACAGACAGTTTCTTTTAGATTTGTAAGTTTATGCAGTTGAAAATATTTTTTAAATTTTATTAAATTTTGGGGTGACATTGGTCAATAAAATTATATAGGTTTTAGGTGTATAATTCTATGATATGTCATCTATATATTGCATTGTGTGTTCATCACCCCAAGTCAAGTCTCCTTCCATAACTATATATTTGACCCTTCTTGCCCTCTACTACTTCCTACCTCCCTTTTCTCTGGTAACCACCACACTGTTGTCTGTGTTTATGAGTGGTTTGTTTGTTTGTCTTGTTTATTCTTTTGTTGCTTTCTGTTTTATATCCCACGTATCAGTGAAATAATTGTTTTGACTTTTTTGTCTGACTTATTTTGCTTAGCGTGGTAGTCTTAGATTCACCCATGTTGCAAATGGCAATATTTCATCTTTTCTTTTTTGTTTTTTAAATTTTTAATATATTTTATTGATTATGCTACTACAGTTGTCCCATTTCCTCCCCTTTTTCCCCTCTGACCTGCATACCCCCTCCCACCCACATTCCCCTCCCTTTAGTTCATGTCCATGGATCATACATATAAGTTCTTTGGCTTCCACATTTCCTATACTATTCTTAACCTCCCCCTGTCTATTTTCTACATATCATATATGCCACTTATTCCCCCATTCTCCACTCCTTTTCCCCATTGATAACCCTCCATGTGATCTTCATTCTGTTCCTGATCTAGTTGTTTGCTTAGTTCATTTCTGTTTTTGTTTTTGTTTTAAGTTCAGTTGTTGATAATTGTGAGTCTGCTGTCATTTTACTGTTCACATTTTTGATCTTCTTTTTCTTAGATAAGTCCCTTTAACATTTCATGTAATAAGGGTTTGGTGATGATGTACTCCTTTACCTTGCCCTTATCTGGGGAGCACTTTATCTGCCCTTCCATTCTAAATGATAGCTTTGCTGGATAGAATAATCTTGGGTGTAGGTCCTTACCTTTCATGACTTGGGATACTTCTTTCCAGCCCCTTCTTGCCTGCAAGGTTACTTTTGAGAAATCAGCTGATGGTCTCATGAGAACTCATTTGTAGGTAACTGTCTCCTTTTCTCTTGCTGCTTTGAAGATTCTCTCCTTATCTTTCATCTTGGGTAATGCAATTATGATGTGCCTTGGTGTGTTCCTCCTTGGGTCCAATTTCTTTGGGACTCTCTGGGCTTTCTGAACTTCCTGGAAGTCTATTTCCTTCACCAGATTGGGGAAGTTCTCCTTCATTATTTGTTCAAATAAGTTTTCAATTTGTTGCTCTTCCTCTTCTCCTTCTGGCACCCCTATGATTCAGATGTTGGAACATTTAAAGTTGTCCTGGAGGTTCCTAAGCCTCTCCTCATTTTTTCTGAATTCTTCTTTCTTTATTCTGTTCTGGTTGAATGCTTCTTTCTTTCTTCTGCTCCAAATAGTTGATTTGAGTCCCGGTTTCCTCCCCATCACTGTTGGTTTCTTGTACATTTTCCTTTATTTCACTTAGCATAACCTTCATTTTTGCCTCTAACTTGCGATCAGACTCAACCATTTCTGTGAGCATCCTGATTACCAGTGTTTTGGACTGTGCATCTGATAAGTTGGCTATCTCTTTATTGCTTAGTTGTATTTTTTTCTGGAGCTTTGATCTGTTCTTTTATTTGGGCCATATATGTATATTTTTTATCTCAGCCCACCTGTTAGGTAGTAAGGGGCAGAGCCTTAGTTATTTGACAGGTTGGGGCAACCCAGGTTGCTAGCTTGTGGTGCTATATGTGGGGGAGGGGTCTGAGATGGAACAATGATGCTTGCTCCACTCTCTGCCTGTTTTCAGTCACTTCCCCAGCTACCCAGAAGCAAATTGGGCCCTTCTGGTGCTAATTCCCTGGTGGGTGGGTTTGTGTACATTCTAGAACCCTTTGGGTCTCTCCAATGAACTCTGCTGTGAGGCTGGGAGTTTCTCCCACTGACCCCTCAACCCCACATGTGTTTTCAGTCAGAGGCTTTGAGGCTTTATTTCCTTGTGCTGGAATCCTGGGTTGCTAGGTGTGTTTCCCTCCCCAGTGGTTCCTTCTGGTGTATCTTCATGCAAATGTGGGACTGCCCACTCCTCCAGCTGCCACCTTTCCATGAGTCCTCTCCTCCTCAGCTGCCTGTTTCCACCTCCTCTACAGGTCTGGATGGATGTTTCTTCAACCTTGATTTTCAGACTTCCATACAGTTCGGTTTTCTGTCAGTTCTCGTTGTTTTTGTTTTTAAATTTGTTGTTGTCCTTGTTTTGGTTGTGCAAGAACACACAGTATGTCTATCTACACCTTCATCTTGACCAGAAGTCCCCTGTTTATTAAAATTTTTCCCCAAACATCACATTATAATTCTTCAATAAAACATTGGAAAAAGGACTATCAGTGCCAACACATTTACATATTAGTAATCAATGACTGTGTTTGTTGTCATTAAAGATGATTTTAAAAGAATGTTTTAATTATCTGTTTGCATTGATTGTGGTTGCTTTTCTTATGGTTTTAGCAGTAACTGTGTTGTGCAATATCTGTCTTTTGGAGTTTTTTCTACTACTTGACATTTGTTGTTGTTGGTCATTCTATGGCAGCAGAAAAATACAGTCAGCTAGCTTTCCTGCTTGTCATTTGGGGAAGATAAGTTATAGATCTTCACTTTTAGTTAAATTCCTTCTTCCCCTAACATATTGAAGATAAACAGAATACTGCAGAGGTTGTTAACCTTCTCTTTTGCAAGGAAAAGGATATCATCTTGAATCATATCTAAGTGTACCTAGCAAGGGCAATATTCCTCTTTTACTTCAAGTTTAGGCAATTTCTTTTTGTAAACATGATATCATACAGCATGATGTGGAGTCACAGTGACCCATTCTTATTGCTGTTAGATTATAAATGACCCTTTGTAATTGAGGGTCTTTGCTCCTTTGCTTGCTTGTTTGTTTCTAACTTAGCTGTTTGTGGAAGGGTTAAACTCTTTTGAGTGCCCCCAGAGTGTGCCTCACCTCTGGCATTGGCCAACATTCCAGTGAATGACTTTTGTAGAACATATGTGTAATTGATCTTCACCAGATACATTTTGCCAGGGATCCTGTCTTCTTCCATGATAGAGTGGAAAGCATGTCAGAATGCATCCATTCAGAAAGCATCATTCTACTACTCCTGGTTGCATGACCTTGACTTGGTTACTTAAGTTTTCTGAGCTTCTGGTTCCTATCAATAAGTGTGCATATTACCTGCACCTCAGGCTTCTTGCAAAGATCAAGTAAGATTACTACAAGTACAATGCTTATTATATAACAAGTAATTACAATATATTATATAATAGATGCATGACACATGGTAGGCCCTCAAGTGTACATCATCTTCAGGAGAAAACTTTTTCATTTTTCTATGCTTTGATAAAAACAGTAATAAAAATGTCTTTGACAATATTACAGAAATTGTCAAATGCACAGGTAAGTTGTAGGTTCCCACCTACTCTAGCTCTCTTGATAGAATAAGTGTAAAAAGTTATAATGTAGTTATTACTACAGTGGATTTACTTATAGCATTATGCTTTTAAAGGATGAATTTAATGCTGAAAATGTATGCAACTGAAACATTCCATTCTTTACATAATGTCTGAGAAGAGATAGAATGATTTGCATTTATTTACTTATTTATATTTGTTTAAATAGCTGGAGCAGAGCTTGCTTGATTCTTCCACTGGAAGTTCTCTTGATATCACTTTTAATAATTTGTGACCAGTGGGAATGAGGACCTCTGGAAAATGAATGTCAGTCCCAGCCATTTCAACACTGAATTCCAAAACGTGTTATAAGTTAATTTTCTTTATCGTACAAAGTTCCTTATAGTCCTGTAGAATACTTAGAATTTTAAGGTAGTTATTGTTTTATAATAAATGTCCATGCAATATACTGTACGACACATCCTTTAACAAATGAGTGAGAGTCAAGGAATAACTTGAGCACATATTGTCACAAGCAGTGTAGACTGTGTTCCTTGTAATTTTGCAAGTGACTAAACTCAACACAGGTGCTCAGTAGAGATATGCATAAATATTTAAAGTCTCTTTCTTCTAGGCATGTTGTAATGGGTATGGAGTGTGTGTGATAAACTGTTATTGTTTGAAATGACTGAGATTGGAGATTATTACTCCAGCAGAACCTAGACATCTGCCTGATGAATATACAAGTAAAACCTTTGACTTAAACTTAAAATACAATAGGGTAAATGTATTTGCATATATTTTCAT
The DNA here is from genome assembly GCA_028533065.1 of Trachops cirrhosus. NCBI lineage: Eukaryota > Metazoa > Chordata > Mammalia > Chiroptera > Phyllostomidae > Trachops > Trachops cirrhosus. The sequence goes on from CM052544.1 coordinate 68,160,755, forward strand.
AAGCATTTTCTATGAGTATGAATTCAGTGGCTATAAGTCAATGCCATCTTTTTAAAATAAATCAACCTCATAACTCATAATATAATATCCAGTTACTATTTCTCTGCAAATAGAGCATAATCAGTCTCAGAGCAAGATCCTTCTAGATTTCCCTCCTTTTTTTGTGCTCATATTTCATGACTATATCTACTGTTTCCTTAAATTATATAGTCATAATACAATTATAATGAACATAAAATGGTTTGGAACTAGAAATGAAAAACTCTTTTTTTAAAAAAATTATGGATATGATAAACTCTTAATAGGCATACAATGCAACAGCTGGAGGAAGAATTCAGGTATACAAAAGGGTAATTAGGATTGGAGAGTGTTTAGTTTGCTGTGAGCATCTATTTGTGTTTAGGTTTTACATAATAAATGGAAAGTTTTAGTTAATAAGGAAAATTAATTAAATGGTGGTTGGTTAGGGGAGTTTCTGCAGTAATTGATTTAAAAGATAAGGTAAGGAGGTCAATACTCATACTTTGACACAGTTTACAAACTTTAAACATCATATAGTATTTTAAATTATACCTGATCTATAATTGCTTTGTTAACCTTTATTTTATTATTGTAATTGCTTATTTATTTTCTATGATTGTACCTGCTTTATTAACCTCTATTATTTTCATAATTAACAATATAATCTTTGACTCAAGGTATTAAAAAGTTCTGAGAATAATTTGCATTTGCATGTTACAAGACATGAAAATAGCATTCTCAATGAATGGCTGAGTAGAATGAAGAATTAAGCTAATTAATGTTTGTTTTTAACAAGCAGTTGTAAGCATGCCTCAGAGCATGGTTCATTTCTTCATCCAGCTTCAAACAAAAACATTTTAGTTATGTTTCATTTCTGGGGCAGGGTTTGATAACATTGGACATATGCCTATTGGCCATCTCTATGTCCTCATTGGATAAGTGTCTATCATATCTTTTGCCCATTTTTAAAATGTGTTGTTCATTTTTTGGTGTTGCATTTTATAAATTCTTTATAATTTTTGGATAGTAACCCCTTATCAGATGTATTGGCAAATATGTTCTCTCATTCCATGGGTTGTATTTTTATTTTGTTGACAATTTCCTTTGCTGTGCAAAAATATTTAGTTTGAAGTTGTCCCATTTGCTTATTTTTTCTTTTGTTTCCTTTGTCTGGGGAAATATATCAGATAAAATATTGCTACCAGCCATGTCCAAGATTTTACTGCCTATGTTTTCTTCTAGAATTTTTATGGTTTTGGATCTAATATTTGTCTTTAACCCATTTTGAATTTGTTGTTGTGTTTGGTGTAAGAAGGTAGTGTAGTTTCATTTTTCTGCATGTATCTGTACAGTTTTCCCAACACCACTTGTTGAATAAAGTATCTTTAACCTATTGTATGTGCTTGTTTCCTCTGTTAAATATTAATTAAGTATAAAGGTATGGTTTTATTTCTGGACTCTATTCTGTACCATTGATCTCTGTGTCTGTTTTTCTGCCAGTACCATGTTGTTTTGATTACTATGGCCTTGCAGTATAGTTTGATATTAGGCAGTATGATTCCTCTAACATTTTTCTTCTTTCTCAGGATTGCTGTTGCTATGTGGGACTTTTTCTGGTTCCATATAAATTTTTGAAATATTTGTTCTAGTTCTGTGAATCACATCATTGGAATATTGATAGGAACTGTGCTGAATCTATAGATTGCTTTGGGTAGTATGGACATTTCAATGATGTTAATTCTTCCAATTCATGTACATGGTATATGCTTATAGTTGTTTGTGTCTTCTATTTCTTTCTTTAAAATTCTATTGTTTTCTGAGTACTGGTCTTCTATGTCCTTGGTTAAATTTATGCCAAGGTACCATATTTTTTTTGTTGCAATGTTAATGGTATTGTTTTCTTAGTTTCTCTTTCTGAGACTCATTGTTGGTGTATAAAAGTGCCACAAATTTCTGTACATTAACTTTGCATCCTCCTGATTTGCTGAATTCATTTATTAGTTCTAGTGGTTTATTGGTGGAATCTTTAAAGATCTGTATGCACAGTATCATGTCATCTACAAATAAAGACGGTTTTACTTCTTCCTTTTCAAATTGGATGTTTTTTATTTCTTTTTCTTGTCTGATTGCTATGGCTAGAACTTCCAGTACTATGTTGAATATGAGAGGTGAAAGTTGAATCCCTGTCTTGTCCCCAATCTTCAGGGCAACACTTGCAGTTTTTGCCTGTTGAGTATGATACTGGCAGTGGGTTTGTCATATATGCCTTTTATCAAGTTTAGGTATGTTCCTTCTATTCCCACTTTGCAGATTTTTAATCATAAATTGTGCTGGATTTTATCATATGTTTTTCTGACAATATTGTCAGAATATTGTCTGACAATATGATCCTGTGGTTTTTAATGTTTGTTTTTTATGTGGTGAGTCACATTTATTGACTTGCAAATGTACCAACCTTGCATCTCTAGAATTAATCTTACTCAGTCATGGTGTATGATTTTTTTGATGTATTGCTGTATTTGATTCACTAATATTTTACTGAGGATTTAAGCCTTTATGTTCATCAGGAATATTGGCCTGTAATTTTCTCTCTTTTTTTTTTTGTAGTGTCTTTATCTGGTTTTGGAATTAGGATCATGCTGGCCTCATAAAATGAGCTTGGGACTCTTCCCTCTTCCTGAATTTTGTGAAATAGTTTGGGCAGGAGAGATGTTATTTCTCCCCAGCATATTTGGTAAAATTCAGCTGTGAAGCCATCTGTTCAGAGCTTTTTTTTGTTGGAGTTTTTTGATTTACTCGTTCAATTTCACTAGGTGTCACTTGTGTATTCAGATTCTCTGACTCTTTGTGATTTATCCTGATTTAGTTCTGGAAGATTGTATGTTTCTAGGAATTTTTTCATTTCATCCAGGTTTTCCAGTTTGTTGGCATATAGTTTTCATAATATTTCATTACAATCCTTTTTATTTCTTTGATATCAGTTGTTATTTCTGCTCTTTTATTTTTGATTATATTTATTTGGGTCCTATCTCTTTTTTTTTGGTTGTTGTTGAGTCTGGTTAAAGGTTTGTCAATCTTGCTTATCTTTTCAAAGAACCAGCTCTTGGATTCATTGACCTTTGTATCATTTTTAGACTCCATTTCATTTATTTCTCCTGTAATCTGTATTATTTCCAATCTTCTACCCACTTTGCACTTTGTTGTTCTTTTTCAAGTTCCTTTAAGTATGAAGTTAGATTGTTTATTTGAGCCTTTTCTTTTTTGAGATATACCTGTAATGCTATGAATTTCCCTCTTGGAATTGTGTCCCACAGATTTTGGATTGCAGAGTTCTCTTTTTCATTTGTTTCAAGGTATTTTTTGCTTTCTTCCTGGATCTCATTGTTAGCACATTTATTCCAATAACATGTTATTTAATTTCCACTCTTTGTGTATTTTTTTCAGTGTTCTTCTTGTGAGTGATTTCTAGTTTCATAGAATTGTGGTCAGAGATGATGCTTGATATGATTTCAATCTTCTTAAATTTATTGAGACTTTTTGTGTCTTAACATATGGCCTATTATAGAAAACGTTCCATGTGTACTTGAAAAATAAGGATATTCTCCTACTTTTGGATAAAATGCTCTGAAGATCTCAATTAAATATATTGATCTAGTGTGTCATTTAAGGCAGCTTTCTCCTTGTTGATTTTTGTCTAGAAGACATATCCATTGAAGACAATGGGGTGTTAAAATTTCCTGCTATGACTGTATTTCTGTTAATCCCTCCCTTTATGTCCATCAAAATTTGCTTTACATGTTTGTGTTGGGTGTATAAATGTTTACTAGGGTTATATCCTCTTATCAGACTGTTCCTTTTATCATTATGTAGTGTCCTCTGTGTCTCTTACTATTGGTTTTAAAGTCTATTTTGTTGGATATAAATATTGCTACCCCACCCTTTTTCCTCATCCATTTGCATGAAATATCCTTTTCCATTCCTTTGCTTTTAGTCTGTGTTTATGTTTTGATCTGAGGTGGGTTTCTTGGAGACAGCATATACATGGGTCTTGTTCTCTTATCCATTCAGTTACCCTATGTCTTTGGTGTAGCATTAAGCCACTTGTATT
>CM052544.1:68164983-68175112 GCA_028533065.1 Trachops cirrhosus
CCTCCTCCTCCTTCTTCTTCTTCTTCTTCTCCTTCTTCTTCTTCTTCTTCTTCTTCTTCTTCTTCTTCTTCTTCTTCTTCTTCTTCTTCTTCTTCTTCTTCTTCTTCTTCTTCTTCTTCTTTTTTCTCCTCCTCCTCCTCCATGCAAACCCTTTAACATTCACTGCAGTACTGGTTTGGTGTTAATAAACTCCTTTACTTTTTTCTTGTTTGGGAAGCTCCTTCAATTTTTCTCCTTCAATTTTTAAATGATAGCCTTGTTGGGTAAAGTAGCCTTGGTTGTAGGTCCTTGCTTTTCATCACCTTGAATATTTCACACCACTCCCTTCTAACCTAAAATTTTTCTGTTGAGAAACTATATGAGTCTAGTAGGAGCTCCAATGTAGGTAACTACCTGCTTTTCTCTTGCGGATTTTACTATTCTCTCCTTGTCTTTAAGCTTTACCATTTTAATTATGATGTGTTTTGGTGTAGGCCAGTTTTGGTCCATCTTTTGGGATTCTCTGACCTTCCTGAACTTGTGTGTCTTTTTCTTTCACAAGACTAAGGAATTTTTGGTCATTATTTTTTCAAATACAATCTCAATCCTTTGCTCAGCCTCTTCTCTTTGTTGGAATCTCATGATGCAAATGAGATTTTAGTCTCATGAAGCATGATGTTATGCTTCATGTTGTCCCAAAAGTTTCATAAGCTCTTCTCATCCTTTTAAATTCTTTTTCTTCTTTTTGCTGCTATGCTTGGGTGTTCTTTCCTAACTTGTCTTCCAAATCCCTGATTCAATCCTTTGCTTCATCTGACCCACTGTTTATTCCTTCTAGTGTATTGTTTATCTCAGATATTGCATTCTTCATTTCTGACCAGTCTTTTTTTGTTTCTGTGTCTTTTTTCATGCTGTTGAGTATCTTTATAATCATTACTCTAAATTCTCTATCTGATAAATTGCTTGCCTCTCTTTCATTTAGTTCTCTTCTGAAGGATGTCATCCTTTCAACAGGGGCCTGTTTCTTTGTCTTCCCAACCTGGCTGCCTCTCTGTGTTTGTTTCTATGTGTTAAGTAGATCTCCAAAGACTCTGGTGCAGACCTATATCAGATGCTTCCGGTGAGTGGCCCTGGGCAACATATTTGGAGCTATCTGCAATCCACATCTTGTTGTTCCCCTGCTTGGCCTGAGTGTGTGCAGAAAGAACCTGGCTGTGCATCAAGGTCAACTTTTACAATTATCATGCCCTGATGAGGGTGAGCTAAAGTCTCAGAACTCCTAAGAATTCTGCCTTAGTTTTTAAACTTACTAACTGAGATAACAACCTCCAGTTGTACTCAGCAGCTTGGCTCAAGCACCACAGTATGGGGTCAGAATGATACCTGTGGGTGGGGCTTTTGCTTCCCCTCAGGTTTACTCTGTGTGGAGGAGAGTTTTCTACCTGAGAAAGATGGCCTCTGCCATATATGGAATGAGTCAGTACATGGTTCCTGGTGTCTGTTCCTTCAGTTTTCACTTCAGATAAACCATCCCCAGACTCTCCTTACATGTCTCTAGTCCACTTTGCCCTCCCCCTCCTGGAGTCCAGGGTAAATAGCTGAAAATGGATTTATGCATTGGCCTGTTAAGTGGCTCTCTGCATCTCCAGCCATCTTTTCCTGACAGACAGAAACCTGCTGCTTTTTACAGCTGGATGTTATAGGGTTCCTCTCCTCACTCTGGAGCTGTGGGTTGGGAAGCCCAGCTTGGCATTTAGACTACACATTTTCAATGGGGAAACCCCTGACACTGAAATATCCCTCTGGAACTTCAGCAGCTGCCCGTGGGAGCCCAGCCAGCTGTCTCATGCCTCTTCCACACTCCATACCAGTCTCATTGTGGAGAGGTGGTTTCTTTTTTCTGTCCTTGGTTATGAGGTTTCTCTCCAGCTATTGTTTAGTTGGTTATTCAGGATGATTTCTCTTAAATTTATTAGTCATTTCAGTTGGTCCTGGAAGGAGGTTTGTGCAGCTTCTACTTACTCCTCTGCCATCTTGGATCCCCTGAGATCTTAATTTATTAAGGTTAATATTCCCTTTTTCCTCTTTCCAAGCCCAAGACAGCCACTACAGAATTTGTGAAGGAAGTTTGTGTCCTCCTCATCCATGTAGCTCTTAGTATTTCAGTAAAAAAGAAAGTCTTCTGAGCTATTTCCTCCTAAACATTTGGATTCCTTCCTCTACATTACTGCAGGAACTTCTGGCATCTCAAACTTCAGTCCATAGAGGCTTCCCTGTCTTCATTTTTAATCTTTTGTATTATTCTTTGTTCTAGTTTTAAATAATATTTTTTCTTTTATTCTTTTTCCATCTTTTTACCACCTTTGACTATTTTCAGCATCTCTCTAATTTTCATGTGATCTCATTATTATCATTTAGAATTTGATTTGAGTTATTAAAAAAGAGCAGATGCTTCCTGGAAAATGCTGTTGTACCTTTGCTTTAGTGATTGCTGTAATTTAGTATCATAGATTTATGTATTTCTCCAAATATTTACCATTTTATATGTCTTAGTTTGACTCACAATCAACTATAATCAACATTTTTACCCTCTATATACTTACTGTGGGGCTGATGTATCTGTTTTATTAAATCACATGAAATTGCTATGTTTAAAGGTAAATAAACCAATTGAATAATGACAATTTCAGCCTAATATGTCTGATGACTGAACAAACTGAATTTCAGACAGATTAAATGAGTTCACCTAAATGTAAAAGACAGAATTAGTTCTCATATGCTTCCCCCTGAAAACAAATTTATAGTTGTTCCTCTTTAAAAATGTATTTACCAACATCTGGAACCTGATTTTTCTCAGTTGAAAAGAATTAGTTCTTAAATTGTGTTATTTAATATATACCACACATGCATACAATTCTTAATCAGAGAATACAGGTGTTGTATTTGTATTATTTTAACATCAAGCTTATTCTATGTTGCTCACTATATATGTATGTGGTTGTGTGTGAATATACATTTTTAGGTGAGGGAATAGCTATTATCATTTACATAAATTAACATTATAGTATAAAGAATTTTCAGATTGGATCACTTTGTGAGTTATACTGGACAAACCTAATACATAGCATATAAAGGTGCTGTTATTTTATTTATGTGGTACCTGTTGTCTAAGAGTTACTGCGAGTAATTAGTCCAAAAGGAAAGTAGTCATAGGACAGGATCTAAGTCCTGGGAATTTGTTCTAATAAGGTCACAAATATTGAAAAACTTTATTATAGCCTTGGTATGGGGTCTATACCAAAGTAAAGTTCTTGAACTTGTAACTGTTGAGGTAGATTTATTGTTTTACAGTCATCCCTTGCTATATCAAACCTGCGATACAGTGAAGCCGCAATAAATGAACCATGATATAGCAAGGGATGACTGTATACTTCACTGGTGAGTACCTATGTAGAATTTTATATGTTGTTAAAATTACATAGGTTTAAGAGTGTAGAAAGTGTTTAAGAGCACGTGAAGTGTTTATAAGAGTGTGGGAAACATTAATAAGAGAGTGGGAAAGGTTTATAGGAGTATGGGAAGGGTTTATAAAGCCTTAAAATATATATAAATAGTAAAATAAATATAACACCACTACTTCGTGGATTTTTGCCTATTGTGGGGGTCTCTAGAACATAACTTCCATGATAGGTGAGGGATCACTGTACTTGCTCAGATTGTCTAACCTCCCTGTGTTCATATTCTCGCCCATGTACCTTTGCCATGAACAACCAGGTGACCATTCCTCCTTTTGACTCATTCTTTATGTAACTGGTTTTGGACAATAAAATGAAGTGGAAGATATGTGCCAGCTCCAAACATGGGCTCATGAATCCTTACACATTTCTGCTTGCATTCTAGAAAAGAGGTTCTCAGCTAGGAGCAATATCTTGAAACATTATGAGTTGACAACTTGTAGGATTCTACTGGCATCAAGTAACTAGAGGCCAGGGATGTTGCTGACCATGCTTAATGTCAGCTCCCATGATACCCAGTGTGGTGGGTCCATTAAGTTTTTGTCTTTTTATAAAAAATTGACATTACATGTGTGGAATATCAGTTGGCATTATTGTCAGAGGATGCTCATTACCAGCTTAGGAGGAGTTTTTTTCCTGACAGCACATACAACCCTCGCCATTCTAGAGGCCTTTGTGACTCAGATATTTGGTCCACTGCCTTGAAGTCTGGTGGCATTGTCCCTTTGATATCAAGTGCATAAGTTTTCTGTATGATTCCAACTGATTCAGTATGTGGGGGCTTGTCAGGCAGCATAATAGAAAAAGATCAGAATAAAATGTGGAAGAAGTGTCTTACCTGCTTCATAGTACTGAATATTGTATATTAAGTAAAATAATTATCATTATGGATTAGACACTTCCTCAATCCTCCCTCTTCATTCATTCTTCATGATGGAGATTATAACTTTTGAAGTCTAATATTGCTTTGTTTTCCCTTAATCACAAAAGACAGATTTTGCAAAAGATTTTTAAAAAATGTTTCATTGTGTTTTCTTGCCACCAAAAAAATGTGCTTCTGTATTTGGATTTAACATTACAGATTTCTTAAAAAATTGAGGTAACTTGAATATAATATGGCAATATGAACACTTACTAATTCCTGCCTCTGTTTCTACATTTTACATAAAAAGGCCAGAAACTCATCTAAAAATAATACTTTTAATAAAATAATTAGTATTAATTAGTATTTAAATAATACTAATAATAAAACTTTTCTGCAATTAAGAAGATGGAATGAAATTGGTACACTCCAAAGTCTGATGAGAGGTAAACAATCCTCTACTGATACCAGGATTGGAGAGAGACTCCACGAAACTTGCTGTTCCATCTGTACATTTCTATAAAAATAGAATAGAAAATTGATATACCATTTAGTCCTAACAAAACAAACAAAACCATGAATCATTGGATTTTTATAAAGCTTTTTGTATTTTCTGTAGAATGAGTAGGTTTTATCTTTAAAAATTTGCTGTCAGAATTCACTGCTCCAGGTTTTAATAGGATTTTAGCAGGCCTTTAGTGGGAACATTTCTGGCACTTCGCAGAAAAGTTAAGTAATGGGAAGACACCCTACCATAAATTTTTCTGGCTTCTGATTATTTTTATCCTTCAAGAACATTATTTTAATAATAAAAACAAATCTTATTTATATATATCTTTGTAACAAATCTTGTTATAAAGACAAATATTTTTTCTTGTTTTTAGATGTATGAAGGATAAAATATCTTCAAAGCAAGCCACTATTCATTAGTTCTTATGAAGACAATTTAATGAGAAATATAACAAAATTGTCTTTATTAGGAATTAGCTGACAGATTACCATCATTATGAATAGGCTTTCAGCATTTTCATGTAGTTTGTTTCACAGAAATTGGCCTTATTTAGTCCTTATTGAGGTACCGTGTGGGTGTTGGGTCTTGTTAAACATACTCTGTTTAGCACAAAGAGGATATAGTTTTAAAGATGCCCATAAGTTTCTGGATACTCAAATTCAAGTAAATTGACCCAGTTGCAAAAAAAACATAGACCAGTATAGGATTTTATTTCTTGTCCCAGTAAATACTGGTATCCCATTCCCACATAGAGGAGTAAGTCTGATTTCATGATCGGTTTGCAGCCTTCTCCCTGTAGAGCACAGCCTGACACATAACAATTCCACCTGCAATTTTTATTTCAAACCTGGAGTTCTAATCGGATGAAAGATATTACAAGATGAAGAATTCTGTGTCAAGTTTTGTATTGCAGACAGAGCCTTTTTATAACATTGCAGAGGGAGCCCCATGTATTCCTCTTCCATGTGTGATATACATCAGAGTTTGCTGAGCTGGCCTTTGAAGGCTGAGCCGAACCCTCTAGTGCAGATGAAGCCAGCTTTTCCTGTTGACTTGGATGTAGAGCAGTTAGTGTTTGCCGCTGCTACAGAGAAGGTTTGCAAGTCAATGAGTACATTACGGGGTCAAAGGTAGCGCACACTTCTCCTGGAGAATCTTGAGGCATGGTACCTTCCAAATACAGCCATTTACCAGCAGATGCAACCATGGCTCTTGTTCTAGATATCCCAGAGGCCAATAATATGAATGAGCTAGTGGCACACAAACATTGTACAACTCCTCTTTATGGAAGCCACCAACCAGCATGATCTTCAATAAGAATTTTAATAGTTCATTAATCAAGACATATAGTTCTGCTCAACAAGGAGCAAATGCTTCATGTCCCTGATTTTTATGTGATGGAAGATTAGTTCAAGATCTATTTTCAATTTTGATAAATACTCAAGTAAAGGATTCCTTAAGGAAAACTGGGGAGACAATATGAATAATAGGGCAACCACTCACAGTGAATTTATCAAGTGAATTGTGAGATAAACCTAGAAAATAAAGTTTCTATAAATCTAGGTTGCCTCAGATATGTGAGAAATGGTTCTAATTCAATTCTTTTCTATTAGTCCTTTCCTGTCTTCTAGAGTTGTGGGTCAATACCACTGAATAAGCAGTGGGACTGTACATTATATTAGTGACCTAAACCATGACCAACCAGTTTATCTCAGCCAGAAGTAGAAATCGCTGACATGACAGCTGAATGACAAAGCCTGTCAGAGCAAGGAGACAGTAATGATAAGCTTTTCCAGGACTTTCTGGGACAAAATAATAGATCATTGATCTTTCTCTGAACCTGATAGAAAAAGTTCATCTCTAACCAGTATTTTCCTGTTTTATATGAAAATGGCTGAGAAATATCAAAAAAGAGGCTCCAGGAAGGCCTGGGTCAGAGTTTGATGTTCATATTCTTCTCCTATGAGATTTCAGTTGGATGTTTTATTTTCTGTAATTTTTGGAACTGATACTTAGGCTGTAGACCCAGGCTATTATTTTGGAAAGGCCAAGAGTTTTAGAAACATTCTGAATGGAATCAAAGTAGAACCTAAGCCATGATACAGTGAGGTTGTTCTGTGTCCTATCAGATACACACCAGGTATAAGACATGAGGCTTGCAGGTAAGGGTACCTTAGCTTTCTTGCTGCTTTTACTCGAGTATTTTGGTTATACTGGGTCAGTAATCCAGATTCCATTATGCATGTGAAGTAAATGCAGCAAATGAGAAATGAGGAGGGTACCATTAGAAAAAGATTTTCTGCTACATGTTCTATAGACCTGCATGCATGTGCACACATATATTTATATGCAGTGTTTGAATCTCTCCACTTGCTTCCCTCCTAACAATTCCCAATGTTGTTGACCTTATTATTCTTCCCTTAGACTTTCGCAATAAACTTTTAAATTATTTCTCAGTACCTAGACTACTCTCCATAGTGCACAGATATTACTGTTATTAGACATAGATTTAATCATGTCACTTAAAATCTTTGAAACAAAATCTGCATTTGGAACTATGGTATATTTAAGCCAGACTAAGGAATTTTACTGTCTTTAGTAGGTTAATAAAGATCATGCCTTCAAACCAACATCCTGTCACTTTTTGTTTATTGATAATTTATGCATGAGGCTGGGCATCCACAAGAAAAAGGAGAGAAGGAAGAACTCAGTCTCCCTCCAGTTATCACATACAATTCAGCTGTGTTCCAAAAATTATGTACTTTATTCTGCCAAATGTAAGTTCTATTAATGACCAGACCAAACTTTCTTAAGAGGGAGTTGGAATATTCTTATCCATGGTGTAGGAATTCCACTGCTATGTGTATGCCCAAGAAAATGAAACATGGCTACAAAAAGAATTGTACAGATTTTAATAAGCTTCTTATTTATAATTGCCCCAAACTAAAAAAAAAGCTCTAATTTCTCCCAGCAGAAAAATGGATAAATTGTCACACATTCACACAATGGAATCCTACTCAGTGATAAAAAATAAAAGGAACAAATCGCTGTGACACATAGCACTCATGGATGAATCTGAAAAACAGTATGTTAAATGGAAGGAACTAGACACAAAAATTTCCATATTGTACACATTCTTTTATATTAAACCCAAATGTGGGCAGAATAAATCTATGCTGAAAGAACAGATAGTGTGTGGGAGAAAGAATTAACTAGAAGGGGCACATGGAACTTTCTGGAAGATGGAGGTAGTCTATATCATGTTTTGTTGAGGGACACGATTTCACAGGCATATACAATGTTCAACATCTATCCAAATGAGCACATAAGATGCATGCACTTTATTTTGTGCTCATTTTATCTCAGTATAAAAGGAATTACAAGCTGTCTATTGTTGCTTCAACCTGTCTCTCTGGAGTATCATCCCTTGTCCCAAGTATGTAATCAGTTTTCTTTGTGAATATTATCAGAATTTTTTTCTAAGAGTAATCCCAGTGAATACGCACTTCTCTGTATCATTACCTAATGAATTACTAGCACCTGGAGATTTTGTAGCTCTATGTAAGTAACTGAGTCAAACAACTAACCAGTTGGTATGGTCCTAATTTAGTCTCCATCTTTGAGGATACTGACAAAATTATCCCAGTGTACCATGTACCTCATCTTCTGACCCTGCTTCCTAGAAAGCCGATATTTATTTCAGCCATGTGGAACAGCTGATACCTCCTGGTCATATCTTGCAACTTATCCAGTATTGCATAGTGGTTACCAACCATGCCTACTTGGCTTTGAATTTTTTCTTTCATTTGCTACTTGTGTGAATTTTGCTAGATTATCTGATGCCTCAGTATTAATTTATGTGCATTGTGAGTATAGTACCTATCTCATTTTTTATGAACATTAAATAAGTGTGTGTATGTAGCTTAGAATAAAGCCTGACACATAGTGCAATATATGTTTTTAGTATTTTAATATTATTTGTGCTTCCATTTATTCACACTTATTTTGAAATTTATTTGAAATTTATTTGAAATTTATTTATTTTCTTCTCATTTACCAATACTTTATTGTAAAGAATTATTATCTTAGACTAGCTTGGACTACTTTATAAAAAGGTAATTTACTTTTTTTGGAAAAGTTAAGTTTACATGAAACATGGAATCATATACATGTAATAATATTCAAGGAAAGTGTTTTGAAGTATTCATAATTAAATTTTTCCACTTATGTGGTAATGTTAAGATAATTATGAAAACTAATGTTCTATACCCTAGAGTTCTGTTCCAGTTAGGCCTTTATGCTAAGATTTCCACTTCTCATGTTTCTCGTATTTTATTTTAGCAGTATTGCTACAGCACAGACAGTGAGTAAAATACTGGGTACATATTTGCATTGTCACCTGGCAGCTGTATCCACAACCTCTCACCCTCATCTTCCTCCATTACTCATAGCAAATGCCATGCTTCCTGGAGACAATACAGTCCATTCGGTAGGAATTCTCAAATCCTCCTACACCCACCTATTACTTACCTGCTTTTCTGACTCTCCTCACCTGCATCTTTCCCACTGTAGTAGTGGAGGTGATCTTGGTGTGCTCTAGATTCCATCTGCTCACATATTTTCCAAGGACCTCAGTCTATAGATTTTCCTTCTCTGTTTTCCTCCCTTTCTCTTGTGTATTGTCTACTTCTTCCTCTGTACAAAATTTGTTGTTTGCTTATTTTAAGAAGATTGATTTTGCAATATAATAACTAAACATCTTGTAACAATTTTGTATGAAAATTTTCAGTAAATTTTTGAGTTGCCTGTTGCTTTTTATTCTTTATTTTGTACAACAGTTTTGTTGTGATGTATATTAGTATATTTACAGAACTGGGCAATAATCTTCACAATCAATTTGAGAACACATTTTTTTCATACTATCACATTTTACATATTGGAATGCATCTTACAGTTGACTTATATGTTTAACTCTCCCAACGTGCTCTCTCCCAAAGGCTAATATTAAATTTATAATGGTGTCTTACAATGAGGAAATGATACACATATGTATGTTATACATGTGTATGCATGTGTTGTTCAGAACATTTTGTTTTTAAAATAAAGAAAATTCACTTTATATAGTGTATAATATTGTCTAATGATTAGAACTAAGATATATAGGGGTGGGCAAAAGTAGACTTAAAGTTCTTTTTTTTTTTTTAAATTTTTAATTTTAGTTTATTCAGTACAGTTTCTATCCTTTATTCCCATTCCAGCCCG
>CM052544.1:68175212-68275665 GCA_028533065.1 Trachops cirrhosus
ACTCTATTTCAGTGTCTTTTGTTATATTTTACTTGTTTCTTTGTTTTGTTGTTTAGGTTCCTGTTAAAGGTGAGATCATATGGTATTTGTCTTTCACTGCCTGGCTTATTTCGCTTAGCATAATGCTTTCCAACTCCATCCATGCTGTTGCAAAGGGTATGAGTTCCTTCTTTCTTTCAGCTGCATAGAATTCCATTGTTCTTTGCTTGGCAAATAATACATTAATAAATAATTCAAGAATAAAGTCTGTGTTTTGTGTACTCACACCTGTAAAACTACATTTTCTGTATATATCATATAGTGTGTATTGTATAACATGTTTCCTTAATTTTAGAAAATTCTTTTATTTATTTATTTTCCTGTTAATTAATTTTTAAAATTTATTATTAAAAAATCACTTTAGTGTTGTTCAATTATAGTTGTTTGCATTTTCCCCTCACCACTCACCCTACCCCAGCCAATCCTACTTCCCTGCCTTGCCTCCACCCTCCCCCTTGTTTTTGTCCATGTGTCCTTTATATCAGTTCCTAAAAGCCCTTTCCCCTACTGTCCCCTCCCCCTAACCTTGTTCTTAATTTCAATGTTTCTGGTTATATTTTGTTTGATTTTTTCTTTTGTTGATTATGTTCCAGTTAAAGGTGAGATCATATGGTATTTGTCCTTCACTGCCTGGCTTATTTCATTTAGCATAATGCTCTCCTGTTCCATCCATGATGCTGTTGCAAAGGGTAGGAGCTCCTTCTTTCTCTCTGATATGTAGAATTCCATTGTGTAAATGAACCAGAGTTTTTCAATCCACTCATTTACTGATGGGCACTTAGGTTGCTTCTAGCACTTGGCTATTGTAAATTGTACTGCTATGAACATTGGGGTGCATAGGTTCTTTTGGATTGGTGTTTCAGGTTTCTTAGGATGTAATCCCAGTGCTGGAATTGCTGGGTCAAAAGGCAGCTCCATTTTTAGTTTTCTGAGAAAATTCCATACTGTTTTCCACAGTGGCTGCACCAGTCTGCATTCCCACCAACAGTGCATTAGGATTCCCCTTTCTCCGAATCCTCTCCAACACTTGTTTGTTGATTTGTTTATGATGGCCATTCTGACTGGTGTGAAGTGGTATCTCATTGTGGTTTTAATTTGCATCTCTCTGATGGCTGGTGATGCTGAGCATCTTTTCATATGTCTCTGGGCCCTCTGTATGTCCTCTTTGGGGAAGAGTCTGTTCAAGTCTTTAGCTCATTTTTTAATTGTATTTTTTGTCTTCCTGGAGTGGAGTTGTGTGACTTCTTTATACATTTTGGAAATGAAATCCTTCTCCAAGGTATCATTTGCAAATATGCTTGCCCATATAATTGGTTCTCTTTTCATTATAATGTCGTTTTCTTTGGCCATGCAGAAGCTTTTTTATTGGATGAGGTCTCATTTGTTTATTCTTTCCTTTATGTCCCTTGCTTTAGGGGACACATCAGTGAAGATGCTGCTGTGTGGAATGTCTGAGATGTTCCTGCCAAAAGTCCTAGTTATCCTCTAGGACTTTTATGGTGTCATGACTTATCTTTAAGTCTTTTATCCACCTTGAATTTATTTTTGTTTATGGTGTAAGTTGGTAGTCAAGCTTCATTTTTTTGCATGTAGCTGTCTAGATCTCCTAACACCATTTGGTGAAGAGGCTATTTTTACTTTATTTTATGCTTCTTCCCCTTTTCTCAAATATTAATTGACCATAGAGACTTGGGTTTATTTCTGGGCTTTCTGTTCTGTTCCATTGGTCTATGTGTCTGTTTTTATGCCAGTACCAGGCTGTTTTGATTACAGTGTGTATGTAATACAGTTTGATATCAGGTATTATGATTCCTCCCACTTTGTTCGTCTTTCTCAAAATTGCTGCAGCTATTTGGGGTCATTTATGATTCTATGTAAATTTTTGAAATGTTTGTTCTATATCCGTGAAATATGTCATTGGTACTTCAGTAAGGATTGCATTGAATCTATAAATCACTTTGGGTAGTCTGGACATTTTGATCATGTTAATTCTTCCAACCCATGAGCATGGCACATGCTTCCATTTGTTTGTGTCTTCCTTAATTTCTTTCTTCAGTGTTGTATAGTTTTCTGAGTACAGGTGTTTTACCTCCTTGGTTAGGTTTATTCCTAGGTACATTATTTTTCATGTTGCTATATCAAATGTGATTTTTTCCCCGATTTCTATTTCTGCTATTTCATTGTTGGTTTACAAAAATACATTTGATTTCTGAATATTGACTTTGAATCCTTCAGTTTTGCCAAATTCATTTATTAGGTGGAGTCTATAGTATTTTCTATGTACACTATCATGTTATCTGCAAACAATGACAGTTTTACTTCTTGTTTTCCAATTTGGATGCCTTTTATTTCTTTTTCTTGCCTGATTGCTATGGTGAGAACTTTCAGTACTATGTTGAATAGGAGTGGTGAAAGTGGGTATCCTTGTCTCATTCCTGATCTTTGTGGAAAAACTCTAAGTTTTGTCCATTGAGTATGATGTCGGTTGTAGGTCTCTCATATATGGCCTTTATTATGTTGAGGAATGCTCTCTTTACTCCCAATTTGCTAAGTTTTTTTTTTTTTATCATAAATGGATGCTGTACCTTATTAAATGCTTTTTCTGCATCTATTGATATGATCATGAGATTTTCATCTTTTGTTTTATGTGGTGTATTATGCTTATTGATTTGCGAATATTGTACCATCCTTGCATCCATGGGATGAATCCCAGTTGATCCTGGTGTATGATCTTTTCAGTGTATTGCTGCATGTGGTTTGCTAATATTTTGCTGAGGATTTTAACATCTATGTTCATCAGCGATATTGGCTGCAGTTTCTTTCTTTGTTATGTCTTTATCTAGTTTTGGGATTAGGACAATGCTGGCTTCATAAAAAGAGTTTGGAGTCTTTCATCTTCTTGAATTTTTTGGAATAGTCTGTGAAGGATAGGGGTTAGCTCTACCTTAAATGCTTTGTAGAATTCTCATGTGAAACCATCCAGTCCAGGGCTTTCATGTGTCAGAAGCTTTTTGATTACTGCTTCAATTTCATCTGCTGTTATTGGTCTGTTCAGGCTTTATGCTTCTTCTTCATTCAGTTTTGGAAGATTATATTTTTCTAGAAATTTGTCCATTTCACCTAGGTTTTCAAATTTCTTGGCACATAGTTCTTCGTAGTAAGTAATTTCTTATACTCCTTTATAGTTCTGTGGTGTCAGTTGTAATCTCTTCTCTTTCATTCTGATTGTGTTTATTTGGGTCTTCTCTCTTATTTTCTTGATGAGCCTGCTTAAAGCTTTGTCAAATTTGTTTATTTTTTCAAAGAACCGGCTCCTGGATTTATTGATCCTGAGAATTGTGCTTTCAGTCTCTGTGTCATTTAATTCTGCTCTGATCTCGGTCATTTCCCTCCTTCTACTCTCCCTAGGCTCTGCCTGTTGTTGTGCCTCCAATTCTTGTATTTTTAAGATTAGGTTGTTTATTTGAGATGTTTCTATCTTTTTTAGGTAGGCCTGTATCGTTATTAACTTCCCTCTCAGGACTACCTTTGTTGTGTCCCATAAGTTTTGGATGGTTGTGAATTCATTTTCACTTATTTCCAGAAACTTTTTGATTTCTTCCCTAATTTCATTCTTGACCCATTCATTGTTTAATAGCATACTATTCAATTCCTATGAGTTTGTGTGTTTTGGGTTTTTTTTCCTTGAGGTCCATTTTTAGTTTCAGTCCCTTATGATCAGAGAAAATGCTTGATATGATTTCAATTTTCTTGAATTTGTTGAAGCTTTTGTGTCCTATCATGTGGTCTATCTTTGAAAATGTTCCATGTGCACTTGAAAAGAATGTATATTTTGCTTCTTTGGGATGAAAGGCTCTATATAAATCAGTTAAGTCCATTTTATCTACAGCATTGTTCAATACCACAATATCTTTGTTGATATTTTGTTCGGAAGATCTGTCCATTTTTGACAGTGGGGTGTTAAAAATCACCCACTATATAAGTGTTGCTATCAATATCTTTCTTGAAGTCCTCTAAGATTTTCTTTATGTATTTGTGTGCTCCTATGTTGGGTGCATATATATTTACAATGTTTATGTCTTCTTGGTGGATTCTTTCCTAGAGTATTATGAAGTGACCTTCTGTGTCTCTTTTTATGGCTCTTTTTTTTTAAGTCTATTTGGTCTGATAAGAGTATTGCTACCCTGGCTTTTTTTCCCTGTCCATTTGCTTGGAATATTTGTTTCTAGCCCTTCATTTTCAGTCTGTATAAGTCATTTGTTCTGAGGTGGGTCTCTTGCATGCAGCATATGTATGGGTCATGTTTTCTTATTCATTCAGCTATTTTGTATCTTTTGATTGGGGCATTTAATTCATTTACATTTAAGGTTGTTATTGATAGGTACTTATTGATTACCTCTTTTTTGTGCCTATGTTCCTCTCTCTTTCACTGTTTTTCTTCCTGTTCTTAAAGCAGACCCTTTAGCATCTCTTGCAGAGATAGACTGGAGGAGGTATATTCTGGGAAGCTTCTTTTGTCCAGGAAGCTCCTTATTTGGCCTTATATCTTGATTGAGAGCCTTGCTGGGTAAAGTAGCCTTGGTTGCAGGCCTCTGGTTCTCATTGCTTGGCATGCTTCTTGCCATTACATTCTGGCTGGGAGTGTTTCCTTTGAGAATTCATCTGCTAACCTTATCAGGGCTCCCTTGTATGTTACTTCCTGTTTCTCCCTTGCTGCCTTTAAGATTCTCTCCTTGTCTTGGAATTTTGCCATTTTAATTATGATATGTCTTGAAGTGGGCCTCTTTGGGTTCCTCTTGTTTGGGACTCTCTGTGCCTTTTGTATTCGCATGACTTTTTCTCTCATCAAATTAGGGAAGTTTTCCATCATTACTTTTTCAAACAAGTTTTCTATCCCTTGCTCTTCTTCTTCTCTTTCTGATATCACTATTATATGAATATTATTATGTTTCATGTTGTCCCGAATTAACCTAACCCCTCTTCATTCTTTCTGAGCTTCTTTTCCTTTTCTTGCTCTTTCTGGGTGTTTTTTTCTACCTCGTTCTCCAGCTCTCTGATTCAATCCTCTGCTTCATCCATCCTGCTTTTGATTCCTTCTACTGTGTTCTTCAGTTCAAAAATTGTATTCTTCATTTCCTCTTGGCCCTTGTTGATACTTTCTATTTCCTTTTTCATGTTGATATAGTTTTCACTGAGTCCATTATAGTTTTCCTGTAGTTTTTGGTTATTCTCTGTGAGCTCATTGAGCTTCCTGATAACCATTGCTTTGAACTCAATGTGTGATAGCTGACTTGCCTCTATTTCATTTAGAATTCCTTCTGAGGCTTCCTCCTTTGCTTTCATTTGGGGATTGTTTCTTTGTCTTTCCATTGTTTGTGACACTCTTCTTATTAGCATCTGCTTTTTAAATTGATCTGTTCTGACTCCCTGGGTTTATGGTGTGAACTTGTGTGGTGGAGGACCTGTAAGATTCACTGGTGCAGTTTCCTTGATCTCCTGATCTTATTGGTCTTGGGCTGTCATTTATGTTGGCTCTCTCTATGTGTTTGGTTTTTTATTGTTGCTGGGTCTTTCTTTGGTGGGTTCTTCTCCTCCAGCTGGTTAACTGAGGGTCATTTCCTCTACCATGTCTTGTATTGTGTTGTGCAGGTGTGGGTAGTTGAAGCTGGTTCTTCCATGTGTACAAGGTTTTGAGGATTCTCTCTCACTCTCATTCAGTTGTTTGTTCTGAGTAATTTCTCCACCATTTAGTTGTATTTCCAGATCAGTCCTGGGGTGCGTTAGTGTGGCTTCCACTCCCTTTCACTTTCTTCTGTTGTTATCTATTGGTGGTTCCTTTGTTGGTGGGTTTCCTCTTCCAGCAGGTATCCTGTTGTTCACAGCTCCCCCCTACTCTTTTTTGTGATCAGTGGGAGGGGGTGTCAAAATGGTTTAAGACAGCAGGAGTGTATTCTGTGGTATTTAAAGTACCAACCTGTACAGAAGAGATAGGAGATCCTTTGGATATGTATAGTGTTAACCATGATATTTCACCCAACTATCCACTTTTTAGAAAGTGTGGAAAGAAGTTAAGACTGTTCTTGGGCGGAGGAAGGATTGTGAGTTGAATCCAGAAAGCAGTGAGCTTGTGGGAGTTTAGGTTATGTGGTAAAGTGAGAGTAAAGGATAGAAAATAGGTGTAGTGTGTGAGAGAGTATAGTTAAGCACAACAGTAATAAAGCTCAGGAAACAGTGAAGTGGGCTAAGATCTGGGAGGGGTTTTGTGTAGTAGTTACAATTGTATGGAACAGCAATTATTTACAATAGTAATGGAGCAACACTCAAATGACAGAATCTATGTGATCTGGATAACAAGAATAGGAAGTATAAGACCTAGAGTAGTGTGCTAATAACACAAGTGAAGTGAAAGATGGAAAATTAAAAAATACACTATGAAAGACAGAACAAGGGAAACCAGTCAAACAATGCAATTTAACAAGCCAAGCAAAGAAGACTAAACAGAAAGAAGAGAAATACAAAAACACTTATAAACTAAAAGATGTAAGGATAATGAAAATAATAATAATGCAGATATACAATAACTTGCAAGTTCTCTGTAGTAGCAAAGTGAAATTTGTCTCACTGTCTCAGCTGTTGGGATGACTGCTCTTTGGGTCCAACCCTGGACTTTTCACAGCCCCAGTTTTTATTGTCTCATTTGTGGGAATTTTAAAAAAAGGAAAGAAGGAAGAAGGAGTGAAAAGGAAAGAAAGGAAGAAGGAATAAAAAAAGAATGATGAAAAGAAAGGAAGAAGGAGTTAAAAGAAAAAAAGTTACTTAGAAAGCAAAAGCCTACTGCTGACTTCAAACTGGCCCAGCCAATTCTGCTGGTCTTCCTGGCTACAGCAGGGGGAGGGGGAATTGGTTTAACTTTTCTCCCTTCCTGAGCTGTACTCTTCCCAGTTGCCCAACTCCCAGCCCAGTTTCTCTTTTTGCTGCAGGGCCCCCAGTGCCCTTTTTCATGAAGCCTATGCCTTCAGTCCACCAGTTGGGCTGTCCTCCAGATGCACTAATTAGGGGCAGTTCACACACCACCTTCTTACTCTTTGCTGTCCTAGATGCTAGGGACTCTCGGAGTCCCTTCAGGCTAGTTCAGCCCCTGCACTGAGTTAATGTTTTCTGGGGATTGCTGACTCCCTGAGCCCTGCAGTTATCCTCTGCAGGGGTATCTCCACCTTCCTCTTAGAGAGCCAATAAGCTCTGCAGGGTAGGGGTGCTGCCATGGGCTGCAGATACAAGTGTGCACCTCCTCTGCTGCTTTCCCTGGGGTACAGGGGTTGGGTGTGAGGTGCCTCTGGGCAGCGGGGGTAATGCTCACTCCATCCCAGGCCTTCAGGCTTGGCAGGACAGGCAGCTCCTAGTCCTGCAGGTTTGGGTGCACACCCTCCCCAGTGCTTCGGGTATGAGTGGCTGGGCCAGGGTAGGGGTGAAGGAAGCTGGGGCAGATGCTGCAGGAGAATTCTCCAAACAGTGCTGAGTGTTCCTTTTTCTCTTTTTCTTTTTGAAAAATTCCTCCTGCTCAAGCCTGCTGCTCCAGGCAAGCACCTGGCCTCTCACACATCCCAACTCTCCAACAAGACTGGGACTATCTGAGTCAGGGTCCGTCACAGCCTAACTCTCCCCAGCTGGCAACCACAGTCTCAGTGGATGCACACAGACCCTGTGTGTTTGCCACTTCATCCTTATTGTCCCCCTTTGACTTCAAGCAACCAGGTCTCTCCCAGTGCTGCTCAAACCTTGTTTGTCTGGGGAGGGAGCCTTTGACCTGGCTCTCTCCCAAGAACCCTGTGGCAGACCCAGTGGGCACTGGTCCCAGGGACCTTATTGTCCTGAAGCACTCTCCTTACTGTCTGATTTTTCAATGTCCTCTATAATTTTTGGTCTCCAATCTTCGTATATGCTGGCATACCATTGGTTGTTTGCTCTGTTCCTCAGAAGATCAGCTAGGTGTTTTACCTGTGTGCAGGGGGAAATGGACTCTGCTCCCATCTATCTCACTGCCATCTTCCTATGTTAGAAAATTCTTGTCACATCCCCCAAAAATCTCTGTTCCCATTAAAAATTACTCTCCATTTCTACCCAAAATCTCACTCTTAACTCTAGGCAACCACTAATCTACTTATAGTTTTCATAAGCTTTACCTATTTTGGATACTTCATGTAAATAGAATCATATTATAAGGTATTCTTTAAACAAAAAGGGATCCTAGTGCACTGTTGGTGGGATTGCAGACTGGTACAACCACTATGGAAAACAGTATGGAACTTCCTCAGAAAACTAAATATGGATTTACCTTTTGACCCAGCAATCCCACTGCTGGGACTATATCCTAAGAACCCTGAAACACCAATCCAAAAGAACCTATGTACCCTAATTTCATAGCAGCACAATTTACAATAGCTAAGTGTTGGAAGCAACCTAGGTGCCCATCAGTAAATGAATGAATAAAAAAACTATGGTACATTTACACAATGGAATTCTATGCAGCTGAAAGAAAGAAGGAGCTCATACCCTTTGCAACAGCGTGGATAGAACTGGAAAGCATTATGCTAAGTGAAATAAGCCAGGCAATGAAAGACAAATACCATATGATCTCACCTTTAACAGGAACCTAAACAACAAAACAAAGGAACAAGTAAAATATAACCAAAGACACTGAAATAGAGGACAGGTTGACAGTGACCAGAGGGGAGAGGGGAGGGAATTTCAGGGGAGAAGGGAAGGGTTTACAGGAACAAATATAAAGGACACATGGACAAAAACTAGGGGGGTTGGAAATGGGAGGGAGGCGGGGAGGGATGGGTGTGTGGGCTGGAATGGGAATAAAGGGTTGAAACTGTATTGAATAATGACTAAAATAAAAAGAACAATTCTAATTTGGCTTATTTCACTTACATAATGATTTCAAGGTTCATTCATCTTGTACCACATATCAATAATTTTTAAGGCTGAATATTCCATTGTATGCAAATTTCACATTTTGTTTATGCAGTCATCAGTTAATGGACTTTTGAGTTCTTGCCACTTTTTGGCTATTATGACAAATGCTGCTGTGACATCTGTGTACATAAATTTTGGTGTGGACATGAGCTTTTATTTCTTTTGGATATTTAAATGGGAGTGGAATTGCTGTGTTATATGGTAATTCTCTCAATTTTCTGCCTCTTGATAAGACTACAAACTCATTATAAAATCAGAGTCATTCATCTAATTAGGTGGGAAAAGAATATAATTCTTTATTGAGAAACAACCTATATTGGCCTTAAATTATAATAATATGAAAAGTATGTTTTAAAATTGAGGAAACATTATATAATATACTATATATGTTGTATATATCTATAACATATTTGTGTTATATGGTATTTACGAAAATGAGTCTGAATGGCACTAGCACTAAGTTGTTTTTCACACATTTTAGCTTGTCTATTTCTGACCACAACCGTGTGACTGCAGGGAACACAGACTGAGAATGTACATTGTGCTGATATACTGTCTATGCAATCTCACCAACAACTCTATCAGGTAGGTGCTATATTACAGATGAGAAAGCTGAGGAAAGTTATTCCCCAAGGTCATTGAATTACTAGCCATCATCATGGAGTAGGCAAACCAGGATTTTGATCCAGACAGTATCTGTGTGCACATGCTGTAACCATTGGACAGTACTCCCTGCTACATAAGGTTGCTTTTATCCTCAGTTTATAATGAAGAAATTTGAGGCCAGAGAGAGTAATATGATATTTATTAGTAGTTCATATGAAGTTCATAAGATATTAAACCTGAATATAACACATAATTGTTGATTGTAATATTTGTACTTTTTTAAACTATATTTTTGTTGCACAATAAAGCTTTTGTGAATGAGTAGGTGACTAAATGTCTTAGTATAACATTATTTTTGTTTTAAGTAGGTCTCTTGGCAATGCAGTCTTCAGTAAATCACTCTGTTGTGCAGGGTTGTGCTCTGTTGGCCTGGGAATATATTTAGGAATGAGAAGTTTACATGCCATCTCTCAAATCAGACTTGAAGAAATTTGGGAGTAAACTCTGTCCTAAAACAATTTGTCCTTTAATGCTAAGCTACATGTGATAAACATGGACTAGCTATAAACAAATCTGTGATATGTTCACCTTAACATACAGTACATTAATGTTAATTTATTATTTATTTATCACATTTTTATTACTATCACAAAAGCACATTTGACCTTGATTTGAATAGGTTACAGGAATAGTCTCTATGAGAAATTTGCTAGTGCTGATGGTGTTGTAGGCAGAAATTCTTGTGGGGTACCCTCTCTGCTGAGCTTCAAAACACTCCCAAGCTGTTAAATTGAAACTAAAATAAATGCTCTTTTTAAAAGTGATGATGATGTTATTATTAAGAATATCTTCTGACCTTGGGAATTTTAACTCTTTGTTGCTTTCATTCTCTTTGGCTTGCTATTGAGATACTAACTTGCTTTGTGTGAGAGTGCTTGTTTCCAGCTTTCATATAAACTTTTTCTTGAAGTCATGAAGAAAAAATGTACCTTTTGCATTCAATCAATATAAAGAGAACATTTCTCAATAAAATACAGAATACTGAGGAGAAATAAAAACAAATCTTGGAAATCTTTAAAGGGTTCACTGCACAGTGTAATGCCCTCTGTTTTCCCTTTTTCTGGAATGTATAAAAAGATGTATTACTTCCCCCAAAAAAGAATAAGAGGAACAGAAGATAGCATCTGAGTAAGTGGAAGCTGAGACCACTTTCTTGTGCCCCTGGCATGGATTTTCAGCTGATCTTCCAACAATGACCCGAACAATCAATAGAATCTCAGCTGATATGAATTTTTGAAGCCAAGGAGTATAGATGATGCTTTTCACTGTCTGGTAAGAGATTTTATAAGAGATTTTGAGGGGAAATGCTCTGTGCAATGTGCCTGCAGCAGAGGGATCAGTCAGAAAATGCAGCTTAATGGATCCCTCCCCTCCTGGAGGGGATTCTGGTCCCACACAGGAAAACCACCAACCCTAATTGGGAGAGACTTGGAAAAATATACAAAGTTTGGAAGACTAAGGCTACACACACACAGTGAGGAGCACGTCCATAGCTGCAGCACCATCTGGGAAAGCTCCAGAGAGAATCTATCTAAAACTGTCAGAGGCATCAGCAGGCTGTGCTCAGCTGTGATCCAGAGAGACTGTGTTTTTTGGGGAGGTAGAGCATGTAGAGAATCCACGCAAGGCTCAGTGCTGCAGTGAGAGGGCCACATAGAGACTGTTGAAAAAGGAGCTGAGGCAAAACTGGAGACTGAGTAGGGATCCTGTGCTTGCATGCATGCATGCAATGGCTCTACCAACAAAGAGCGAAAGCACAGTTTGGTCCCACTGAGTCCAGGTGCACTGGAAGAACTAAAAATGTCATGCTTAAGGGACTATGGGACCCGACCCAGCACTGCTGGCAAAAAGGGAACTGTGCAGAGTGGAGTTCGGGTCTGAGTTACCTGTGAGAGTGGCAGGCGGGGGACTGGATGGCCAGGAGCTGAACACCTGAGGTTCCTGGCAGCCAGGCAGACCCCTTACAGGCAGGCATGCCCAAACTCCAACTGTGGGATTGCAGGCTCTGAAGATCAGGGAGGCCAGGCTCAGGAACCAACTGCTCAGTGCATAATCACAGGAGAAAGGAAAAGCTCTTAAAGGGCCCTTTCTGAACTGCCGTCAGACACTAGGAGCCACACTGGTTCCTCTGGGGCTTATCCACTGAAACCAGCAGAGCAGAGAGATTAGAGAGAGATAAGCACAACAAAGGGGGTTCAGGGCCTCACCCAGATTTAGCTGTTAAATAGAGCTGCCATCAGTGCCAAGCAGGAAATAGCTTCATGTGATAAAATCCAGCACCTATTTATGACAAAAAAGCTCAGCAAAGCAGAATAGAGGGAGCATAGCCCAACATAATAAAAGCCACATACAAGAAACCTACAGCCTACATCATATTCAACAGGCAAAAACTAAATGCTTTCCCACTAAGATCAGGAACAAAGCAAGGGTGTCCATTCTCACCACTTTCTAGACACAGAGATCAGACAAGACACAGAAATAAAAGGCATCCAAATTGGAAAGGAAGAAGTAAAACTGTCATTACTTGAAGATAACATGATAGTGTACATATAAGACCCTTTAGACTCCACCAAAAAAGCATTCAACCTAATAAGTCAATTTGGCCAAATAGTGGGATACAAAGTCAATATTCAGAAATTGAAGGCATTTTTGTACACCAACAATGAAATATCAGAAAGGAAATCAGGAAAAAATCCATTTGCTTTAGCAACAAGAAAAATAAAGTACTAGGAATAAACCTAACCAAGGAAGTAAAAGAACTGTATTCAGAAAAGTATACAACACTGAGGAAAGAAATTAAGGAAGACACAAATAAATAGAAGCATATACTGTGTTTATGGATTAGAAGAATTAACATCATTGAAATGTCCATACTACCCAAAGCAATCTATAGATTCAATGCAACCCTTTTTAAAATACCAATGACATATTTCATACATTTAGAACAAATACTTAAAAAATTATATGGAAGCAAAAATGACCCCATTCAAATAGACTCAGCAATCTTGTGAAAGAAGAACAAGGTAGGAAGGATCACAATATCTGATATCAAACTATATTACAAGTCCACTGTAATCAGAATAGTGTAGTACTGGCATAAAAGCAGACACATAGAACAATGAAACAGAACAGATAGTCCAATTGCAGTATGGCATCTGGATGTGGAGTGAGTGCACTCCACTGGGGCCTCTGCAAGGTTGTTCCTTTCCATACCACCACTACTGCCAGTGTAGTGCTGTCTTGCTGCCTATCACTGCACTGTGGACAAGCCTCCCTGCCTGGAGGTTGCCCCCTGCATCCCAGCCTATGGCTTCCCTGCATGCTGGTGACCCCACCATGACCTTCTGACTCCCGACTCCTTTTGAGGCGTGAACACCATGGTCCAATGTGGTGATTTGGTCATCCTTGGAAGAATGCATGAACTGGTGGGTGGCAGCAAGCAGTTGGTGAGCCCCTTTACAATGGCCCTGACCATTTTTACTTAAAAGAAGAAAATACCTACCTTCAGTTTTCTGTTGTAATAAATTGCTCTAATTGGAGTATATGAAGAAAATCTGGCCTATCTGTAGTTTCCAGCTACATATCTGTAGTTGGAAAAGAGAGAAGTATTTTAATAATCTTTTCAGATGAGCTTCCAAAAGATGGTGGAGAAGTATGTAGAAGCTACACTAACCTCCTCCCAGGACCAATCTGGAATTACAACTAAATTGTAGAGAAATCATCCAGAATAAACAATTGAACACTACCTGGAGGGAAGCGTTATAATCAAGGACAGAGAGAAGAAACCTCTTCATCCAAATGTTACTGGAATGGAGTGCAGAGAAGATGTTAGAGGGCTGACTGGGCTCCTACAAGCAGCAGATGAAGTACCTGAGGGAAATTACAGCAGCTGGCCGGGGGGCATCCCACTGAGAAGTGTGGGGTCTGAACTCCAAGTTGGGTTCCCCAGCCTACAGCACCAGAGTCAGAAATCAACTCAGATAACATCCAGCTGTGAAAAGCAGCAGTGTTTCTGTCTGTGGGGGAAGATGACTGGAGACACAGAGAGCCTCTTAAAGGGCTAATGCACAAAATTTTGTTTGGATCCATTTACCTTGGGCTCTGGCAAAGCAGGGGGTGGGGGTGCAGATGGACTAGAGATGCTTGAGGGGAGTCTGGGGATGATGGCTTTGGGGAGAGAACTGATGAAGCAGCCACCAGGATACCTGTGCTGAGTCATTCCCCATACTGCAGGAGCCATCTTGCTCAGGCAGCTGGCATCAGCCTGAGGGGAAGAAATAGCCCTGCCTACAGGGGTTACTCTGCCCCACTCTGTGGTGCTTAAACTTTTTGGCTGATTGCAGATTGACTAGATTAACAACTGAAAGAGACAGCAACAGACTGTGGATTGGTGGTAATCTTGAACAGGCTGCCTAAGGCCAGACCTGGACACCATCTGACATCACCAGGGGAAGATCCTGAAAAAGAAGACAGCGGTAAAGACTGGATTCTACTGAGAGGAATTCCCACAGAGTCTACTTCAGGATTTATGTTATTTTCTCTCCTGATTATCTTTTAAACATACATTTCTTGTTTCAATTTTGTGCCTATTAGGTCAGTAGTTTTTATATTACAATGTATTTCAAATATATTTTGCTCCTCCATTCTCTTACTCCATTTTAACTTATTTCCTATTCTTATTTTCATCTTAAATTTTATTTTCTCTCTTATTATGACTTGTTTCCATTGCACACTCTGATTATTTCTCCCCTCTCCAGCCTCTCTAAACCATTTTTTTGTCATTGATCATTTCACATTCTTTTTACTGTTCTTAAAATACTCTTATTCTCTCTCCATCTTTATCAGTCTTTGTTTGTTCATTGTGATATGGTGGCTGTTGTTGTATTTCTTCAATTTTACTTTTAGATCTTCACTATTTTTATATTTCACATTTCAAACTATACTGTTCCCTCTCCTACTCCACTTTGAATTGCTCCTGCCCTCTCTGTTCTTTTGTATTAAATTTTAATTTTTCCCTATCTTAGCCTGGTTTTCATTCTTCACTCTCAGTATTCCTTCTCCCTCTATCATCTCAAAATCACTTCTCTTTCCTCTAGGTATTTTTAAAGCCTTCCTTCCTTCCTTCCCTCCTTCCTTCCTTCCCTATTATTCCTACCCTACCTATATTAATTTTTGCTTATTTGTTGTTGATAGTGCTATAGTGGATCTTTCTCTCTAATTGGTTCCTATTTTTCTCTGTCTCACTATATATATTTTAAATTTCTATTTAAACCTAATACCATACACTTCCATTTTCTTACTCCATTCAGCCTTCTTTCCTTTCTTTTTTACTTATGATGTAAATTTTACTTTCTCTCTTCACCTTGTCTTTATTCCCTACTCTTGTTTTTGCTCTTCCCTCTACCCTCTCAAAATCATTTTTCTTTCTGTTAGTCATTTTATATTAATTTTTCCTTTCTTGTAATACTCCTAATCTCTTTACACCTTTATTAATATTGTCTCTTGTCTGTTGATAGTGTGATTATAGGTGAGGGTTATTCTTACAAGTGTGGGTTACCTTCCTGGGCTATTTGGTTTTGTTCTGGCAGTACCTATACAACAGCATACAAGACATGATAGGCAGAGTGACTTTCAGTCATCTAGATGGAGGGAAAGACCCACCAAAGAGTGACCTAATAATAACCAAAACTGAATAAAACCAGAGAGTCCACATAAATGGCATGAAAAGCATTCCAAGAGCATCAAGATCAGAATATCAAGGAGACTGTACCACTGAATCCCACAAGGCTCCAAATGCAGAAGGTCACAACAGAAACACAGTGAGTTAAAGCAAATCAACCAAAGAAGCAGAAAAAACCAAGAAGAGTCACCAAAAATTAGGAGAGAAAGAAACAACCCCAAATCAAAATGAAAGGAGAAATCCCAAGAAAGAATGCTAAATGAAATAGAAGCAAGAAAACTATCAGACATTGAATTCAAAATAATGGTTATAAGGATGCTCAATGAACTCAGTGAGAATTATGAAGAACTGCAGGGAAGCTACAAGGAACTTACTGGGAAGTACATCAGCATGAAAAAGGACAGAGAAACTATTAATAAGAGCCAGGAGGAAATGAAGAATACACTTTATGCAGTGAAGAACATAACAGAAGGAATTAAAAGCTGACTAGGTGAAACAGGATTGAATCACTGAGCTGGAGGACATGGAGGAAAAAATTCCCAGATAGAGCAAAACAATGAAAAACAAACTAAAAAAGAACACAGAGAGTTTAAGGGAGCTGTAGGATAACATTAAATGTAATAATATCTATATAATAGGGATACCAGAAGGAGAAGAAGAGGTGCAAGGGATAGAAAACCTGTTTGAAAAAGTAATGATAGAACACTTCCCTAACTTGATGAGACAAAAGTCACACAAGTCCAGGAAGTATAGAAGGTCTCAATCAAGATTAACCCAAAGAGGTCCATTCCAAGACATATCATAATTAAAATGGCAAAATTCAAAGACAAAGAGAAAATCTTAAAGGCAGCAAAAGGGAGAAACAGGAAGTAACATAAAAGGGAATCTCAATAAGGCTAGGAGATGACTTCTCAACAGTAGCACTACAAGCCAGAAGGGAATGGCAAGAACTATTCCAAATAATGAAAAGCAAAGGTCTGCAACCATATTAGTCTTCCCAGCAAGGCTCTCAATTAAAATGGAAGGTGAAATAAGGAGTTCCCCAGACAAAAAAGGCTAAAAGAATACATCTCCACCCAACCAGCATTACAAGAGATGCTAAAGGGAATGCTTTAAGAAGATTAAGAAAAAGAGAGACAGAAGATCACAGGTACAAAGGGAAAAAATGGCAATGAATAAGTGCCTATCAATAATAACCTTCAATGTAAATGGATTAAATGCTGCAATCAAAAAACATAGGTAGCTGTGGGTAGCTGAATGCATTTAAAAACAGATAGATCAATGAAACAGAATAGAGAGCCCAGAAATAAACCTAAGTCTCTATGGTCAATTAATATTTTACACAGGGGGCAGGAACATAAAATAGAGTAAAAATAACCTCTTCAACAAATGGTATTGGGAGAACTAGAATAGTACATGCAAAAAAATGAAACTAGACCACCAACTTATACCATACACCAAAATAAACCCAAAATGGATAAAAGACTTAAACATAAGCCATGATACAATAAAAGTCCAAGAGGAAAACATAGACAGGAAAATTTCAGATATCTGGTGCAACAATATTTTTGCCAGTATATCCTCTAGGGCAAGAGAAATAAAGGAAATAATAAACTAATGGGACTAAATCAAATTAAAAAGTTTCTGCATGGCTAAAGAAAACATCATCAAAATGAAAAGGGAATCAACCATATGGGAACACATATTTACCAATGATACCTTGGACAAAGGTTTGATCTCCAAAATATATAAAGAACTCACATGCTTCCACCCTGGAAAGACAAATAATCCAATTAAAAAATGGGCAAGGGACCTGAAGAGACCCTTCTCCAAGGAGGACATACAGATGGCCCATTGACATATGAAAAAATGTTCAGCATCACTAGCCCTCAGAGAGATGCAAATTAAAACCATAATGAAATATCACCTCAAACCTGTCAGAATGACCATTATTAAATCAACAAGCAACCAGTGCTAGTGAGGATGTGGAAAAAAGAGAACCCTAGTGCACTGTTGGTGGGAATGCAGACTGGTGCAGACACTGTGGAAAACAGTATGGAATTTCCTCAAAAAACTAAAAAATGGTGGTATATTTACACAATGGAATACTATGCAGCAGAAAAAGAACTCCTGCTTTTCACAACAGCATGGATGGAACCAGAGTGTATTATGTTAAATGAAATAAGCCAGAGGGTGAAAGATGAATACTGTATATTCTCAGCTATAAGAGGAACATAATGAACAAAACAAAAAACAACATAGAAACAGAAACATGGAAACAAAATTGACCAGTGGGGAGTGGTGAGGAGCACAAAGTGGGAAAGAAGAGGGAGAGTCTGGTCAAGGAAAAGGTACAAATTACCCATGGAAATAGACAACAATGTGGGTATTGACTATGGAAGTGGTGGGTGGGTGGGGCAGAGGAGAGCAACAGGAGGACATAGGGACAACTGTAATAGAATAAAAAAACATTTTAAAAAATGATGTATTATTTCCCTATTGTTACTGTAACAAACTGCCACAAACTAAATGGTATAATACTTAAACAACTTAGAACATCACAAACTTACTATCTCACAGTTCTGGGGGTCAGAAGCCTGCAATGTACTTCAATGGGCTAAAATCAAGATGTTGAC
Source organism: Trachops cirrhosus (assembly GCA_028533065.1). Taxonomy (NCBI): domain Eukaryota; kingdom Metazoa; phylum Chordata; class Mammalia; order Chiroptera; family Phyllostomidae; genus Trachops; species Trachops cirrhosus. Next base: position 68,193,213 of record CM052544.1, read on the forward strand.
AGGACTGTGTTTCTTCTGGAGGTTCTTGGGGAGAAACTCCATTCCTTTGCCTTTTCCAGCTTCTATAGGCCACCATTTCTTGGCTGGTCACTTTCTCCATCTTCAAAGCCAGAAACATAGCATCTTAAATCTTTCCCTGACTCTACTACTTCCCTCTTTTACTTTATAAAACTTCTAGTAATTACACTGAACCCACTAGGTTATAAGAATAATCTCCCCATTTCAAAATTTAATTACATCTGCAAAGTCTCTTTGCCATGTAAGGCACATAGTTATAAGTTCTGGGGATTAAAGCATGGACATCATTGGTGGATCTATGACAGAAGAATAGGAGCAAGTATTTGCAATTTTTTGCCTTTGTATGATATGAAGTTGGCTGTTGGATAGAAGAAGTTGATTAAATACTCTGATTATTGGATATACTGCTATGAGATATGTCTGAACATTAATTTCAGTGAAATTCACTTATGATCTTATTCTCTTAAAACTGTAAACTTCAGAGGTGAATAACAGGAAGCTTTTCTTCACAAATGTAACCAAAGGAAAACATTTCTGGAGTGGGTGACCAGAATACATTTCAAGGTAGGTAAAAATAGTTAGAAAGTGGTTAACAAGTATAGTTCTGAGATAATAAGAAAAATAAAAATACATGAAAGAAAAATCAGAACACAAGAAAAATAACAAAAAGACATGAAGAGTCATAGGAAATAAGTTTTGAAGAATAATAAATGTTAATTAATTCATGTGTATTAATTACATAGATTTTAAGAATGAGACATTTTCAATATGTATCAATAATATATTTATGTATCTCCAAATTTATGTTTTAAAATGCAAATTAAGAGGCAGGAGAATGTGTTTAATAGCAAAGAATAAATCAAAAACATTTTCTTTGGAAAATATATTCTCAGAATACTGCAGTGGAGTTTCCATATCAATGCAGATAAAAGGGCCAAACAATGATGACTGCTTGCAGAGACATCTGCCTACAGTGCTCTTGGGGACAGAAAACAGGAGGGAGGAAAAGACATGGGAACACAAGACGTGCATGTTTCAAATAGGAACCAATGAAGAAGCTATTAAATTATTTTTACCAAGATTCAACTTGGGTTTATTTTCAAGAACATTTTGCAAAACTTTGCTTGGTCCTTTCTTTGTTTCGCTTTCAAAAAGTTGATCCTCTTATTCTTGGACTGCTGGTCAGGCCAATACAAGGTCTCAATACTGCCTGAATACAAGGTCTGGAGCCTGTCCTGTGTTGGGAAACTAGCTCTCTGGGAAAAACAACCCTGACTGATAGAATTTGCCAATGTATGTGGTGTAAATTCTCCCACCATGATTATTTCCACCATGGTGATGATGTCACTGAAGGCCAAGTTTTGAAGAGAGGCACAGAACCAGCTCTAGCCTGCTTTAGCAATGCCTTATCTGGAATTCTAATGGTTTTGCTTCCTAACCTATGTCTGTATACTTGTTGTTGCCATCATATTGAGAACACTTTTCCTCTCACTTTGTGGACTCCCTGAAATCCTCAAATGAGGGTTTGACTTTTAGGTCCTCACTAAGACAAGAAAAGATGGACCAAGAGTTTATCTCAGCTGCTAGCTTTATCCCTGTAGGATGAGTGTCAACGAAGGGAACAAAACATCACCATGAAAAGCAAAGGAATCAGAGGACAACCTGAGGATGCACAATTCCCTTCACTCTCTCCATGAAGTCACATGAGCCATAAACAACTGCTTGGAGAGGATATATGAAACCTGAGTAGTTGCATATTGTATCTAAAACACATTTAAATGTATTTTACACATTTAAATGATTGCATCAGCCCTGGCAGGTATGGCTTAGTGAATTGAGTGCCAGCTTGAGAAGTAAAGGGTCACTGGTTCAATGCCCAGTCAGGGCACTTGGATGGGTTGCAGGCCAGGTCTGCAGTGGGGGGTGTGCTAGAGGCAACCACACACTGATGTTTCTCTCCCTCTTTTTCTCTCTCCCTGCCCCTCTCTCTAAAAATAAATAAAATCTTTTTTATTGTTATTCAAGTATAGTTGTCTCCATTCCCCTCCAACTTCCACTCACCTCAGCCATCCCCACCTCCCACCCTTGATCCTACCCCTCTTTGGCCCAGGCCCTGGACAGTAGAAAAGGAAGACTGGTTTCAGTCTGTGCCCCCTATACACATGATCCTGATGCAATCATTTTTTTAATTTAAAGATTTTAAAGACTTTAAAAAACGATTGCATCAGGCTTATGTGTACAGAGGACACAGACTGAATCCAGTTTTCCTTTTCTACTTTACAGTGCCTGGGGCTTTTAAGGAAGATAATTCAGTCTGAAAGAGTGTAGGAGGTGTGTTCTCATGGCACATCCTTGGTGCAGTGTGAGTATGTTTGCTACTCTGCTTCATTTGATTGGCTTTGCCCAGTGTCCTGGCTCTTTGATATTCAGGATGAGATGGATTGAGTAATAGATACCAGTGACCTGAGGTGAAGGGAATATGAACAGAAACATTGTTCCTTCCACTATTTATCCTACTGATCAGCTCTCTTTCTTTTTGAGAGAATTGAGGATCTGTGGATGTTTCTACAGTTAAGAGGCACTGTTGGTCTGGGCAGAAGTCTTTTTCTCAGCTGTAATATAATTGTGGTGACTGGTTTTTCACCTCTGGAGCCACTGGGCAGACTGACAACAACTAGGTTGCTCAAAGAAACTTGATGGAGTGTGCGGCATTGTGCTTCGCAAACTATAATCTAGGTCCAGTTTTTTAAAAAAGAAATTCTAATCTGTTGTAGGCACACATGCTTTCATAAAGTACAATGGAATGATTCATTGAGGTTCAGAGAGTTTCAGTGTCTTGCTGAAGCTCACGGAGCATTGGTGGTGGCATTGGTGATTGACAAAGCTGGGACATTAATTGAGATTATCTGCTCCTATTTCATGTGCTTACATACTTTTTATTCACAGCTATTTCAGCAAAGACAGTTTTGTTACAGATAGCTCTTATAATCTTAGGGGAAAAGATATCTGAGGAATGTTGGGAAAATATTGGAAGTTAGAGCTTTGACCTGGGTGCTATAAAACTGCTGATGTGAAGGACCCACTGAGACTTCCACAGCGGGGGTCATGACTGGGAAGATTTGCATTTGAACAGTGGTATGCTAAACAAAAATCCTTTGAATAAAGACAGGTAAATAAAACACCAGGATCTTTGGTCTATAAATGCAATGCTGCATCAGGAATGCTTGTGAGTCTGAGTAACAACCCACAGAAAGAATTGGAGGAGGAAAATTAGGATTCTTAATTATGTTAATTTCAACTTTCTAAAAGGTACAAACATTTATGTTTCAATATAAAAACTGAAGACATAAGGAAAGTTTTAAAGGCAGATGTTAATAGAAATAAAAGCAGGTGGAATATAAACTGCTAACAATAGCCTCTGTAATTTGACATATAATTTTTGAGTGAACAGGAAAACAGTAGTCAGTAGAGAATAAATATGCTGCATTTGTTAGTGTAAGTGCATTGAGCTCCATTAGCCATAAAGTATTTGCTTCTAGTTTACTTTTGGTTTTAAGAAAGACCTTTCTTTTATGCTTTAAATGAAGTGTTAATAAACTAACTATTTCACTTTAGATAACTGTAAATTGCTTATTTAGGTGTTTCTAAGGTTTAGTAATGAAGAATGGATGAATATGCAATTAGCTTCTAAACTCTACCCTAATAGACAATATGCAATTACTGATTTACAGAATTTCTTTTGCCATGCCTCCAAGCATTTTTAGAATGTTAAATGGAAAGTGTTACCTAGTATTTACCTCCATGCACTAAATTTGTCCCCCAATAGACACACAGTCTATATACAAATTTGAGAATAACTATTATTTATTTATTTATTCATTCATTCATTCATTCATTCACTCACTCATTTTCCTCACCCCAAGGATATATTTATAGGGAGTGAAAGAGGGAGGGAAAGGGAAATATCTATATGAGAGAAAAACATCAATTGGTTGCCTCCCGACATGCCCCAACTGGGTATTGAACCTGCAACATAGGTAGCTGCTCTGACCAGGGATGGAACCTGTAGCCTTTCAGTGAATGGGATGATGCCCCAACCAAGTCACACCAGCCAGGGTGAGAACTATTGGGTTGGTCAAAGTGTCTGTTTAATTTTTTCTGTAAAATAAAAGACACATTTTTCGTTTTCACCAATACTTTATTGATTTGGATATTTTGAGTATGATGGCTATCTCCTGTGTGGTATAATGTTGATTGTTCTCAATTAATGTCTTGATCGATTCATACCAACTTCAACTGCTCTACCTGACCATGAAGCATTGTCCAGTGAGAAATTTCCAGCAGGAAAGTTCACAAACCACTTTTGACACATTCAATCAGTCACAGCACCTTCTCCATACACTGCACAAATCTTTTTGTTGTGTGTTTCAGTTGTGTTTTTACTTTTCTTGAAATAATAAAGCATAATATACTGAAAATGTTGCATATTTTCTTCCATCTTCAATATTAGGATGGCTACACAAAAATTCACCAATTTTGATGTTTTATTTTTTAAATGCACAGTGATATGGCAGCTGTCACAATACAATCTAACAAAATTGTTTTGAATGAAGTTAAAGATAACCAAGCACTACTAGAGCCATCTTATGGAAAAAACCAAATGAACTTTTTTGCCAACCCAATATTTAATATAGTGCTATAAATACAAAGTCTGTTCTAGGGGCAAGAGTACACAGAACATCTAGGAAATGGAGAGGGGGCAGCCAGGTACCTTGGAAGTCCTCACAGAGTTTAGTGTCATTTGAAGACACAACTTGTGTACAGCACCAAAATATAAAGTGCATATTATTTTAGAAATAACAGAACACACTTAAGTATGTGTTGGCAAATTTGACTGGATAAAGAAAGTAGGGTGATTAGCTAAAAATTAGTTAGGTGTTTCTTTATAGTTTATCTAAAATTTGGTCTGGAATTGGAAAGAATGTCTGTGAATTGTCAGAACAGGGAAAATTCTTGCAACTCTGTGCTCACATCTCTGTTTTGTAATGGTTTATACACCTTACTGCTCACTGCTTCCCTTCCCAGATCGAGAAATTCTTGAGAACTGATATTTTCAAGTTTTCAAATATTCTTCAGCTTAGAGGAGTTCCTGGACAGGGAACACCAAACCCATGTCACATGAATCAGTGACTTAGGGCAAATTGCAGATGAACCAGTTTTTGTCTTCATGACCTTGGTGTTAGGATCTAAGAATATCACAGGTCACAATGATAAGAAAACAGTGCCCAGAAATACAACATACCCATATTTTAAAAATCCTCCAAATAAATTTCATTTTGCTTAAGATATGAGGATGATATATGATTTTACAAAATATTTATAATTCTTCTCATTATAAAAATTATATATGTTCACTAACAAATCATGTTTTTAAAAAGTAGGAAATAAGCTCACTTCTAATATCACACCCAAACCTCCTTTGTTAACATTTTGCTGTATTTTTAAAATATAAATATATATAAACAAAATTGAGGTCATTACTTATTTTTTCATTTTGGAATCCTCATATATCAGTTGTGCATTTTCTATATTTTAATATTTATAAAGTTGATCTGAGAGCCCCAGGCTTTGGGAGGGAAGTGACTTTCTTCTAGTTATATATGTCAATATCAGAGGATGATACATGGCTTCTTAAGCTCATTGATTTTTTTCTCTCTATTTGGGGCATATATCTTTTTGTGGATTTTATCCTTCAAGTTGCTGATTCTAACTGGCTCCCACTTGGTACTTGCACATAATTTTGTCTCAAGTCTTTTTTCTGTCAGCCCCTTGACATCCACTGAAAAATTGCCAAGGCTCCCCAGGGCATTTTGTTGTTTATCATCTCTGCTGTTGACCATTAACCAAACATTTGTGAATTAGTTTTAAAAGCACCATGTTTAAAAGCTCTTTTTGTTCTATCAAGCTCACAATTAACAAAGCAACGCCAGCTAGAGTTGGTGTTACCATTTTTCATTCTGTAATACTGGCTTTGACCCTAAAGCAGGAGATAAACCACATCCTGACCATCCTTGGTCTGGAAATGTAAATTAAATGACAGTGTTTCAAGACCTGAAATGACCTGAATTTTAAGCCAAGAGTCAGGTGGCGGGATCAGCACTTTTTTCCCCTGAACTGAAAAATTATTCACATGGAAAATTTAAACTGTCTATTCAAACTTTATTTCATAAATTCTCTATGTATTTATGAATCCTATATAAAATTTAGTATTATTCTATGTATTTTAATAATAGCTGCTAACACCTTTAGGGTACTTATATGTAACAATGATGTCCTAGGCACTTCATATGTGTTGTTCCATGTAAGCCCACAATACATTCATGAAATATTATGGACTGTTTGTGTTCCTTCACAGTTCCTATGTAGAAGCCCTAATCCTCCGTTTGATGGGGCCCTTTGGAGGTAATTAGGTTTAAATAAAATCTTAAGTGTGTGGTTCTCATTATGCGGTTAGTGTCCTTCTAAGAAGAGACCAGAGAGCTTGCTTCCAATCATTTCTATTTCTCTCTCTCTTCCACAGGAGGATACAGCCAGTAGATAGCTGCCTATAAATCAGAAAGAGAAGCCTTATCTTGGATACAACCATCATTATGAAAACCCTGATGCTGGGTTTTCCAGTCTGGAGACTGAAAAATATGTTTCTTGTTAAAATTACCCAGTCTATGGCATTTTGTTATAACATGCAGAGCAGGTTAAGACATGGGATTAAGTACTATATGATCACAGATGAAGAAGATGAAACTTGGGGAGACAAAGCAACTCACAGAAAGTCATTTTTCTAATGAGTGGGGAAAAACCCAACCCACTGAGTTTAGTGTCCACACACCTTGCCTCCTCTCAGAGAGCCAAGCATGGAAAGAAAACCAATTTTTCCATGAAAAATGGACAATTTTCATGTGAAACTGTTAACACATTTAAGTCAACCTAGTCTTGGAACTCATTGTATTGGTATTATACTGAACCCAGCCTCACAAATGATCACAAAATCTTCAAGATAGTAACAATTCACAACCTTTATCTATATTACTCATTTGACCAAAATTTATCCCTTATTAATTATCATATTAAAATTAATGCTTATTTTTCAGTATGGAGTTACCTCAAAAAATTAAAAACACCAGTGAGAATGGCCATCATAAACAAATCAACAAACAACAAGTGATGGCGATGCTGTGGAGAAAAGGGAACCCTAGTGCACTCTTGGTGGGAATGCAGACTTGTGCAGCCACTGTGGAAAACAGTATGAAGTTTCCTCAGAAAACTAAAAATGGAACTGCCTTTTGATCCAGCAATTCCACTGCTGAGATTATACCCTAAGAATCCTGTAACACCCATTCAAAAGAACCTATGCACCCCAATGTTCAGAGTAGCACAATAGCCAAGTCCTGGAAACAGCCTAGGTGCCCATTAGTAAATGAGTGGATCCCATTTATATAATGGAATACTACACAGTAGAAAGAAAGGAGGAGCTCCTATGGTTCATAACAGCATGGATGGAACTGGAAATCATTATGGTAAGTGAAATAAGCCAGGTGGGGAAAGAGAAATACCATATGATCTCACCTATAAGTGGACCCTAATCAACAAAACAAACAAGCAAGCAAAATGTAACCAGAGATATTGAAATAAAGAACAAACTGATAGTAACTAGAGAGTAGGGGTAGAGGGATAATGGGGGGTAGTAGGAAATGGCCATTAAGGAGCATGTATAAAGGACGCATGGACAAAACCAAAGGGGGTAGGATTTAGGGTGGAAGGCGGGGAAAGATGGAATGGGGAGGCATGGTGAGGTGAAAATGGAGACAATGTACTTGAACAACAATAAAAAATTAATTAATTAAAAAATGGAACTGCCTCATGACTCAGCAATTCTACCTCTGAGAATTTATCTGAAGAAACCTGAAATACTAATTCAAAATAATAGAAGCACCCCTATGTTCATTGCAGCATTATTTGCAATGGACAAGATTTGGAAGCAGCCCAAGTGTCCCTCACTAGATGAGTAGAAACAACTATGGTACATTCACACAGAGGAATAGTACTCAGTAGGAAAAAAAAGAAGAAAATTTTACCCTTTGCAACAGCATGGATGGACCTGGAGAAGATTTATGCTAAGTGAAATAAACCAGTCAGGGAAAGACTAGTGTCATATGATTTCACTCATATGTGGAATCTAATGAACAAACTGAACTAATAAGCAAAATAGAGACAGACTTATAGTGAACAGGCTGACAGCTTGGGGGTGGGGTTTTGAGGAGGAGGGTTTGAAGTACAAGGAAAAATGACTCCTGGGCATAGACAACAGTGTGGTGATTGTGGCAGTGAGGGCTGTATAAGGGGGATAAATGGTAATGGGAAAATACAATGGTAAATGGGAAAATTTAAAAAAATATATAAAAAAATAAAGTTAATGCTTCTTTTATAGGAACTGTGTGGATACTGACTTTATAGTTTCCTTCACTCAGTGGTAGTTATATACTAGGCTGGAAATGAATGAATATTTTGCCTTCTTTTTCATTCATTTATTCAACACAGAATTATTTAGTGCCTACTTTGTGTCAGACACTCTTTAGGGCATTGGGGAAACTTTGATGAACAAAATAGGTAAAAATATATGTCCTCATAGAACTTACATTCTGGTGGGGAGATGAGGGCTGATAGTGTTACAGAGTGGACCTGGGGGTTATGGGGTCCTCTGTCACTGTGGATTCTTTGCCTGCTGCCAGGGAAATGGAATTATGGCTCCCAGTGCCAGAGTTTGCTAGAAAGGAAAGGATCTATTTACTCAAAAGTTATATAAACTTACAGTAATGACTTAATGTCTTCATTAAAATCCCCAAATCCCTTAAAACACCCACAAACACACACAATCCTTCCTTCCCCCTTTGTCCTGGCAGGCTACTCAGGGGTACCATATCTCAGGGAAAAAAATCTAAATCTGTGGCTCGACTAGCTCCTGGTTCTTCCCAGTCATCCATACTTGGCTGGCAGGCCTCTTGCAGTTCCCAGCACCATCAACTATGTTGCCAATCTTCAGTTATTAATCCAAAACCATGTAGTACCTTATGGCCCACCAGTGAGAGAATTTTCACCCCTTTCCTTTCCTTGCAAGGTCTTGCATTGTCCCCATCCCTAGTCCTGCATTGTTTCTCCTGCTTCCTAAGCCACGTGGAAAAGGGAGCCCCAAAACCATGTAGTTAGGCTCCACAGGGCTGCTGCACCTGGGTTTAAATCCCATCTTGAATCTTCCTCTGCAACCCCATTTCTGGTTCCTTCCACGATCAGCTACACCTGCCAGCATTCCCATATTTTTCTAGCTTTTCTTGGCTGCCATAATTAGTCCAGGCAGGTGTGGCCCCAAGGTGGGGAGTGAACCTTCTCCAAGCTCTCATGCAGGTGCTGTAAGGGGAGCTGCCTCCCAGTTACCTCCTGGGTGGAAGTCACTCCCATCTCCCTGGCTCAAAGCATGGCCATGGCTACTTAATACATCTATGAAGCTAACTAGCTGTTATAGATATGTAAAATAACCATTTTTGCATATTAGGTATGAAGCTGGTCTACTGTTGATATGCAAAATAACTCTCAATGACCCTGCTCCATGTGTCCCATCCCCCAGTCCAGACATGCGGCATGGGGATACCCTGTATTTTTATATTTTCTGGATACCCCAAGTTCTGGACACTGTTTCAAATCCTTGGTTTGGGGTTCCTGGCTGTACCCTGTTACAATAGTAAACAAATAATCAAGCAAATCAATACTTAAGTTTTTCCTTGAATAATATTTTATTATTTATGCTATTACACTCATCTCAATTTTTCCCCTTTTGCTTCTCTCCACCTAGCCTGCCCTCAACTTCTGTAGTCAGTCCTGACACCATTTTCTATGTCCATGAAGGACTCCATGAGTCCTTCATATATGTTCTTTGACTAATCCCTCTGGGTTTAATCTCCAAAATATATAAAGAGCTTATACAACTCCATACCAAGAAGACAAATAACCCCCCCCAAAAAATGAGCAAAGGACCAGAAAAGACACTTTTCTGAGGAGGACATACAGATTGGCCCATAGACATATGGAAAAATGCTCAACATCACTAGCCATCAGAGAGATATAAATTATAATCATGAGATATCATCTTACACTAGCCAAATGGCTATCATTAATAAATCAACAAACAACAAGTGCTAGTAAGGATGTAGAGAAAAGGGAACCCTAGTGCTCTGGTGGTGGGAATACAGACTGGTGTAGCCACTGTGGAATACTTATGTTTTAATAATGAGAAATGTTACGGAGAAAATAAAACAGAGACAAATAAGTGAAGGGATGAAATCAGTGATAATTTCTTGAAGGTATTAATAGTTGAGTCAGAAATTTAGGGGAAAAGCATTCCAGGCAAAGAGAACAGCGAGTGCCAAATCCTTGAGTTGGAATTGACTTCTATGTTCCAAGGAACAAAGGCAACATTTTTCTTGGAGCCATTGTCCAATTTTCTTTAGGTTCAGTTTGGTTTATTTCAGAGCCTAGGCATAAACCAATTTGCATGGCTGAATTAAATAACCTAATGAACTCTGACCTATGTGTTTGGGTATTAACGATGTCAAGTACCCCTTTGGGTTTTGTTTATTTGTTTTTTCCTGTTGAATGTCATCTGTATTTGAAATATTTCCAGCATTGACTTTAAAAAGAAGGCATAGGTCATTTAAATGAGAGAGCAAGCTGACCGGAGTTGCTATAAATTAGAGCATTACTGATCATGATTGCATTTTGAATGTCTTCCAAGAATACTCTTTGTATTCTCTTTCAGCTTCTGTTGATCTAATTGATTTATGTCAGAAATTATGATCTCATGTTACAGTGTTTCATTGGTTTCTTTTTGGCATACTGGTGTTCTATAGTGGCTGTGATAATGAGCATAATGAAGATTATTAAATTATTGTAGCCATTAGCAGATAAATTTGGGGTAGAGAACTCATTTTCTTTGTAAAGGGTAGCTATTTGGTAAATACCTTTATATATTTAATGACATATCAAGAAAGTTTATTGAAGTATTTATTTTTAAAATGTAGTGAGCCATTTTGGCTATTGGGATTTGCTTTTCTTTATTCTATAAATAGTATTTTCATTATCCCATAAAGTTCTATGACCACCCTAGCTAATATCACAGGAATACTAATGATGTACCTTCTTTGAGGGAGACAAGTTTCGTTTCCTCAGAGGATTTTTAAAAAGCTAATTGCAACATTTCTCTTTTAGAATTAAAGTTTTCTACATAGGTCATTTTTTGTAAAAAACCTCTCTAGTTTTGTTTTCTAGAGAACAGGTACTTGTTTTTTAAACACCAAATTGTAAGTTGCTGTTGCAGTATGTCAGTCACAGGCAGAAGTGGGTGTGATCACACCAATTGCAGTGGTAAATAAAGAAAACAAACTGTCTTTGAGTTTAATGATTTGGAAACCCATAGATTCAGACATAGATGGGGACTTAGACACCTCTCTCCTGCTTATTTTTATGGGAGGATAGCATCTATCAAATGAGGATTTATGGTCCTACATAAATGTGGAGAGAATTCTACAGGTTCCATTCTTGCCTTGTTGGCACATTCTTAAGAGACCACCTGGAATGCCTGGTCTTCCAACATAATTTATTTATTGGGTGTTTGTTGGCATTTCAGAAAGCCTGGACCACCATCGAGGTGCCTTGTTAAAGAAGCAGGTTGGGCTGATCTTTACTGACATCTTTTTTAAAGGAGAATTTCTGTGAAGCATCTGTCAAAACTAATGCATATTTTAGAGTTGCTGCTAATGGTTTACTTAGCATCTTGATTGAAAGGGCAACATTAGATATCTTCTTGTGTAGTAAATTTGAGGAAAAAACATTCTCTTTACTAATTTTCCAGAAGTCAGTAATACCTAGAATGAAAATATCTACTTTTTTGCTCTTTCAGAGGACAATTCATATTCATCAAATGTCAACTCCTCATGCATATAATCAGATAAGACAAATACTGAGAATTGCATTGGAAATTATTTTGTATTATCTGAAAGAAAAATAAAATTTTAAATTGTAAGCATAACCAGAACAATTATTTGATAGTTACATATAAATCTATTAAAGAAATATGTGAATATGAGATAATATATCACAGAATCTTAACAAGTCATTTGTATTCAGAACATATGAAACTTTTGTGCATCATGAAGGATGTTAAGAATATTTCAGCTGAGTTAATAGCATGTCTTTAAAGAAAATATATTAAATATTTTTTTAAGTCATAGGCTGGAAAATGTTTGCAAGATCAATTCAAGTCACTAGGATTACTTAAATCCATCTAGTTTTTTTTAAATCTAGAAATTTACTGAACTATTATAAGGAAAATAAAACAGGGATTCAAAAATAAGTATCTGGTGAACTGCGATTTTAAACCTGACTAAGTAAGAAAGATGATTTATTAGAAGCTTAATTTATCCTTTGAAGGCCTATAAGGAAATATTTCAGATTTGTTAAGTAAAGATTTGTTCTAAATATGCCAAGTTCATGATATCTGCAATTCTAGAGAAACAGGTATCACTGACAATGGCATTTTGTCATCACTCAGACATTTCTGACAGAGTACTGGGGAAGGCAGAAATGAATGTGACAGCATTACATCAAATTTTGTTGCTTTAACTTTCCACAGAAGGAATTATCATCACATACTATTGAAAATATTTTTAGTTTTTATTTAAATATTTTCAAAAACATTTAAAACTGAGATTATAAGTATTATACATTGTTTTCCCAGGTTGAAATACTAACATATCCATTCATTAATGAGTAGAGTGCTCACCACATATAAGATCCATTCTAGGCACTGGCTATTCAGAAGTAAACAAAACAGGAAGAAACCATCCCAACTGTGAATGAAACTACCAATTAAGCAAAAAAAAAATTATAAAAATAAATAGATCATCACATTGGCTGAAATTTATTTTTTGAAATAAATATTAATGGCCTAAAAGGTTTCAGGAAATGACATTTTCACTGAGAATAAAGTGTCAGTATAATTTCATATGAGGCATGGTTGACCTGCAATATTATGAAACTCTTACTTCTCAAGGAAAATGCATTCCTTAACTGAGAATTTGATCATAATTTCTCACTTATTTTTTACTTAAATGAAAAAATCTGTAAGTAGATGAACAACTAATTAAATAGAATAATAAACACAAAAACAAACACAATGCTCTACACCCATGTTCCTCTAATATTCTCCAGAAGCAGTTCATTTATTTCATGGCTAATAATCAGAAAGCATGTTTAAATATGATGTGTGCCAAAACTGAAATCATTTTTGTCAGAGTGCTTTGGCAACCAGATAGATGAACTCTCTCCATCATGTTAAATTGCTTAGTAATATGGAGGTCCACTTTGAAGCTAATTGATCCTCTTGGTGTCACAGGTGAAAATTGAGCTCTTGCAGTGTCACAAGGGAAATAATTTCCTGAGAACTACACTGGAGGTTGGGGCTCTATGGTGAACTTTATTGATGATGTAAAATTAAGGGATTAAGGGGGTACCCCTCTTGACTTTCAAATGCCCCATCTCTGTCCATCTTACCATGGAAAAGATCCAGTATTGTTTTCAGTAGGGCCCAAATGAAGGCCACTGCTCAGAGTTCATGTTCCATATCAAAATAGAGCTCAGACTAGCATCCAGCTAGTTTAGCGTGTGTTCCCAGCTGCAACCCATTGCTGTGCTGAGGTATTCATGCTTCTGCCTGGAGTCTGTGTGTGGAGTCCACGTGGCCATGAGCCACAGAGCTGCTAATGCCACATGGCTATGCTGAGAGCACATGTGAGTGCTTGAGGTGAGTGTGGGTCATTAGGCAAGAGAGAGAGTGAATGAGTTTCTTAGTTCCCCTAGGATTAAATTAGTTTGGGTTTGGGAAAGGCTAAAGATTTTTCAAAAAAACAAATTAATTTCCCAAGTCTTCATGGCTTTTGATAGATCCACCCCATAGTTAGAATATCAGACCTCTTTGGACTAGCACCTTCCCTTGTGCCCCTCAGCTATCCAGCACCAGAGGGGGGAAGGAAGGAGTATTAATCCCCTTGTCAGAACAATGCTCTGGTCTCCTGGGGTGTGAAGCTGTAGCTTCCTGGCTAAGCAAAAGGCTTATGCTCTCCAGTTGATTAAGCTCGACATCTAAGTCCCTTTGCTCCCCCCTTTAAAATTAATAATTAGTTAAATACTAATGGTAACATTGGGTTTTTAAGGATGTATTTAAATGCACACAAGTTATAGGAGCTGATTTATTGATTTTTATTTTTTTACCCTTCTTTTTTCCCCTTATTTTGGAAAATTTTATTTAAGTTATATTTTATTGGTTATGCTCTTACAGTTGTTCCAATTTTTCCCCATTTATCCCCGCTCCTCTCCTCACCCCACCCACCCTCTGGCATTCCCCACCCCTTAGTTCATATCCATGGGTTGTACATATAAGCTCTTTGGCTTCTCTGTTTCCTACACTATTCTTTACCTACCCCTGTCTATTTTATGCCTACCAATTAAGCTTCTTATTCCCTGTACCTTCCACCCCATTCTCCCTCTCCCCCTCCCAATTGATAATCCTCCATGTTATCTTCATTCTGTGATTCTGTTCCTATTCTAGTTGTTTGCTTAGTTTTTGATTTTTAGGTTCAGTTGTTGATTGTTATGAGTTTGTTGTCATTTTATTGTTCATAGTTTTTCATCTTCTTGTATTTCTTAGACAAGTCCCTTTAACATTTCATATAATAAAGGCTTGGTAATAATGAACTCCTTTAACTTTACCGTACCTGGGAAGAACTTTACCTGTACTTCCATTCTAAATGATAGCTTTGCTGGATAGAGCAATCTTGGATGTAGGTCCTTGTCTTTCATGACTTTAAATACTTCTTTCCAGCCCCTTCTTGCCTGTAAGGTTTCTTTTGACTAAGAACCAGCTGATAAGTCTTATGGGAACTCCTTTGTAGGTAACTCTCTCCTTTCTTCTTGCTGCTGTTAAGATTCTCTCCTTATGTTTAATCTTGGGTAACTTCATTATAATGTGCCTTGGTGTGTTCCGTCAAATTTCCTTGGGAATCTCTGGGCTTCCTGGAATTCCTGGAAGTCTATTTCCTTTGCCAGATTGGAGAAGTTTTCCTTCATTATTTGTTGAAATAAGTTTTCAATGTCTTGCTCTTCCTCTTATCCTTCTGGCAGTCCTATGATTCAGATGTTGGAGCATTTAAAGTTGTCCCAGAGGTTCCTAGGCCTCTCCTCACTTTTTTGAATTCTTATTTCTTTATTCTCTTTTGGTTGGGTGTTTATTTCTTCCTTTTGTTCCAAATCATTGATTTGAGTCCTGGTTTCCTTCCCTTCACTGTTGGTTCCCTATATATTTTGCTTTATTTCACTTTGTGTAGCCTTCATTTCTTCCTCCATATTGCAACTGAGCTCAGTCAATTCTGTGAGCATCCTGATTACCATTGTTTTGAACTCTGTACCAGGAAGGTTGTCTGTCTCCTAGTCACTTAGCTCTTCTTCTGTAGTTTTGATCTGTTCTTTCATTTGGGCCATATTTCGTTGTCTCGGTGCACTTGTTATGTTGTAAGGGGGTGGAGCATTAGGTAATCGCCAGGGTGGGGCAATCCTCTTTGCTGCATTGTGGTACAGTCTGCAGGGAATGGGTCAGAGAGGGAATAATGCTGCTTGCTGGATCTGCTCTTGCCACACTTTCCAATGAACTCTCCTATGAGACTGGGAGTTTCTCCTAACTTTGCAACCCCCACAGTTATTTTATAGCTAGAGGTTTTGAGTCTTCAGTTTCCTAGGGAGCCAGCTTCTCCTCACCTGTGTAGTCCACTGCCTTGCTGTGGTTTCTCTCCACCCACCCAGCTGTCCATCTCCACCTCCTCCTACCGGTCTGGGTGAAAGTTTCTTTAACTCCTTGGTTGTTGGAGTTCCATGCAGTTTGCTCTTCTGGCAGCTCTTCTTGATTTTAAATTGGTTGTTATCCTTCTTTTGGCTGTGCAAGGAAACAAAGCATTTCTATCTATGCATCTAGCTTTGTTGGAACCTCTACAGGAGCTGAGTTAAAGTTATATTACAATACAGGTAAGTTTTTGATAACTCTTGCTTTCTAAGGCTTTTCTTTCTTTATTTATTGGCATAAAAACTTTGGAGTTTCTATCAAGTACTTGTGTGACCATTAGATCCATTGCTGTTTCTGAGCAAAGCCCTACCCTTGATTACAGGTGTCCAAGTGGGCCATTCTTTTGATCTGAAATAGTAATGGCAATAAGAGCAATGGCTAACATTTATTATTTTGCAATAATGATACTGATGATAATAGTTTCCAATTGTTGACTTACTCTATGCTAGTTCCTATGCTAAATTCTTTATGTGCATTTTCTCTTTTAATCATACAAGCAACTTGAATTTTTTAATCATTGAAGCTGAAATGCAAGGAGACAGTAAGTTTCACAATTATGCAGAGAGTAAATGGAGGATCTAGGATTTAGCTCTGATTTAATGAACTCCAAAGACTGTAATACCAGTACAAAATAAAACTCCAACCCTTCTACCCACAGATGTGGACTCTAAGGTTATATCAATTTCTTTAACCACAACGTGGATAATATCTGATATTTTGGTTTTTCAAGAAACTTTTACATTGAGGTGTTTGAGCAGGAAGAAGTTTTTCTCTACTCTTCTAGTTTCTTCTGGCTGGTTTAGGAATACAATTGATAGGAGACATTGACAGAAGAAAATAACCAAATTTAATTACATACATATGTACTATGGAACCATAAGAATATGGAGTCCCAAGATAAATTGGACAGTTGAGGTCTATATGTAATCTTGAGCTAAGGAGAAGTGGCTACTGGTTTGGGACATCAAAGGAGAGGAAGGCAATTCACATGGAGATGAAAAACACAAATGTTTGGTGAACAACCTGTTTACTGGGCGCTGCAGAGATGTGAAGACAGTGGGGCACAGAGAGATACAACTGTGATCTCAAGGCCCTGTGGAGTCTCCTCTACTGCATAGCGTCCATATCCTTTGTAGATATCTCTGGTGATAGCTCTATTCCCTGAATAAGCCCTTTCTCTAAATTCCTTTATGCAGTTAGGTGGAGGGTAACAATTTTTCTTAAAAATAATCAACCAAAATCAATCTTTATGCCAAAGAGACATATTTTCAGTGGCTTGTTTTGTTCCCCCAAAGGAGTTTTTCCTAGAGCTCCTATCAAAGCTTAGCTGTATCAGTGGATATTCACAAAGAGAAATCACAGAATTTTAGGATAACTCAAGCTTAATTTTAATATTAAGCCAGAAATATAGAAAGCTATATGATTTGATTACTGAATTAGCTTGAAAACTACAAATTCACTTTATTTTAATATGTTAACTGACAAGTTTCATACCATTTTAGAGAATTATAAAAATGCATATATGTTTTTATAATTTTGAGAATTATAAAAAAATCAAAAGGCTGAGATAAACAAATGAAGTAGGCAGATAACAGGAAAAATACAATGAAAAGGATAATAAAACTAAGACTAAAATTGTGATATAGCCAATTATACCATTCTGAAATATGTCTCTAAATTTGACTTAAAGCTTCCTTAAAAGCCAAAACAGAGTGGGATATATAGTTGTTTACAAGATTTAGAGTCTCTGAAAGATGAAAAACTAAGTAGTGTCCAGAAGGAGCACAGTGTTTCCAGATTGTGAGATTATTCTTCTGGGATCTACTTAAGAGGATACTGTTCGTTAACCAGCATCTGACTCTAGGTTAAATGTGCATTTCATGAAGATACCTCTTCTAATGTCTTTAATGCTGAGCTAAAACAATGCTGTTTAAACTTGCATTTCCCTAGTTGCCACTGGACTGAGTCATATAAAAATTAATCCATAAATAACATTTCTACTACTTGGCTTCTGAGAAGATCTGAACTTCAGGAGATTAAGGATGTAGTTTCTGGCAAGAATTTGTAATGCTGGTGTGCTATGTCCTGCCTAAGACCAATTCTATCTTATTTGATAAAGGTTTAAGGTTGTTTTTTCTTTTTACATTAAACTTTTTTCAATTACACTTTACGTTTAATATTATTTTGTATTAGTTTCAGGTGTACAGCATAGTGGTTAGACAATCCTATACTTTGCAAAGTGTTCTCCCCGATATTTCCAGCACCCAGCTGGCACCGTATCTAATTATTATGTTATTATTGACTATATTGCCTATGCTGTACTGTGGGGGGATTCCGCCCGCAGGGCCCCCCTGGCCACCATGGTTGATTATAAGCCTACCAAGACATGATCTGCTTGGGGAGGAAAGGTGGCTGATCTCTCAAAGGAGAAGGGCCAAGAGCTTTTTCCTCAGTTCATTCATTTGTTGGGTTCATTTTGCACAGGAGTACAGGTAAAGCTCATTAATCACTGTTAGGCAGTAAGGATCAAACAATACATAACATACAAAGAACTTGGAGGGCCTATTCTGAGTCAGGGTCTGTTAGCTAAAGGGCTACAAAACTTTGGGAAACAAACTCATTTCCTGCTCAGACCTTTATCATTTAATTGAGAGCATTCTTAGCAAAGCAGGTTTCACGGGATTTTACATATTCTTTCTTAGGCCTGATCGCCTGGGGAACCCGCCCTTTCCAGCACAGGGCTACACCGCCCTCTGTCATTATTTCAGGTTTAAGTGAGGCAGGGGAAGTAAGGCAGCCAAGAGATTAGGAGACTTGCAGACAGAAAGAGGACTCGGGCTATGTCAAAGCCGAGGGGCGAGGGTCCATCACCCCCTTTTGCTATAGCGCTCCAGGTCCTTCCCTGGGACCTCCCCATAATCATGCCTGTCTTAGGTCATTCCCCCCTTGGGGAATCTTAACAGTCATTGGCTAACCGACCAAGCATCGGGGGCCAGGCAGGGTGAAGAAAAAGGAGCAGAAGCAGTGCCCCTGCCAGGAAGTTAAGATTTGTCTCCTTAGTGGCTTCTTGTCTGAAGGTTGCTCACTCAGCCTTAGCCATGTGGGGGTTACAGCTTCTGAAACCAGGCAGGGCAGTTCCCAACACTGTACTTTACATCTCATGAGTCCTTTGTAACCACAAATCTGGACTTCTTAGTCCCTTCACCTTTTACACCCAGTTCCTCAAATGCCCTCCCTCTGGCAACCATCAGTCTGTTTTCTGTATTTGTGAGTCTGTTTCTGTTTTGTCTATTCATTTATATTGTTCTTTAGATTCCACATATAAGTGAAATCATGTGGGGTTTGTCTTTCTCTGTCTTATTTTAGTTAGCATAATACTCTTTTGGTCCATACATGCTAAGATCAATTGTTTTAAAGAAAAGGCCATGGTCCTAACTAAGATGATCTTCAAAATAGGTGGCTACCTCACTTTGGGTGGAAATGGGTCAAGATGAGGGAAGGAGTTGAAATAATTTTAGAACTGTGTAATGAGAACTTGGGTTGGAAATCTGGCTGAACATTAGTAGTATCAGACTTTGGCAAGTTACTATATTCTATGGATATTACTTTCCCCTTCCTGAAAATTGGAGATCACATATTTCATATGGTTGTCATGAAGGGTAAGGGGATATGGTAGAGATGGAAATGTGTACTACTGCGGTATTCTTTTTCAGAAAATATATCTAAAATTACAAATACTTGCAACTAACTGACACAAGTACTTGGTCTTTAGTTTTATTGTATGTGTTACATCAAATTAAAATTAGATATATGTTGGGATGAATAACCATGTATATACACATGCAATTTGTAATACAGAGGAATTATCCAGTAGACTTAATCAGTGGAAACAGATGTGCTAACTTCTAAGTGTGTGGGTGTGTTACAGAAAGGAGATTAGATGATAGATAAATAGATAGATGATAGATAGATAGATAGATAGATAGATAGATAGATAGATGATAGAGAGAGAGAAATGCAGATGTAAGTCTCCTAGTACTCTTAGATGAAACCAGGGGTGGGGGAAATACCCATGTGCATTTGGATGACTCTAGGTGCCTACCTGCTGATATGTCACTCCCTGTGCGGAGCCTGGCTGTACTGCTTGCCTCTGGTACATCAGCATCTTAAACTTGGAGCTGAAGCACTAATCAGAAGTGACTGAAGGAGATGCCTGGTCGGGTGGTCCTATTCTTGTTATCTTTTGCTGTTTAACAAGCCAGATAGTTAAGAGCTATGCCAGGAACTTTCACATTATAGCTCTCACAGCATTCTAATTGGTTAAAGAGTTCAGAAAAAGTAGCATAGTAGCTATGGAACAGCAGAACATAAGAGACTTTGAATTATAGACTAGCTTCAGCATTGAAAGTGAGGGTTGAAAGGCAGTGGGAATTTTGAAATCAGGAACTTGCTGCTACTTCCAGCAGGTAGCTACCCTATTGATGAGTTTTTCCTTCAAGATGAGTGACTAGAAATAGCTGTCACACATTGACCAAGGGCCATATCTGCTGGAGTATGCTCTGAAGGGAAAAAGTGGCTTTCTCCCTCAGTGCCTAGTCATGGCAGGTGGGTCTCTGGTGAGTGAACCCTGTGCCAGCAGGTGGTAGTAGCCTGAAAGAGGCACCAATCTGTGATAATGACAGTAGGAAAGAGGTAAATTGCTAAACCATAATAACCCTGGATTAGTTTTCTATTGTTGCTATAACAAATTGTCATTAAGTTAGGGGCTTAACAGCAGAAATTTATTGTTGCACAATTCTGTAAGTCAGAAATCAAACACAGGTCTCACTGGGTGAAAATTAAGGTGTTGGCAGGGCTACATTCCCTCCTGGAAAAGAATGTGTTCTCTTGCCTGTTACACCCTGGAAGTTCCCACATATTTTGACTCCCGGCTTCCCTTCTCCAGCTCCAAAAGCATCCACATTGTATCTCTTTTATTCTTCTTCCTTTGTCCCATCTCCCTTGACTCCATCCTTAGCTGAGAAAGGTTCTCTGCTTTGAAAGACTCATGTAGTTAGTTCTGGTCCAGGATAATCTACACAACTCAAGGTCATCAATCTTAATCATATTTGCAGAGTCCAGTTTTCCTTGTAAAGTGATTTATTCATGGAGTTAGGATTTAAATGTCTTTGAGAACTATTCTCCCACAAGTCATTTAGTGATTACAAAGCATTATCTTAGACTCTTTTCCTCTTGTTCCTTTGTTTACCACACATCCTTGCCTTTTTCGAGAATTTCTAGCATACAAGTTCCACCCTCACCAGTGTCCACAGCAGTAGCCAATTCCCTGTATGGATAACATGGTGTCCGGTAGTTACCAACAATGGCATCAGGAAAATGTGAAGGGGACTCATGTGCCTGGCAGACTGAAGAGGTGATCAGGATGAATTCCAGTCACCCATGAACCTCTGGAGGTATGGGAACTATCTGAAGAACAATATCTTCTTATTTTCCCCAACAATATGGGGAAAGATTGGACTTTCTTGCATGAGCATTTGGAGAATCAGAAACAAAACTTGAGAAGATTATGTATGAACTCACTTCTCAAAAGTGGGACATATCACGTAGAACTGAGTGGATAATATATTGTTCCTCACTGGAGGTTTTCATATGACACTCAAAAGCCTGACTTACTATTTGCAAGAATAATTACTGAAGTTTCACAAACATGCATGCACACACAGAGGGACAGAGAAAACAAATTTTTGAATAAAACTGCTTTATATTTTTAAACTACTTTAGATATTTAAGATTTAGCTTCCTCCTTCTTTCCTCTGAAATAGTCTTTTAATAACATTCCTGAGTATCTAAAACTCTGCAGATGTTCCTTTACTGCTGAATTTTTTTTCACATCCAAACCTGTTATCAATTATCTATGTTTTTATTTGGGAAGGCCAGATCCAGGAAAAGCATAAATTAGAGTGCTGTTGTAGCATTTCTGCTCAGTGACAGCAAGGTTGTGATAATTTTTGCACATTTTAAAAAGTTCAATGAGCATTATTCTTGCAGTGTTTATTAAATTGTGTATTTATCATGAAACATGTTTTGTACAATCACAGTCCTCCACCCGTTACATATTAAAAACATAATAATGGAAATAGTAACACTAGAACCCATCAGAATGCAAGAGAGTGGGCAAAGGGGAGGGAGGAAATGAGAATGATGTGGGTGTTGTCACATCCATGAAGAGAGCATTGATTAACAACAGGTTCCTAGCTCTCCAAGACAATACCTTTTTTCTTCTTTTTTAATCATTTTTTATTAATGTTTGAATACAGTTGTCTCCACTTTCCCACCACCACTTTATCCTGCTCTACTCACCCACACCTCCCACCCTGAATCCTACCCCCATTTGACTTTGTTCATGGGTCCTTTATAAATGTTCTTTGATGACCCTTACCCTTCTTTCCTCTCTTATTTCCCTTACCTGCTCTGGTTACAGTCAGTTTGTTAATTTCAATGTCTCTGGTTATATTTTGCTTGCTTGTTTGTTTTGTTAATTAGATTCCACTTATTGGTGAGATCATATGATATTTGTCTTTCACTGCCAGGCTTTCTTTACTTAGCATAATGCTCTCCAGTTCCATCCATGCTGTTGCAAAGGGTAGGGGTTCCTCCTTTCTTTCTGCTGTGTAGTATTCCATTGTGTAGATGGGATCCACTCATTTACTAATGGGCACCTAGGCTGTTTCCAGCACTTGGCTATTGTAAATTGGGCTACTCTGAACATTGGGGTGCATAGGTTCTTTTGAACTGGTGTTGCAGGATTCTTAGGGTATA
The DNA here is from genome assembly GCA_028533065.1 of Trachops cirrhosus. NCBI lineage: Eukaryota > Metazoa > Chordata > Mammalia > Chiroptera > Phyllostomidae > Trachops > Trachops cirrhosus. The sequence goes on from CM052544.1 coordinate 68,216,044, forward strand.
ATCTCAGCAGTGGAATTGCTGGGTCAAAAGGCAGTTCCATTTTTAGTTTTCTGAGGAAACTTCATACTGTTTTTCACAGTTGCCGCACTAGTCCGCATTCCCACCAAGAGTGCACTAGGGTTCCCTTTTCTCCACAACCTTGCCAGCACTTATTTGTTGATATGCTTATGATGGCCATTCTGACTGGTGTGAAGTGGTATCTCATTGTGGTTTTAATTTGCATCACTCTGATGGCTAGTGATGCTGAGCATTATTTCATATGTCCCTGGGTCCTCTGTACGTCCTCCTTAGAGAAGTGTCTGTTCAGGTCTTTTGCCTACTTTTTAATTGGATTGTTTGTCTTCCTGGAGTGGAGTAATGTGAGTTCTTTATATAGTTTGGAGATCAAACCCTTGTTTTAGATATCATTGGCAAATACATTTTCCCATACATTTGGTTCCCTTTTTATTTTACTGCTGTTTTCTTTAGCCATGCAGAAGCTTTTCTTTTGATGAGATCCCATTTGTTTATTCTTTTCTTTATGTCCCTTGGTTTAGGGGACATATTGATGAATGTATTGTGTGGAATATCTGAGATTTTCCTACCTATGTTCTCCTCTAGGACTTTTATGGTGTCACGACTTCTCTTTAAGTTTTTTATCCATCTTGAATTTATTTTTGTGTATGGTGTAAGTTGGTGGTGGACTTTCATTTTTGGCATGTACCTGTCCAGATCTCCTGACAGCATTTGTTGAACATGCTATTTTTACTCCACTTTATGCTTTTGTACCCTTTGCCAAATATTAATTGACCATAGAGACTTGGGTTTATTTCTGGGCTCTCTGTTCTGTGCCAGTGGTCTATTTGTCTGTTTTTATGCCCATACCATACTGTTTTGATTACAGTAGCCTTGTAATATAATTTGATGTCAGGTATGGTGATCCCTCCTTCTTTGTTCTTCTTTCTCAAAATTGCTGTGTCTATTCAGGGTCATTTTTGGTTCCAAATAAATTTTTGAAATGTTTGTTCTGTATCTGTGAAATATATCATTGGTACTTTAATAGGGATTGCACTGATCTATAAGTTCCTTTGGGTAGTCTGGACATTTTGATGATGTTAATTCTTCCAATCCATGAACATGGTACATGCTTCCATTTGTTTGTGTCTTCCTTAATTTCTTTCTTCAGTGTTATGTAGTTTTCTGAGTATGGGTCTTTTATCTCCTTGGTTAGGTTTATTCCTAGGTACTTTATTTTTTTTGGTGCTATAGTAGTAAATGGGATTTTTTTCTGATTACTGTTTCTGATATTTCATTCTTGGTTTACAAAAATGCATTCACTTTCTGAATATTGACTTTGAATCCTTCATTTTTGCCAAATTCTCTTATTAGCTTGAGTAGTTTTTGGTGGAGGCTATAGGATTTTCTATGTACACTGTCATGTCATCTGCAGACAATGCCAGTTTTACTTCCTCCTGTCCAACTTGGATGCCTTTATTTCTTCTTTTTGTCTGAGTGCCATGGCTAGGACTTTCAATACTATGTTGAATAGAAGTGGTGAAAGTGGACATTCTTGTCTTATTCCTGAACTTAGTGGGAAAGAGTTTTTGCCCACTGAGTATGATATTGGCTGTAGGTTTCTTGTATATGGCCTTTATTGTGTTGAAGAATGCTCCTTCTCCTCCCACTTTGCTCAGTGTTTTTATCATAAATGGGTGGTGTATATCATCAAATGTTTTTTCTGCATCTATTGATATGATCATGTGATTTTTATCTTTCCTTTTGTTTCTGTGATGTATTACATTTATTGATTTGTGAATATTGTGCCATCTTTGCATCTCTGGGATGAATCCCACTTGATCATGGTGTATGATCTTTTTGATGTATTGCTGGGTGCACTTTGCCAGTACTTTGTTGAGGATTTTAGTGTTTATGTTCACCAGCAATATTGGCTTGTAGTTTTCTTTTTTTGTTGTGTCTTTGTCTGATTTGGAAACTAGGATGATGTTGGCCTCATAAAAAGAGTCTGGGAGGCCTCCATCTTGGATTTTTTTGAATAGCCCGAGAAAGATAGGGGCAAGCACTTCCTCAAATGTTTTGTAAAATTCTCCTGTGAAACCATCCAGTTCAGGGGTTTTATGTGTTGGGAGTTTTTTCATTACTGATTCCATTTTGTCAGCTGTTATATGTCTGTTTGCTTTTTGTGCATCTTCATTTAGTTTTGGGAGGTTATATTTTTCTAGGAATTTGTCCATTTCACCCAGGTTTTTAAATTTCTTGGCATGTAGTTCTTTGTAGTAATTTCTTACAATCCTTTTTCTTTCTGTGGTATCTGTTGTAATCTCTCCTCTTTCATTTCTGATTTTATTTATTTGGGTCCTCTCTTTTTTTTTCTTGATGAGTCTGCTTAAAGGCTTGTCAATTTTGTTTATCTTTTCAAAGAACCAGCTCTTGGATTCATTGATCCTTTGGATTGTTCTTTTAGTCTCTAAGTCATTTATTTCTGCTCTGATCTTGATTATTTCCTTCTTCTCACTGTGGGTTGTCTTTGCTTTTTTTCCTCTGATTCATGTAGATGTAGTGTTAGATTGTTTATTTGAAATGATTTTATTTTTTTAGGTAGGCCTGTATTGCTATGAAGTTCCCTCTCAAGACTGCCTTTGCTCTTGTCCCATAGGCTTTGGACTGTTGTGTGTTCATTTTCATTTATTTCCAGAAACTTTTTGATTTCTTCTTTGATCTCATTAGTAACCCACTCATTGTTTAATAGCATGCTATTCAGTCTGATCAGTTTGAATAATTTTGAATTTTTCCCTGAGGTTAGTTTCTAGTTTCAAGTCCTTATGATCTGAGAAAATACTTGATATGATATCAATTATCTTGAATTTGTTGAGGCTTGTTTTGTGTCCTGTCATGTGGTCTATCTTTGAAAATGTTCCATGTGTATTTGAAGAAAATGTGAATTTTGCTTCTTTGGGAGGAAAACTCTAAATATATCAGTTAAGTCCATTTGATCTAGGGCATTGCTCAATGCTGCAATATCTTTGTTGATATTTTGTTTGGAAGATCTATCCATTTTTGACACTGGGGCATTAAAATCCCCTACTATATTTGTGTTGCTGTCAATATCTTTCTTGAAGTCCTCCAAGATTTTCCTTATATATTTGTGTGCTCCAATGTTGAGTGCATATATGTGTATAATATTTATGCCTTCTTGATTGATTCTTCCCTTGAATATTATGAAATGTCCTTCTGCATCTCTTTTTATGGCCTTTATTTTGAATTCTATTTTGTCAGATATAAGTATTGCTACCCCAGGTTTTTATTCTTGTCCAAAAAAACAGTACACTTTCTAAAGTGTTGTCTGGCACCCTATTTTGGACACCAGGTGAACTATTACAATTGAAAAGAGACTTTCATTTATTAATTTTGCAAAGAAACAATGCACCCCATAAGTATTTGATGACTTTCTTTTAATTTTGACTGGAGTGTTGCATTTTCTGAATTGATAAACTCTCCTTTGGTACCAACACATATTAAAGAGAAAAGGAAGAGGCTTGATTAAATACATCATCTGTTCTATAAATTTTCCTTCCCTAAATGTACATTAGCTCAAATTTTTAAAGAGAAAATAATTCACTATATGTTTTGGATTTCAAATGTTATTATTGATTTAAACAATAAAGTGTGCTGTATTCTCCTGTCTGGCTGAACTTGAGTGTGACTCATGGCTATCTTAGTTTGGACTCAGTTGCCTCCGAGAACTGGAATGTTGGTCTTAGTCATCTTCTGTGAGAAAATTCTTGGAACCAAGGGAGAAAGGTAATGGGTGGTGATTCATCACTGATTTATTTCAACATGTGGCTTCTTAGACTAATAATAAATATGCAAAATTGAAAATTTTATGCCTGTTCCATAGTGAGAAGTCATCCACATCCCAGGAAATTTCATCCTTCTATTATCTAAGGCCTGGAACAAAACTTTAGGTGGAGTTTGAAGGTTAAGCAGCTTTTTCAAAGAGATGGGCCCGTGTGGATCCTAGGTTTCCATTTATTACATTTGTGAAATATGGGTCTCGGTCACTCTGTCCTGATACAAATGCTTACTAATTTCCACTCCCTCTTTCATTTTATAATTCTCCCTAGGTGGAGGACTCTGCTCTAGAAGCAAAAGCACTCTCAATCATGTGAATTCTTCCCAGAAGGAAGGGGGAAACTTCAGTCCCTATTAGTACAAATAGGGTTTTAATTCCTAGAGGTTGGCCATTTGATAAAAACTAGATGAGCTATGACCAACCTTTTGGCTTGCTCTAAAAGAATGGTTCAGGCTTAGAGTTGATAGATTACAGCCTTAGTTTGGCTCAACTATTTTTTAATCTGCATGACTTTAGGTAAAAAAAGGAAAATGTGACATATACATTCAATGGAATATTATTTAGCCTTGAAAATGAAGGAAACCTTGCAATTTACAGTGATGTGGGTGGACCTGGAGGACATTGTGCTAAGTGAAATAAGCCAGTCATAGAAGGACAAATACTGCATGAGTCCACTTACCAGTATATGAGTAATCTAAAATATACTTATAGAAATGGAAAGAAGAATGCTAATTTCCAGGGACAGGGGGAGAAATAATGGGAAATTTTATTCAATGTATATAACATTTTAGTTTAGTTATGTATAAATAAGTTCTAGAGACCTGCTGTACAACATAATGTCTCTATTTAACAAAACTGTACTGTGCACTTAAAAATTTAAGAGGATAGATTGAGAATGTTAACTGTTTTTACCACAACAATAAAATGAAACTAAATTTTATGTGTTGTTTGTTCCTTGTGCTTCTCATGTGGTATCTTATTTAACCCTCATGACTACCCTTTGAAACTTATTTTATAATCATCCTTATTCTACAGAAGAAGAAAATGAAGCTCACACAGGCAAATCCATTGCTTCAAGTCACACTGTGACTGAGCGACAAGGACAAATCTCAGCCTGATAGTATTTCTGCTTATTCTTAGACATTATCCTTCTTGAATCATAGTTTCTACAGTTATAAAATGAGGTGAACAGTGTGTGACTTGCACAATTTCTGAGAAAGGTAAAAATAGTATGTGCATGGTAGATAGCACAGAGGTTAACTAAATTTAACCAATTACTAAAAAAATAGTTGTTGACTACCCATTACATACCATGCATGGTTGGAGGGGTTAAGGGACATGGTAGGAAACAATTGACATGGACTCTGATGTCATGGAGCTTCCCAGTTTGGTATTATCTCATTTTAGTATTCCAATGTGGGAATGGGAGTAGAATGGGGGGTATATTAGTTTGTTAGGAAAACATAACAAAGTATCACAGACTGGATGGCTTAAACACTAGAAATTTGTCTCAGAGTTCTGGAGGCTGGAAATCTAAGATTGAGGTATTGATAGGGCTGTGATGGAGAATCTGTCCTATGTCTCTGTGCTAACTTCTGGTGGTTTGCTGACAATCTGTGGTGTTCTTTAGCTATAGAACCATCACCCAATCTCTGGCTTCATCTTTACATGGCATTCTCCCTGTATGTGTCTGTGTCTATATTTCCCCCTTTTATAAGAACACTATTCATAGTAGACTAGTGTCCACACTACTCCAGTCTAAACTCATCTTAAGTAATTACATCTGCAAGGATGTGTTATCCAAATATTTTCACCCCCTATAGTTAAAAATTCTCTCTCTCTATATATATATATATAAATTTGGGGAGGGGGCACAATTCAACACATAACAGAGTTTTTCAATATAAACAAATTTCAATTTTCCTTGTTTTGATACAAATAAATATTGCTGTCAGGCCTTTGTGCAGTGGTAAAGAGACAGGAAATTTGTTCACAAAAGTGAATTCCCTGTTGCTGTGCTGCAGTTCTATAGGTTGGGGAATCACTGTAAGAGTCTTTGAAACATAGACCTAAGAATAGGTTCATGGTGGGCCCTGAAACAGGATGAGCTTTCACTAACTAGTTTCCCTGAAGACCAAATTGCTCTTTTCTGAAAGAGACTTAAGTAATGGTGCTGACCCCTGCTGTGAGTGTCTGCGGTGGGGTTGAGTGTTTAGCTTCTGATCCTGTGTAGGGCAAATGTGTTTAGAGGATGGAATAAGAATGATCTGGAGCAGTTCATGGAGTCATTCAACAGCTTTTCCTGACAGCTTTCTAAAAACAAAGCTTTCTAGCAAAAAGGATAATTATGTCTATATACTGTGTGGTATTTGTTCAAGAAAGGCCAGATATTGTCTCTAATACCAAGAAAGTATCAAGCTTGGCCATGCATCCTTCTTTTATCTGATCCCTCTGAGATGAGAGGAATTAAGTGAGCTTGAAAAGTGGATTAATATTTACAGACTGTCTACCTTTTCATGCACGTTTTTTATTTCTTCCTCCTAGCAACCCTGAGAGGAAGAAAAAGGAAGTCACAAAGTTTAGTAACTCACTGAACATTGCTCCAAAATTTGTGGAGCTGGTATTCATACACAGATCTCTCTGACTCCAATTTTCAAGCTGTTTCCACAATGTCAGGCCAAAGTAACCAGGTGTTAAATAGTATGCCTGGGAACACATGAACCTGTGTTCTGACTTCCATTACTTTGTTGTGTTTGGCATTCCTGGGACTCCACATACTCAATCTCAATAGGCAGTGAGGAATTGCTTGCAGAAACCTAGGCCCACATCACCTGGGGCTCTGCCAAAAGTTGTCTTTGGGTGCCCAAACAACTTTTACTACAGCTGGGGAATTTGAAGTAGAAAAGTCCACCAGGGGTCCACCTTCACAGTGCTCAATAGGTGCCAGGGGACAAGCCACTGAGTCCCATGATCTATATCCCTTTCATCAAATGATTCATCTGTCTCTCCATCCTCTTCCTCAAAGCCCTTTCCAATATTGGTCCCTCCTGCTCTCTCTGAATATGATGTCTTGTCTTCGAAAGACTCCTAAATTCTTCACCTTTCCTATTACCCTTCCTCCCTTATCATCCAAAGCAAAACATGTTTATTTTCTGAAATAGCTGCTTTCATACTGTAGACCTAAGTAAAGGTCATTTTTTTTTGTCTCATACACAGTAAGTCAGAGTTCTGTGGTACTGTGCACAATTTCCAAGCTCCTGAAATTTCTATGATATTCATGATCTTAGTAAATAACTGTGATGATCAAAAAGCATGGCAAAATTGTGAAGATGCTATTTTTCCTGGTGCCTTCAGCCATATGATTCTGAACCCTTCCAGATGTTTGAGAGTAATACTCTGAGAGTGCTCTGGCTGTGGCACTGTTTGGTTTTTATCGGATTTTATCCAGCCAACCTGACTGTATGATGAGTGTCTCATGGCTCACACTGACAGAGAGATAGGTAACTAATATTTTTTTTACTTTTATTTACTTTTCATTTTTTAATTTTTCAAGTAAAGTTTACATTTAATGTTATTCTCTATTTGTTTCAGATGTTCAAGATAGTGGTTAGAGAATCATGTATTTTACATAGTTGTTCCCTCCACAACCCACCTGGCACTATATGTAGTTATTACATTATTATTGACCATATTCCCTATGCTGTAATTTGCATCTCTGTTACTGTTCTGGAACTACCAATCTGTACTTCTCAATCCTTTCACTTTTATCACCCAGCCCTTCCCTCCCATGGTCAACCATCAGTCTGTTCTCTGAGTTTATGTGTCCATAGGCAGCTAATCTATGGGAGGTGTGGAGTAATTCCCTGGCTTTGAAGAGACAAGAAAGAGAGTGATAAATGCTGATACTTCTAGTATGACAGTGAATCAAAGTTTCTGAGGAATTTTTGTGTCTTTGTTTATGCTTTTGTTTAATCAAATCATTTGGGCTGACGAGGAGAGGGGAGAGCTGAGATTAGCATTTAATCAATAAAATTTAAAGTCCAATTTAAGAACAAATGATGTGAATTGCTGTAGTATTTTTGGTGTATAATCTGGTAATATCCATCAAGTTTTAAGTACATACACCAATCACACTGAGTATAGAAAAAGTTAAGGAGATTAAATAGTTTATTGGGTATAGTATATAATATTCCAGCAGTGGAGAAAAATCATTAGTAAACTTTATCATGATTCCCTTGCAAATATTGAAATAACATTTCTTTTATTAAATATCAATTTTTCCACTGACTTCTCTACCTTATAATAATTCAACATTGAGGTGAAAAAATGTCTTACTTTTTTGATATGAAATAATACAGTATTTGAAAGCTTCATGCTTTTTTTCTTTTATCTATAAATTATGTTTTAAACAGAATGACAGTGCTTCAAAATACAGTTTGGTACATGTCAGCAGTAGCTCTTAATGACTCAGAAAGAATATAATATTCTACCATGAGCTAAACTAAACTGCCATAAAAAGTACACAAATATCAAGTGGCTTATTCTGTGGAAACAATTCCAAATTAGTTGTCTCTTTTGTTACATCACATGTAACATACACCTTAACATTGCCAAAACTTCGTATAGACATCTAAGTTCTCAGACAAATTTAGAAAAGTGTTATTAAACAAGGTTTCATTGTGCACAGAGTAACATGTTTAATGATGCAACTCTTAATTCTCTGTGGGTTTTATTAAATTATTTAATGAATCATAACATTCTGAGTATTAAAAATGAAATAAAATAAAATTTTCCACTACCCTTCACTTCTTATGTAACCAAAACACACACACACACACACACACACACACACACACACCATCTTTTCATACAATTTTTAAAAAGTCTATGTAATCTAATTATCCTACATAAAACTAGGAAAGAAACAGCTCCTCATCAAAGGAGCACAGCTATCCATATTTTCCAGGATTTGTGGCAATCCCTCATCTACTTTATCTGCTTTTTCTTTTTTCTTTTCTTTCTTTTTTTGCTATCATCTTTTGTCTTTTTGGGTTCACAGCATTTGTATTCTTTGGCTGGGTTTGTTGTAAGACCATGGGTCAGGTTAGTTAGCTCTTTTGCACCTGTGTTCTCATTCTAGCATGGTTTGTGTGGGTGACACTCCTCTCACAGTAGAGGCCAGGAGCACAGGAGCTTGAGTAGACGCTGCAGGGCCTTATGGTCTCCTCTCAGAACGTCCACAATGTCACTGCTGCCCATGCCATTGATCCAAGATACCTGATGCCCCAAAATCAATAGGGTCCAGAAGCATGCTCTGCTCTTAGGAAAGCTATAACAAGAGCAACAAAGGAAGAATTGTGGACAGACAATAACCACTTAAACCAGTAGTGATAAATCACATTTATCCTTTTTCTGCATACCTGTAGAATTAAATGACTGACTTGGTTCTTCAAGCTGACTGCTCATCAGAATGATCTAAAAAGCTTTTTAAAACCAAAATATTCTAAAAACTTCTTTTTTACCAAATTTTTGGGTGTGGAAACTGGATTTTTATAGAATGTTCTATATGATTTTAATGTGGAGTTGGAATCTTCTGGTATCATAAATTTCAGCACTTACATTCTGCCACATTCTTAGACAACATTTCAAGAGAATTCTCTACTTGCTTTAGATTTCCTTCTTTCCTTTTCCTTTAGGTTTATGATCTTATTCTACTCTGGCTACTATAACAGCAACTTTGAGATTTTAACCAATTAACCAAATTTTGCAGAAGTGAAAAGTGCTAAATCTAGTGTCTGGACTGACTTTCTGAGTTCAAGGCCAGGACACTGTCCATCAGCTTCCTTTAGTGGAAGAGAAGCTCCAAAAGCTCCATATTGTAAGCCATTAAGAAAAAAGGTTACATTTAGCTCTTTGGCTTAATGTAATTAATTATCATGCTTAGTATGTGAGACAAATAAATCTAAATTCATATTCTCCATACTGAAATCTAATAATCTCTATCATGTTTATACAAAAACATGCCTTACTTCTTGCTAGATTTCTATTATCATTTTTAAGCAGATGGAAAGGATAATTAATTATGAGCATGCATTAATAAATGTTACTATCATGAGATGCTAACAGAAGGAGTGGAGTTCCATGTATTTCTTCCCTGTCTACTCAGATGCCCTTACTGTCATCCTTATCCTGAAATTCTCAGTTGTTGAAGAAGTGTATTTATGTCCAAGGACAATCTATTTTTAAGATTTGTAATCAATTCCTCAAACTCTAAGAAGCAAACTAGGGACATGGATTTTAGAATTAAGATGTTGATTTGAATGACAGTTTTACCAACAATTAGCTAAGAGTTCGTGGACATATTTCTTAACTGTGGTGATACTCAGTTTCCTCATTACAATAATGGGGTTAACTTCTCTGCTTTATAAGGATTTATGAGAATTAATTGGATAATGTACGTAAAGTGGATCAATTAATTTGGATAAAAATTATATTGATTTCTTCAGAGGTCTTTAAATCCATTTTTAGAAGGTGGATCATTCACTGTAAAGACTAATGAAAATACTTAGTAATGTATAAAAGACACTGGAGCCAAATAAGCCCAGGCTTAAAATACTGGCTCTCCCACATACAGTTTAGTATTTTTTATCTTTCAGTTGGGATCATTATAGAATGAAACTTGTGAGGTTGCTAAGAATATTAAATGAAATAATTAATATAAAGTACTTAGTAGTCCCTGTCAATACTGTGAGCATGCTGTGGAAGTGAACTGGCTTTGTAATCAAATGCAGGTCTGGCTGCCTGCCACAACAGAAGCCAAACTCGTGAGACAGGTGCTGGTGTGAAGTAAAGTGGTTTACTCAGATGCCAGCAATCTGAGGAGATGGAGGACTCATCTCAAAGCCCATCTTAACATCTCAGTGAAGGCAGAGATTTTTATAAGAAGGGAGAGTGAAACAGAACAAAGAGATCAAGGAAAGGGGATTGAAAAGTTCTGTATGTACAGACCAGCAGAGCCCAGTCTGATAAGGACCTCAAAAGTGGTTAAGCAATGCTCTGGTACATGTCATCCTAGTTTTTGTCACCCTTGTTTTACAGTTGAAGGTCAGCAAATCTCCAAGAGCTGGGATGAATAAAGGTTGGAGTCTGTATCTTTTGAAGTTTGTTCCTAGGATTCTTATAAAACATGCTGTTTATCTACAAGCTACAGATTAGCCAGATGGTGGGGTGGGTTACAATTCCCTACTGTTAAAATTCCCCACTGTTAACAGTTTTATTATTACCATTTTCACTTTTACAAGGCTCATGGGAAAGGGAAATCCCTGGGAAGGGGGCTGCGGATATGAGAGCCATAGGGTTGGGGCAGCAAAAACCTTGAACAGCAGCAGAAGCAAGGAGCCCAGAAGGTTGGGGACTGCACTACCCATACAACTCTGCTTTCCTGCTTTGTGGCCCAATGCCTGATATATCACCCAGCCAACAACTATTTGTACAATGAATGAACAAAACAGGTGCATGTTCTAGATATTGCATAAAGTGTGACACCAGAAGCATAGAAAAAAATGAAATGTCTTTCAAAATACATTAAAGTCAGAAGCACTTACCAAATATATTTAAGTGGAAGAGGCAGAGGTCCATGAAAGGAATAAAATATCAGCATTTTTTGGAAAAAGAGTAAATATTTATCTTTGTTTTTACATATTATTGCAAACAAAAATTCTTACTTTCTCGCAGAGATATTTTCTCCATTGGTATTAAATCTTGGCAAAGAAATGCCATCCAGGGGCCTGGCATTGTGGTACCTATTCTACCAGTTGGCCAAGATAACTGCATTGTAATTTATCATTGGAAATACCTACAGACAGTCTTTCTTGTACAGGGTAGAGACTCTGGCTTAATTTTACAATGAATCACCCAAATAGAAAAGGCAGGCAATTAGAAAAAACAGGAATGTATTCTCTATTTCAGAGTAAAATCAGCACAATCCACGTCCCTGACTTCTGTCTGTATCAGAGGATCTCCCTGCTTCAGCCAATAACAACATTAACACTCATTTGAACTCTCTTCACTCTCCCCACACAAATCCATTTTACTCTGAATTTGAGGACCAGAATACATAGTTAAAGACATAGAGGATTGAGCTATAAAGGTATTCTACCATCTTAGTCCTGATTGCCAGAGTTTAAGGCTGTCAAAGAATAGTAACAATCAAAACTGATGTTTATTGAAATTCTAAAATAACATGTATATATACACACACACATAAACACACATACATGCATATGTATATGTGTGTACTGTGTGACTAATATTTTGATCCTTACAACAACTCCACCAGGTAGATAAAACAAGTGTTATTTTCCCCATTTGTAGAAGAAGAAACAAGCACAGCATGTTTTGGTGAGTTTCTCAAGGGCAGTCATGTATTGAGTGGTGGGCCCAGAATTTGAACCCAGGCTCTTGGTTCCACTTGCTTTCCACTAGACCCTGCTAACATAATGATCTGAAATAATCAAGACTATGAAAACCATAAAACTAATCATTATACATCTTCTGTTATTGAGATAAACAGATAATAGTCTTGAAGGTTCCTTTCTGATTGGTTGGAAGGCCATAATGAGCTCAAATTTACTCTAAGACTGTAAAAATGGGGTGCAGTGACCATAAGCTGTCAGAGAATAGTACACAGTTTAGACAGAAAAAGACACTGGTGCAGAGGTCAGAAGGTGGATACTGACAAAGAGCAGCATGGCCACAGACTGTCATGTCAAATAACCCAGCAAAGCATACTGTTACGATCTTCCGTGTGGATCCCACTTCAAAGTCACTGCCCACTGTCATTCCAGAGAAAGCTCAGCAGAAGCATTGAATTATCTAAACTCCATTTAAAATATTAAAAACATCCTTAATTTTGGAAAAGTGCTCAAGTCGCATACAGTTTTATATCTCAGTGATTCCTAGTCACACTGAATATTTAAATGTAAAATTCTGGCTTCCCAACGCATTATCTCATTTGCTGCAATGAAACAGGCTTCTGTAAATTTCAGGAGCATTATCCACCCACTTTAATCCTTTGAGACAGTGTTCTCCAGTTTCCCAGATCTGAATGTTCAGTAACCTTCATTCTGTTCCTGTTGATAAGAACATCCTGAGATAAGAAACAGATGGATCACTTCTGATCTACCACAGACAAGACTTAGAATTGTCAACTTGCCCATGCCCCAGAATCTCTATTGGCAAAAATATGTGGGGTCCAAGGACCAGCCCTGGAACCAGTGTTGCTGGGACAATGTCTTTCTTCTTTACTGTATCAGTTAGATGCTGCAGTAAAACAAATTAGTCCTAAACTTAGTGTTTTAAAACAGCTGTGTATTAACTTCTGATTCTGTACATTGATTCCTGGGCTTGGATCAGCCACATAATGATCTGTTGGGTTCATCTGGTCTCACTCATGTGTCTGCATTGGGTAGTTCTTGGGCTTATTTACACACCTGGTGGTTGACTGCTGCCTGACTGAGGGCTGGCTTGCCATTGAATGGATTCCTAAATTCTCTTCCCAGTGGTCTCTCACCCTCCAGTAGGCTAGTGCGTGTGGTGGTCTTAGGGTTATAAGTTCAGCAAAACAGTAAGCTCCAATGCACACATACTTTTTAAAGACTCTGCTTGTATCATAATTGTTAATATCCCCAAAGTCAAAACAGCCACACAGCCAGCTCATATTCAAGGTGTGGAAACACAAACTTACCTCCTGATGGCAGAATCCACAATGCTATCTGGCAAGAATGCAGACATAGGCAGGAGAAGAGTTTGTAGCTGTTTTTTATTTTACCACGTTAGTCCTCTGATCACCCTGGTTTTAACTATTCATATTATGGCACTAAGCTTGAAAGTCTGTAATCTTGTCATTTTCTTTTTTCTCACAACTACAAGATTTCCTTTTGTTTTTGAAAATACTGGGTAGTGTTTTCCTAGCATCAAGTGAAGGAGGAACATCCATCCATGTGTCCCAGTTGTAACTCCTGGCTCACACTGCCAACATTTTTTGTTGTTGTTGTTTGAGTACAGTCATCTACATTTTCACCCCACCACACCCCCTGTCCCACACATCCCCGCCTCCCAGGCTTAAAACTACCCATTTTGGCTTTGTCCATGGGTCCATTATATATAATGTTCCATGATGGACCTTCCGCTATTTTCCCCCATTATCCCTTTGCACACTCCCCTCTGGTTATTGTCAGTTTGTTCTTTATTTCAATAATGTCTCTGGTTATATTTTGTTTGCTTGTTTGTTTTATTGACTAGGTTCCACTTACAGGTAAGATCATATGGTATTTGTCTTTCACCACCAGGCTTATTTCACTTAGCATAATGTTCTCCAGTTCCATCCATGCTGTTGTGAACAGTAGGAGCTGTTTCTTTCTTTCTTTTGCGTAGTATTCCATTAGGTAAAAGTACCATGGATTTTTTATCCACTCATTTACTGGTGGGCATTTAGGTTGCTTCCAGCACTTAGCCATTGTAAATAATGCTGCTATGAACATTGGGGTGCACAGATACTTTTGAACTGGTGTTTCAGGATACTTAAAGTATAATCCCAGCAGTGGAATTGCTGGGTCAAAAGGCAGCTCCACTTTTAGTTTTTTGAGGAAATTCCATACTGTTATTCACAATGGCTGCACCAGTCTGCACCAACAGTGCACAAGGGTTCCTTTTTCTCCACAGCCTCTCCAGCACTTACTGTTTTGTTTTTTGATTTCTTTGTGATGAGCATTCTGACTGGTATGAGGTGGTATCTCAATGTGGTTTTAATATGCATCACTCTGATGGCTAGTGATGCTGATTATCCTTTCCTATATCTCTGGGCCCCCTGTATGTCCTCCTTGGAGAAGTGTCTGTTCAAGTCCTTTGCCCATTTTTTTAATTGGGTTGTTTGTCTATCTGGAGTGGAGTTGTGTGAGTTCTTTATATAGTTTGGAGATCAAACCCTTGTTTTAGATATCATTGGCAAATACATTTTCCCATACATTTGGTTCCCTTTTCATTTTACTGCTGTTTTCTTTAGCCATGCAGAAGCTTTTATTTTGATGAGGTCCCATTTGTTTATGTGCCTTGCTCTAGAGGACATATTGGTGTAAATATTACTATGTTGAATATGTGAGATTTTCCTGGGTATGTTCTCCTCTAGGACTTTCATGGTGTTATGACTTATATTTAAGTCTTTTAACCACCTTGAATTAATTTTTGTGTATGGTATAAGTTGGTGATCAACTTTCATTTTTTTTTCATGTAGCTGTCCAGATGTCCCAACACCATTTGTTGAAGAGGCTATTTTTACTCCATTTTATGCTTCTTCCACCTTTGTCAAATATTAATTGACTATAGAGTCTTGCGTGTATTTCTGGATGCTGTATTCTGTTCCATTGATCTATGTGTCTTTTCTTATGCCAGTACCAGATTGTTTTGATTACTTGGCCTCCTAACATAGTTCGATATCAGGTATTGTGACCCGTGCTACTTTGTTCTATTTTCTCAGAATTGCTGTGTCTATTCAGGGTCATTTTTGGTTCAGTATAAACTTTTGAAATGTTTGTTCTATATCTGTGAAATATGTCATTGGTATTTTAGTAGGGATTGCATTGAATCTATAAATTGCTTTAGGTAGTATGGACATTTTGATGATGTTAATTCTTCCAATCCATGAACATGGTATATGATTCCATTTGTTTGTGTCTTCCTTAATTTCTTTCTTCAGTGTTGTGTAATTTTCTGAGTACGGGTCTTTTACTTCTTTGGTTAGGTTTATTCCTAGGTACTTTATTTTTCTTGTTGCTATAGCAAATAGGATTTTTTTCTGATTTCTGTTTCCGATATTATGTTGTTGGTATATAAAAATGCCTTAGATTTCTGAACATTGACTTTATATCCTGCTATTTTGCCACATCACTTATTAGCTCAAGTAGTTTTTTGGTGGATTCTATAGGGTTTTCTGTGTACACAATCATGCCATCTGCAAACAATGACAGTTTTGTTTCTTTCTTTCCAATTTGGATGCCTTTTATTTCTTTTTCCTGTGTGATTGCTGTTGCTAGATCTTCCTCAATATATTGAACAGAAGTAGTGAAAGTGGACATCTGTGTCTTGTTCCTAATCTTAGTGGGAAAGCTTTGAGTTTTTGCCCATTGAGAATGATGTTAACTGTAGGTCTCTCATATATGGCCTTTATTATGTTGAGGAATGCTCCCTCTATTCCCACTTGGCTGACTGTTTTTATCATAAATGGGTGCTGTACCTTATCAAATGTTTTTTCTGACTCTATTGATGATCATGTGATTTTTGTATCTCTTTTTGTTTATGTGCTGAATTACATTTATGATTTACAAATATTGTACCATTCCTGCATTCCTGGGATGAATCCCACTTGATCATGGTGTATTATCTTTCTAATGTATTGCTGGAGGCATTTGCCAATAATTTGTTGAGGATTTTAGCATCTATGTTTATCAGTGATTTTGGCCTGTAGCTTTCTTTCTTTGTTGTGTCTTATCTGGCTTTGTAATTAGGATGCTGCTGGCTTTGTAAAACAAGTATTCTTCCCTGTTCTTGAACTTTTTGGAATAGTCTGAGAAGTATACAGGTTAATTCTTTCTTAAATATTTTGTAAATTTCTATGAAAACATCCTGGGCTTTTGTGTACTGGGAGTTTTTAAATTACTGTTTCGATTTCACTGTTATATGTCTGTTCATGCTTTGTGCTCCTTCTTCATTCAGTTTTAGGGGACTATATTTTTCTAGAAATTTTTCCATTTCACCCAGGTTTTCAAATTTCTTGGCATATAGTTTTTCATAATAATTTCCTACAATCAGATTCTCTTGTAGTCTTTAAAACTTGGCATTTTAATTATGATGTGTCTTGGAGTAGACCTCTTCGCGGTCATCTTGATTGGGTCCCTCTGTGCTTCCTGGACCTGTGTGGTTTTTCCTCTCTCCAAATTCAGAGACTTTCTTGTCATTATTTTTTCCAACAGAGTTTCTATCCCTTCCTCCTTTTCTGCTCATTCTAGTATTGCTATGATTTGAATGTTGTTGTGTTTCATGTTGTCTTGCAGTTCCCGTAAGCTATCTTCATATTTTTTGAGTCTTTATTTTTCATGCAGATGCTCTGCCTGGGTAATTCTTCCTACCTTGTACTCAAGCTCACTCATTCAGCCCTCTGCTTCATCCAGCCTGCTTGTAATTCCTTCTAGTGTGTTTTTTTTATTTCAGAAATTGTATTATACAATTCTTCCTGGTTCTTGTGTATAGTTTCTATTTGCTTTTTCATACTGTTGTAGTTCCCACTCAGTTCTTTGTAGTTGTCTGTTAGTTCTTTGATTATCCTTATAACCATTGTTTTGAATTCTATATCTGATAGTTTGCTTGCCTCCATTTCATTTAGCTTTTTTAGTGGGAGTCTTCCATTCCTTTTGATCGTGGGTTCATTCTTTGTGTCCCCATTTTAGGTGAGTATCTTTGTTTGTTTCTGTGATTTCTGATGCTCTGCTTTGCTACTTGTATTGTAGGGTGAACTTGTATGGTAGGAGTTCTGTGGGACTCAGTGTTGCAGTCTCTTTAATCTCCTGGTCTGGATGCTCTAGGGTTGCTTTTTTTTCTTTTTGTCTGGGCTCTCTTGTTGTACTTGGGCTTTACCTGTTGGTGGCTCCTTTGTTGGTGGATTTTCTCTTCCAGCAGGTTTACTGGTATTCACAACTCCCACCTTGTCTTGTATATGATAATGGTTTGGGTGAAGGCAAAATGGATTAAGATAGCAGGAGAATATTTTATGAGCTTTAAAGTAACAATGAGTAGAGAACAGATAGGAGACCCTTTGGAGATGTACAGTGGTAACCATGATATTTCACCCAGCTAGCCACTTTTTATAAAAGGGGAAAAAGAGATAAGACTCTTTTTAGAGGGGAGAAAGATGTGAGCTGACTCCAGAAAGCAGAGTGCTTATATGAGGTTAGAGGGTGAGATATAGTGAGAGTAAGTGCTAGAAACATGGTGTAGTGTGAGAGAGAATAAAGTTAACCACAACAGTAATAAAGCTCAGGAAGTTAGTGAAAGGAACCAAGACCAGGGAAGGGTGCTGTGTAGAAATTGGAACAACAATAATATGACAAGAAATATATGATCTGAATAAAAGGAATAAAAAGTAAAAGACCAAGAGTAGTGTGTTATTGGAATACGAGTGAAGTAAAGGAAGAGAAATTAAAATGCAGTAAGAAAGGGAGAACAAAGAAAACCAGTCAAACAATGAAACCAAGCAAGCAAAACAAAGAAAACAATACAGAAGGAAGAGAATAATAATAATAACAATAATAAGTAATAAATAATAATACAAAATAAAAATAAAAAGTAAAAAAATAAAATGCAAGTTCTGTAGGATAGCAGAGTGAATTTTGTCTCAGTTGTTGGTGTTAGCCTACTGATCTCTCTCTGGATCTGTCTTTGGTTCTTTCACAGCTCCAGGTCTTATTATCTTACACTTGAAAGAAAAAAAGCCTTCTGCTAACTTTAAACCCATAAAGCAGTTCTGCTGGTCTTCCTGGATGTTCCAGGCAGAAGGGAGTTGGACTCCGTTTTTTTCACCTTTCCTGTGATTCTATGTTGGGGGTTCGGTCTGGGCTACAATATTGACAAGGTATCCAGCCTCCAGTCCAAGCTCTCAGAGGGCTGTGCAGCCCCCACTGTCCATACACACCAGAAGGATGCCTTTAATCTATGTTGTTGTGTCAACCTTTGATTAGTCCATGAGGTGCACCGAGTGGGAGCAATTCGCACTCCCCCTCCTTTTTTGCTGGCCTGGGCAGTGCGTGCACAAAAAGTCCCTTCAGGACAGTTTAATGTCCCTATTAAATGAAGTCTCTCTGGGGACTGCTGCCCCTCTGAGCCACTGCTACCCCACTTTGATCAGTCTGTGAGGCTCTCTGATTTGGAACAAATCGTGCCCATCCTCTTCCCTCTTTGCTGGCCCAGCCGCAGCATGAGAGTTCCTTAAACAGCAGCTGAGAACCTTTTTTTGAATAAATTCCTCTTGTTTTCATCTGCCATCATTAACAAGCACCCGGCTTTTCACGTAGCCCAACTCTCTGAGCAGTCTGGAGACTATGTGGGTCAGTGTCCATCGCGGCCCAACTCTTCTCCCATCTCTAACTGTCACTCGGCTCCCCAATTTCTCTGGTATTGTCCCAGCTTTGACCACAATCCCTGCCAGGGAATACCACCTCTGTGTGTCTCCCACTGTGTGTTTATCCAATACTCCCGCCCCCGCCCCGCCCCACCACGCCACGGCAGGGCAGTGACGTCAAGCATGCAGGTCTCTCCCGGTGCAGGACTGGCTTCCCCGTTCTGGTAGGGAGGTAGCTGTGAAGTTACAGTTGTTGATCTGGCTGTCCTCCAAAGCTCCTGAGGCAGCCGCAGGGCTTCCTCAGGCCTTCCTGTTGGCCTATGCAATCTTTTTACCCTCTGTTTTTAAATGTCCTCTGCAATCTTTGACTTCCAAACTTAATATAAGCTGGGATTCTGTTGGCTGTTCACTCTTCTTCAGATTGGCTAGGTGTCCCAGATGGGTGCATAAGCAAGTGGGTTCAGCTCCCACCTCCCTCACCACCATCTTTCTATAATCTTGTCATTTTCTACATATCCAAATGTAGTTTCCTGGGTGTGGATTCTACTGATCCAGAGATTTATGATCTAAAAAATAAAAACAGTTTTCTTGCCCCAGCATACAGTAGTGATATGGGGGCAGTGTAAGAGAAATAAACATTTCCATTCAAAAAGGGGAGGGATGGAAAGCATGTAAGAATCACTGGTCTCTATCAATTCTGGAGAGATTGGAAGTGAGAAAAGCTTTATTTTACAGTCCAAGTAAAATAAATTTTACAGCTCTTCTCTATTTCTTATTGTTCTTGCAAACTAAATAGTTATTTAGCTTACCTCTGTATTCTCGTATCTTCTTGATTGGATCCAAAGAGGACAAAGTAAAAGACACTTTGTTTATTCTGCCTAGAGATCTCAGCAACATCTAAAATTTTATTAAGTGCATTTTCCATTTTTTAAGTCATCATGGGCAACAGTTTTTTTAATTGTTTCATAACTGCCTAATGTGAGTCATTTTTCCAAGATGCTCTAGAAATTTCATCACAATTTTTTCAAGCTCTCCATTTTATTACCACTTTTCTAGACTTTATTAATACTTTTCCTGTAGCCTAATTCCAATGATACATGTTTGATAAAAAAGGGTCCCATTTCTAAGTAACATATTCTACAGCAATCACCTTTTGCTAAATAATAAATTATCTCAAAATGTAGTGGTTTAAAACAGTAATCATTCATTAGTTAATCATTCAATGGGTTAACCATTGAGTCTGGATTCAGTTCGGTGGTTATTCTGGTACTCTGGTCTTGACTCATTCATGTGTGTATGCTAAGCTGGTGACGAATGGCTATGTGTCTGTCATCATTCAGCAGGTGAGTCAAAGCCATTGCTGGTTTCCCAAAGGCCACGTGAAAGGGTAAGCCCACTGCTGAAGAATTTTTCAAATTTCATTTTCTGGCAAATTTGCCATTGTTAAATGAACTAGAGAAATTTACATGGTCAAGACCATGTTTAATAAGTAGAGAAAAACATCAAAATCACACAGTAAGGGAGTGTGCATCCAGCGATGCGAAGAATTTATGACCATCTTGTAGTCCATTACACCGTTTTCACCTTAGTTCATTCTATCTAGTGATTCTTTTTCTTTGGTTCTTAATCTTTAGTTGTTATTGGTCACCCTGATGAGCCCTCTGGCCTCATGCAGAAAGAGAAGTTTCCCTAAACCTGTATTCAATGTTGTCTTGCCCTGTGTTCTTTTTGAGAATATAATTTCATGCTGTGATCTGGAACACCAACTCTAGACTTGCAACTTTGGAGTTACAAAAAATTCTTGGCTGTTCATATCCACATTGTCATATCCACAGTGTTTTCTGTGACCTTGGTGGAGAACTAGCAGGGTAAATAAGCTAGGGAGAAGCAGGCAACCACTGAGCATGGCCCATTGTCCACATCTTACTCTCCTAGAGGGTATCATAAATATAAAGCAGATCTGAGATGGGTAAAAGAACTATAGAAAAATGACACAAAACATTCATCATGAGTAGAAATAAAACTCTCAGAAGGGAGTAGTATCTGGTTTTAAAATAAATCATTTCCCCTGGCCAAAATGATGGAGTGTGGGTGTGTATATTCCCATGGACATACAAACTCCAAAAGAAAATGCCATTGTCTATGTTATTCATCCATGCATTATCAGTTTTTTGAAGTCCCTGGCACTTGTCTGGTATTTATTATGTAGTTGTGAAAGGAAGCATTCGGATATGCTTTAGAGCCACAACCATGATTTTGGTGTGGCCTCTGCCCTAGAGAGCTTGCAGGCAAGAAGAAAAGCTTTGAGTCCCTAGCATTCTCCAGCCCCATATCTGTGGAACAACTCACTGTTTTTACTCTTGCACTCACACTTCTGTGACTTTCCCATACCCACCAATTCTTTAACAACAGCTGGCTAAAATGATGGTCCTACAATTCAGTTCAGTTTCAGCCCAATCTACCTGGAGTTGGCATCAGATCCCATAAGTAAAAGGCACAGTACTACAAGCAGTCCCATGTCAGATACCAAACACAAATACCAGGTTGTTGTGTACTTATATTGAGCAGATATAAATCAAGGCCCCAGGGACCCCTCCTCAGGTTCAGTAATTTGCTAGCACACCTCAATTATGATTATCAGTTTATTACTTAATAAAGTATAGGACAAAAGATGTAGATGGATAGACAAAGAGACACATTGGATAAGGTCTGGAAGGATCCTGAGCACAGCAACTTGTGTCACCCAGAGTTGAGCAGTGCTACCTTCCCAATACATGAATGCTTTCACTAATCCAGAAGCTCCCTAAACCTTGAACTTTTGGGATTTTTATGGAGGAGTCATCATGTAGGCATGATCAATTTTTGACTCAATTTTCAGCTCCTCTCCTTTCTCCAGTGAATGAGGGTGGGACTGGAAGTTTCAAGCTTCTAATCATGGGCTGGTCTTTGTGTAACCCACCCATCCAGAAACCCGCCCAGAATCACCTCATTAGAGTATAAGACTCTCCTATCACCCGGGTCAAAGACCAAATATTAACAGAAACTGGAGGGTGAATATATATTCTCCTGCTACTTCTTAGTGTCTTTAATGGGTCTTCAAGATAATTCCCAGAACAAAAACAAAGGGCTACTCATGGCTTTCAGGAGGTAGCATTGTTGACTTTCTTAGAGGCTCAGGAAGACATAGAGAAGATGTTATAGCTACAGGCCTGATGATCATCCTCTATTGAGTTAAGAAGAACGTACCAAGTCTACTTTATTATATTACAGGTTAAAGGTTGTGCTTTCTCCACCATTACAGAATGATTCACACAGACTCATTTTTGTCAGACCAATGGCTTGCCAGGAAGAATGACTGAGACTGACTGTTCTGAGCAGAAATTATGGTCTGTTCTCCTTCATGTGCAGAAACAGCCTCCAGCTGTATCTCACTGAACCAGATTAAATTGCATTTGATTCATTGACTTTGCTGCAATGGGTCTGGATAACAGTATGGCAGGGACCCCACATTGCAATACTTCTGTTCACATGGCATTAAAACACTGTGTAGTAAGTTAGACTGAATCTTTCTTTATCATTTTTATTTACATAAATTAAAATATAGGACTTTGAAATCATAGAAATACCATTTTACACACATACTCACAAAAAATTTTAACATTGTACACATATTGAATCATATTTAGAGAATGTTTTAGCTAAAGTTTATGTTGCTCATTAGTTTATGATAGTAATATATTAAACAGCGAGGCTATAAATATGCCATCTATTGGGCCACATGTTTTCAAATCATTAGCTCTTTTTTCAAAAATTTTTTTCCTTCCCTGGCTGGTGTGTCTCACTGGATTGAGCTCTGGCCTGTGAACCAATGGGTCACAGGTTCGATTCCCAGTCTAGAGGGTATGCCTGGGTTGTGGGCCAGGTCCCCAGTAGGGGGGGGCAGAAGGCAACCACACATTGATGTTTCTCTCTTTTTCCCTCCTTTCCCCTCTCTAGAAATAAATAAAGAAAATCTTAATTTTTTTCTTCACTGTAGGACAAGTTTGATTTTAGGGATGGGGAAGGGAAAGAGAGAGACAGGAAGGGAAGCAACAATGTGACAGAGAAACATGGATTTGTTGCCTCCTATACCTACACCAACTGGGGATCAAACCTACAACCTAGATATGTTCCCTGACCTACAACATTCTGATGTGAGAGACAATACTCCAACTGCACTGAGCCACATGGCCGGGTAAAAAACTCACTGTTCTTTATTCCAAAGTATTCATAGATTTTTTTCTCTCATCTAGGAATGTCTCAACTTGTCCTGTGCAATTATTCAACTTGTCCTGTTTCAAATTTAGACTTAAAGTCAATCTCCTATGTTAGGTTTTTTCTACATTTCTAGCTCTTTGGGATTTGACCAGAAAAACAGAACCACTGGAAGTAATGATGCAGATATGGGATTTCTCATTTATTATGGACCTTGCACAGATACGGGAGCTGGTTAAACACTTTATGTACAGTTGTTGGTCCCACATCTCTTCTTAAGAATGGAGTGGACAGAGCAGACAGAGAACAGGACAGATGGCCATGGGAGCTAGAACAACGGAACCCAGGAGAACAAGTGAGAACCCACATAGGTTTCTTACCACCAGCAAGCCTACACCTTCTAAGCTAGCACTCTTCATCACCAAGTTAAATATGTACCTATCCAGGGTTTAGAGAAGCATAAAAGAGCCAGTAGGTGACAGAAAGGATGTGAGCCTGGTTGTTACTCACCAACAAGGTAAGCCAGATCAGAAGCAATGATTGCCAGCGTTGGTCTGAGCATAAAAGCTTTTGAAACCTAATACATAATGTCTTTAGGGCCCACACTAACCAGAAACATGGAGATAAGGAAGTCCTGAGAAATGTACTTACAGCTCAGGTAGATTTGCATGAAACAGATTTACTGTACTCTGTCCCCGCAAGTTGGCATTTGTGTATCCCTCTTTTAACCATTCTCTATATAACTTCTAAATTAAGGCAATAGCATAATGCTGCTTCTGCATAACATGATATAGCTATACATTCTACAATTGAAAATACTCTTCCTCATAAAAGGATACAAATTCTCTGTTTTCTGGCAGAATCATATTTCTTTTATATTTAAGAATAATTACTATTGAAAATTCTTTTTCCTTATGTTAGCTGATAAAAAGGGAAGAGGAGAAAAAGTGGTTAAGATATGCATAACTATATTCTGAATTTCAGATATACTTCAAGTATTGTCATATCTCATGGGTCACATAGTCCAAAGGATGAAGCAACTTGCTTAGCACCATGTACACATTGAAGGGTCTTCTCTTGTTCTGGACCCGCATCAAAATAAAAAAGTTCTTTTCAGTTATTAGGTAAATGGGCTAGATTAGCATATCCAAATGAGATTTATTTTGCATCCACCATTCAAAGTGGTGCAATCAATACTTTTTCTGTAGTGGTGGGAGGGGTCAGATACAGCAATTTGCCCTTCATTTTGGAAGGAATATCTCCACATGCCCTGGATCACTGCATTCCCAGAGATTTCTTGAGGTGGTAAGACTCTAAAGTTTTATAACATTTATTTCCTATCCACTGGCCTAGCTATTTCTAAACAATGCCTAGAGTTGTTACTACTATTTTCACATCCTTCTCAATCAGCTAAATATTACAAATAAAATGGATTATCACAATACCATCACTGAAGAATAAAGAGTCAATTAAGGTTCCTGTAGACTAGATTGTGACATAAGGCTGGAGACTTGATATAGCCCTGAGGTAGGATTGTGATGATGTATTTTTGTCTCAGACAGCTGAAAGGAGACTACTTGTGATGGTTGTTACCAACAGGTATGGAGCAAAGAGCATCTGCCAGGTCAATGGCACCATACCATATGCCAGGGGATTTGTTGATTTGCTCTAGTAACAAAACCACATTTGAAAGAGCAACTGTGATCACCACCTGGTCAAGTTTATGGAAACCCGCTATCATTTTCCAAGATTCATCTGTCTTCTACACAGGCCAAAGAGACAAGCTAAGTGGTATGTGGTAGAAATCACCACCCCTCTACACTTCCTCTAGGAATGCAGTACTCTTTTTGGTCTACTAGCTAGGCCATTCTAGTGGCTTCCACATGACAGCCTTTACTACACAGGTTAGGAAACCAAAGTGGGAGTTCTGCCAGTTTTTGAGAATGTCTATTGCATTCTGAAATTTGGTAAATTACCCACAGGGTGTGTTTGAAGACTCATTGGTTCACTGTGAGATAGAGCCAAGCCAAAACTCCACTGATCTCATACCTTCATTAGCTTCTACTAGGACCACAGTAAAATTTTTGGTCTCTAGAAATTAGTTTTAGTTTAGAGTCAGCTGTCCCTCAAAAGTATGATTATTTACTCATATGAAATTCACAATAACCCTGGTAAAGACTGCATTGCCCTTTGGGGAAGGCTAGAAGAACTGCCTTAGAAATTTTCATTATGGAATAGGGTTTCTCTTCAAAGGTCTTGGCCTACTGGTTGTTGTTTGTTAACACTCACTCTAAAAGAATGTAGTTTTGTTTGATTTACTATTTACCATGGATGAGGGCCTAGACTCTGTGAAGAGAAATATTGATTTATGGATCTATATGTTATAAATGATTTTTGTTCAAGAGAGATGTAACAGTTTTCTAACCAGTAAAGAAGATAACCCTGAATATCAGTTTCATTGCACCAGAGGACACTGACTACTTTTGTATTTTATACTGTAATCTTATTTCAGGATTCTATCTTTCATTTCCTTTAAATACTTCTCTGTCCTATATTCTTGAACCAGCTGTGCCAATTATTAATTTCCCTCATTATTACCTTGGATAATTTTTGATGTATGTTTACTGTGTATTTACAGTAGACTCATTTTTAACTTTGAAAAGTAGGCTTTGACAATTCTCTAATGTTTTCCAGCATTGGACATTGTGACCTTTTATCCAAAAGTCTGAGTCTGCCCTGCTAAGCTCTAAGAAAAACAAGGAACAGGAGAACTGAACCTGTTCTGTCATTTCCTCCCAATGGTCAATCAGTGCTCTTCTCTTGGGGAAGTGAGAAATAGGCTGTGAGCATGGCCAGGAGTACTCCTCTGCTCTGTAGTTGTCCCCAGACCAGCAGATTCAGTAACCCCTGGAGGTTATTAAAGTTTTCAACTCCTGGATCCCCAAGACCTCTCGAATCAAAAACTTGCAGGTGTGGGCCCAAAAATCTGCAATTTGAGGAGCCTTCGAGGAGATTTAAGTGCAAGCTGAAGTTTGAGAACATCTGTTCAGAACATAGCTAGTGAGGAATTCAAGCACCTGCTTCTCAAATAGGCATTTTATACAAAGCTTAGCCTCTTTCTGCACTTTCCCTGGGGAGAGCCCATCTTCAACATCTCACACTTTGTTGACAGGAGATTTTCAGGTTTGTTTTATTTTATAAGTGTGAGTTGCTGATTTTTCATAATTTACAGTTTGAATGGCAAGTTTAGGATTTGTCTTTTAAAAGGAAGATAAAAAATTAATTTGGGAAAGTATGAGCAAGCCAGGCACTTTTCTCCTTGCCCTCTGCAGCTGCAATTCACAGTTGTGTTCACAGAGACAAAGACTTAAAATGCATTTCCTCTTCATTTCTGATTCTTCTTCTGTCCATAATTCATTTCCATCCATGCAGATGACCCAAAGGAGAAAAGTACAATGAGGAAATCAAACTGTACTGTTGCATATGATGCAGATTGTCTTGTGCCTAGCACTTTACTCAGTAACATCAGAGTCTGTGGTGGGCTTTCTAGAAATGTCTGCTCTATAATAACCCATTGGGTTTTTCTGAGATCAAGCTGAAGAGTGAGTGAACTAATGAGAAGCAATAATAGAGTAGACAACCTTATGGGTTTTTTTCTTTTTGATACATATCACCAGTCATCTGAAGTCTTTTCTACAACCACAGTTGACCCAAGTAGAGACTAATAGATTGCCAGGAGAAGGGCTCATTGTTTTGTTCTGGGCTACCAGGCTTGAAAATTGATCCAGGCTATTGGGAAACTCACTTTGGGCCCTCATGACCCATTCTGACACATGGAGAGGGAACTGCATTTGCTGTATGCTGTATGGCTTGTGACTGACAGCACTGTGTGTCCTTGTGGTTATGCACCTTGTCATAGAGCTGCAGCATCACCTCAAGATTAGAGCTCATATTTACACTGGCCCATGGGAAGTTTCCTCATGAGATCATTTATTTCCATCACCAGGACTTCTGTTTTTATTAAGAATCAAAAATTATGCTCTCTGGAAACAAGAGCCCTCAGGGAATAAATGTCTCAAGAACACAATCTTCTTTTCCAACAAGAGATAATCATCTCTTTGCAACAATCTTCGTGTGGCACTTGGGGAGTTATCCCTAAGGTAATTTTGGATGCATCATAGCTTCCCCAACAACCTTGAGAGCTCTAAAACTTTGTCTGACATTCAGCATATGTATCAGACCACAGCAGAAGATAGCCCTTGACTGATCCACAGCACAGTTGTCCTCAACTGCATACTGCCCAGAGAGTTTGACCTGGAATCATTCATCCAAGTGCCTATTCTGGCCTTTCTGCTTTCTGTCAGAGTTCACCAACACTAGTTTTGTTAGTACAGATGAGATGGGTCAGGCTCAAGATGTTTTGATCTAAATAAAATGAGCAAAAAAACAACAGCTTATTTATTAATTTGCACGGAAAGATACCTAGTCCCATAATAATTTCACAATATTTACGCTCATTCTTTAATGAGTGCTAGATTGGTATTATTACTATTGAATGTTACTACACAAATGGTTATTATTTTAAAAATAACAGTAAGTATGATTCATTGAATGCCTAACATATCCAGGGAGTATTTTTACAAGTGTAATGGGGGATATTTAAAAATCATTAAAGTACAGCCTGTTTGTCTTTCTCAGCACTTGACCCTTATCCAAGTGTGCCTAAAGAGTCAAAGTACTCTGAGACTGTAATTTATTGTCTGGAAAGAATGCTACAAGAGATTTTCACACTGAAAAATATGATTTGCATCAAGATGATAGTAGTCTTCAAACTTTGAACATCTTGAAAAATAATTTTAAAAATTCATTATCTTACACTTTAGGCACTCAATAGCCAAAAATGCCAGGCTGGACCTGAAGCTTTACAACAGATTAAAAAAAAAAGAAGAATATAATGGTGATAGGTGGAGGGCACCAAAAGGTTATATACCTGCATGAGGTTAGTGAAGGTAATTCCAAAGGCAGAAAGAAACTCTAGCCTCCTAGAGATCTAAGATGGTGGAGGAGTAAGTGGAAGCTACACTAGCCTCCTCCCAGGGCCAATCTGGAATTACAACTAAATTGTAAAGAAATCATCCAGAATAGACAACTGAACTCTAGATGGAGAGAAGCATATGACCAAGGAAAGACAGAAGAAAACACTTCACCACAGTGTGACTGGTAGGGAGTGGAGAAGAGGCAAGAGAGGGTTGGCTGGACACCCATGGGAAGCAGCTGAAGTTCTGGAGGGATATATCCCCTGAGAAGTGTGTGGTCTAAACCCCAAGCTGGGCTCCTCAGCCTACAGCACCAGAACCAGAAAGGAACCCAGATAACATCTAGCTGTGAAAAGCAGCAGGGTTTCTGTGTTCCAGGGAGAGATGGTTAGAGACTCAGAGGGCTTCTTAAAGGGCCAACACACAAAATTTTGTTTGTAGCCACTTATACTGGGCTCCTGCAGAGAGAGGGCAGAGTGGACTAGACATGCTTTAGGAGAGACTGGGGCTGGTGGCTCTAAGGAGAGAAGTGAAGGAACTGCTACTAGGATCCCTGTGCTGAGTCATTCCTCAAACTGAAGAAGCCATCTTTCTCAGGCAAAGCACTCTTAATGAAGTGGCATCAGCTTGAGGGGAAGCAATAACCTCACCTCCAAAAATTACTCTGCCCCACCCTGTTCTGCTTAAGCCAGACTGTTGATTATATTAACAATTGATCAGTTTAATGACTTATTTATTTAATATCCAAGGCAAAAAATACAAAGAAGCAGCCAAAATGGGAAGACAAAGAAACAGACCCCAAATGAAAGAACAAGAGTATTCTCCAGGAGAACTAGATGAAATGGAGGCAGACAATTGATCAGAGAGTTTAGAATAATGATTATAAGGATAATCCAAAGCATGAAAAAACATAGAAACCATAAAAAAGGACCAGTCAGAAATAAAGAATGCAATATCTAATATAAATAATACACCAGAAGGAATAAAGAGTTGGTTAGATAAAGTAGAAGATTGAATCAGTGTTTTGGAAGACAAGGTAGAAAAAAAAGACCCAGGCAGAGCTGCAAAAAGAAAAAAGAATTTAAGAAAAACACCATATGATATCATCTATAAGAGGAACCTAATCAACAAAACAAGCAAGCAAATTATAATCAGAAACATTGAATTAAGGAACAAACTGACATTTACTGGAAGGCTGGGGGGAGAGCAACAATAGGGGAAATATAAGAATTATTTCCACCTAAGAACATATATAAAGGGCATATGGACAAAGCCAAAGTGGGTAGATTTGAGGGTGGGAGGTGGGGATACATGGGGTAGGGGGCCAAGTTTGGGTGAAAATGGAGACAACTAACTGTACTTCAAGTACAATAAAAATAAATAAAATAAAATAAAATAGAAAATGAGAAGAGCTTAAGAAACATTTTGTACAACATGAAGCATAACAACATCCACATCATGGGGGGAACCAGACAGAGAAGAGAGTGAGCAAGGGACCACGACCCTATTTGAAGAAATAATGTCTGAAAACTTTCCTAATCTGGTGAAGGAAAAAGTCACACAAGTCCAGGAAGCTCAGAGAGTTCCACACAAATTGGGCCCAAAGAGACCTACACCGTGACACATCATAATTAAAATAACAAGGCTTAAAGACAAGGAGAGTGTAGGGTAAGCGGAGGCAGTCTGGCTTCCTCACCCAGGTGTGTGAGTAACTAAGGGGAGCAGTGTACCCTTAGCCTTGGAGGGCCCTGATAACTAGTCTTCTCATAACCTTGAGACTAAGTCTAATAAACTGTTCCCATAACATAAAGTGAGCTCTTATGCACAGAATTATGTTATGTTATGTAATATTCTGGCAGTGTTCTGGCTTTGTTCCCCTCTAGTACTTAAACATGTAGGGACTCCCTGCTGGGGGCAATGATGATGAGAGACATGCAAGGGGACCAGTGCCATGATGGGTGCCATGCTGGGGAGCAGGGGCCATGACATTAAACATTCAGATAGACATGCAGCTTGCAGCGTGCGTGGCTTTCCCACCCATGAATAAAGGCATGCCAGACATCCCAACAGGTACATGAATATTTTTCCATCTGCACAAATGCCATGAACCTACCTGGCCTTGAAGGGTAGCAACAGAGAAAGAATACTAAAAGCTGCAAGATAAAGGCAAGTAGTTACATACAAGAGAACAGCAATTAGATTGGCATCATATTACTCCACACAAACTTTTCAGGCCAGAAGCGAGTGGCATGAAACATTCAAGGTGATGAAAATCAAAGACCTATAACCAAGGTTACTTTACCCAGCAAGGCTATCATTTAAAATTGAAGGAGAAATAAGGAACTTCCCAGATGGGAAAAGTTAGTGGAGTTTGTTAACGGCAAACCAGTAATGCAACAAGTGTTAAAAAGCTTGGGAGAAGAAGAAGGAGAAGAAGAAGGAAGAGGAAACTTTAAAAAAAAACAGAGAAAAACAACCTAACAATAAAATGTCACTATGTATGTATGTATCAATAATCACCTTAAATGTAAGTGACTTAAGTGCTTTGAACAAAAGACATAGGGTAGCTGAATAGATAAGAAAACTAGACCCATATGCATGCTACTTCCAAGAAACCCATTTCAGATTGAAAGATATACACAGATTAAATGTAAAGGGTTGGAAAAAGATGTTTCAAGCAAATGGAAGGAAAAAAAGCTAGGGTAGTAGTACTTATATCTGACAAAATAGACTTTGAAACCAAGTCTACAGTAAGAGACAAAGAAGGACACTACATAATGATAAAGGAAAAAATCCAACAAGAGGATACAACCCTAGTAAATATTACACAACCAACAGAGGAGCACCCAAATATGTAAAACAAATACTGATGGACATAAAAGGAGAGATTGACAGAATTACAGTCATAGCTGGGAATTTTACACCCGACTGGAAGATCTATCTATCTAACATCAGAAGATAGATCTTCCAGGCAGAAAATCAATAAGGAGATAGTAGCCTTAAATGACACACTAGATCAAATGGCTTTAATTAATATCTTCAGAACATTTCAACTCAAATAAGCAGAATATGCATACTTTTCGAGTGCACATGGAATGTTTTTTAAAGTAGACTACATATTAAGATACAAAACAAGTCTCAATAATTTAAGAATATTTAAATCATAACAAGCATCTTCTCTGAACATAATGCTATGAAGCTAGAAATCAATCACAAGAACACTGAAAAACATGCATAGATATGGAAGCTAAATAACATGTTATTACACAGTGAATAGATCAACAATGAGATCAAGGAAGAAATCAAAAGATATGTTGAAAAAAATGAAAATGAGGAGACAATAATCCAAAATCTGTGGGACACTGGGAAAGCAATCCTAAGAGGGAAATTCACTGTATTACTGTCCTGTCTCAAAAAAACAAGAAAAAGCTCACATAAACAATCTAACTTCACACTTAAAAGAACTTAAAAAGAATAACAAAGCCCAAAGTGAGTAGAAGAAGCACATAATAAAGGTCAGAGCAGAAGTAAAGGAAATAGAGTCTAAAAAAGATACAAAAGATCAATGAACCCAAGAGCTAGTTATTTGAAAAGATAAACAGGAGAGACAAAACTTTAAGCAGACTCAAGAAAAAAAAAGAAAAGATCCAAATAAATAATATTATATATAAAAGAGGAGAAATAACAACTGACACCAAAGAAATACAAAGGATTGTAAGAAAATATGATGTCCAGTTTGTATATGCCATCAAACTGGATAACCTGGGTAAAATGGATAAATTCCTAGAAACACACAATCTTCTAAAACTAAATTAGGAAGCATCAGAGAATCTGAATAGATAGATTACACCTAGTGAAATTGAAGCAGTAATCAAAAAACACCCAACAAACAAAAGTCCTTGACATGATGGCTTCACAGGTGAATTTTACCAAACATTTTGAGAAGAGCTAACATGTCTCCTAAAACTATTTCAAAAAATTCAAGAAGAGGAAAGCCTTCCAAACTCATTTTATGAGGCCACAATTATCATAATTCCAAAACCAGATAAAGACATGATAACAAAAGAAAATTATATGCCAATATCCCTGATGAATATAGATGCTAAAATCCTCAACAAAATATTGGCAAGCCAAATAGAACAATGCTTCAGAAAATCATACACCATGTATGATGTGGGATTTATTCTGGGAATGCAAGGTGGGTAAAACATTCACAAATAAATAAATGTGATTCACCACATAAAAAATGAATGGTAAAAATCACATGATTATGTCAATAGATGCAGAAAAAGCATTTGATAAATTCTAGCACCCACTTATAATCAAAACTCTCAGCAAAGTGAGAATAGAGGGAGCATGCCTAAATGTAATAAAGGGCATATATGAGAAACCCACTGACAACATCATATTTCAACAGGAAAAAACTACGTGTTCATTCCCCTTAAGATCAGGAACAAGACAGGGATATCCATTTTCACCTCTCTTATTCAACATAGTACTAGGAGTCCTAGACACAGAAATCAAACAAGAAGAAGTAATAGAAAGCATCCAAATTGGAAAGGAAGAAGTCAATAAAGCTGTCATTATTTGCAGATTACATGATGGTGTACATAGAGAACCCCAAAGATTCCTCCAATAAACTACTTTAACTGATAGTAGAAAAGTAGCAGGATACAAAATTAATATCCAGAAATTTTTATGTTCCAATAATAAACAGAAAGAGAAATTAAGAAAACAACCCCAGTCACAATTGCTTCAAAAAGAATAAAATACCTAAGAATAAAGTTAACCAAGGATGTAAAAGACCCTATACATGGAAAATTATAAAACACTGAAGATAGAAATTGAAAAAGATGCAAAGAATTGGAAGCACATACTGTGTTCATGGATAGGAAGAGTTAACATCATTAAAATGTCTGTTTTACCCAAAGCAATCTATAGATTCCATGTAATTCTTATCAAGATTCTAATGATGTATTTCACAGAACTAGAACAAATATTTCAAAAATTTATATGGAACCACAAAAAGTCCCATATAACAACAACAATCTTGAGAAAAAAGAACATAGTTTGAGGAAACACACTATCTAATATGAAACTATACTACAAGGCCATGGTAATCAAAACAGCCTGGTACTGACATAAAAACAGACACATAGAACAATTGAACAGAATAGAAAGCCCATCAATAAACCCATACTTTTATAGTCAATTAATATTTGACAGAGGACACAAGCATACACAATGAGCTAAAGATAGTTTATTCAATGAATGGTGTTGGGAAATTTGGACAGATACATGCAAAAACATGAAACTAGACCACCTTCTTACACCACACACAAGAATAAATGAAAATGTATCAAAGACTTAAATGTTAGACCCAAAGCCATAAAAATCATAAAAGAAAACATAGACAGCAAAATCTTGGACATTGCTCAAGGCAATATCTTACTGAATATATCTCCTCAAGCAAGAGAAACAAAAGGAAAAGTAAACAAATGGGACTACATCAAACTAAAAAGCTTGCATAGCAAAGGGAATCATCAACAAAATAAAAAGACAACCCACAGAATGGGAGAACATGTTTGCCGATATATTTGGTAAGGGGTTAATATCCCAAATATATAAAGAACTTACAAAACTCAACAACAAAAAACACACAACCAAGTTAAAGAACAGGAAAAGGGCCTGAATAGACACTTCTCCAAGGAGGACATACAGATGGCCAGTAGACATATAAAAAGATGCTCAACATCACTAATTGCCAGAGAAATGCAAATTAAAATCACAATGAGCTATCATCTCACATCTGTCAGAATGGCTATCATCAATGGCTATCACCAAACAAGTGCTGGTGAGGATGTGGAGAAAGGAGAACCCTTTTTCACTGTTGGTAGGAATGCAGATTGGTGCAGCCACTGTGGAAAGTAGTATGGAGACATCTCAAAAAATTAAAAATGGATCTGCCTTTTGACCCAGCAATACCACTTCTGGGAATATATATGAAGGAACCTAAAACATTCATTCAAAAGAACGTAAGCACCCCATGTTCACTGCAGCATTATTTATGATGGCCAGGATATGGAAGCAGCCCAAGTGTCCATTAGTGCATGGGACATTTATACAATGGAATACTACTCAGCCATAAAAAATGAGAATGGTTTATCCTTTGCCATAGTATGCATGAACCTGGAGATTATTATGCTAAGTGAAATAAGCCAGTGAGAGAAATACAAGTACCATATGATTTCACTTGTATGTGGAATCTAATGAACAAACTGAACCAACAAAGAAACTGGGGACAGACTCACAGATAGAGATCAGATGGCAGCTAGTGGGGGCAGGGGTGGTGAGTGGGTGGAAGGATTGAGCTAAAAGGAAAAAGTCCTCATGGACATGGACAACAGTATGGTGATTGATGGGGAGAGAGGGATATAAGGGGACTAAATGGTAATGGAAAAAATATAATACAGATTAAATAAAAGAATGGGGAATAAAAAGCTATCTGATAGTCATCCTTCCTTCTCCAGACTACCAAAAATCCCTCTTTTTCTCCTATTTTCATGAATAACACCATTTTTATTACATTAAAATCTTTTTATTTATTAACAAAAGAAATGTGGGGAGAGAGAGAGAGACAGACAGACAGACCTTGAATTGTTCCTTCACTTATTTATGCATTTACTGGTTGCTTACTGTATGTGTCCTTACCTGGGATTGAACCCGTAAACTTGATGTATTGGGATGACACTAACCAACTGAGCTACCCAGCCAGGGCTTATTGTATTAGTTTTTATAACATTTTGGTAGAATTTCATTTTGGTAGAATTTCAACAGTGTGATAACTGTATTTGTACTGATTTGTCATTTACTGTGTTTAAGGCTTGCTGTTTCTGGATAGCATTCAGGATAACGCCTTTCCTTCCTTATCTGTAATAATTCAGAATCAGGCAGTAGAATGAATAACTTCTGGGAAGGTTTCCATGCTCAACCAAAATGTTCTAATCTCATCGGGGCATGTGATTTCCCACTGCCCACAACCACAGAAGTCAGGCAGCCTTGCTCTGTCTTGGTCTAATTTGCTTCCTAATCTTGGTAGTTCTCATCCTTTGTCTTAAATTCTCATCTTCCTGTATTTTTGTGATCAAATCTCAGTGTCTGGGAATTGAATATATAACATAAGTATTTAATAATACATCAGTTTTGAAAAGCTCCTTTCAATTGTTTGTATTATTACTCTTATAAGTCCTAGTGAGGAAAATGTTTAGTTTTTTTTTCCATTGTAAAGAAGGGGAATTTGCAGGCTAAATGATGTTGTCTGGGGAACTTGGTGATATACTGACAGCAGAAATACCCAAGACTTTCAAAACCTTTTATCTGCCTTACTTGACACTTCCCTTAATATTTATTTTATCATTTGAACTATGCTGAATAAAACATAAGATTTGCATTCAAACCAGTTGCATATTTCCTTGCTCTGAGGAAAAGGCTGTCACCCAGGTTTCTCTCTCCTTGCTCCAGTGTATTTCAGAGCCTAGTAGACACAACAGAGATGGTTTTGAGATTCTGTGCCTGATAGGAATAAAGCAGTAACTCACAAGCACCATGCTCCCTTGAACTGAACTTGCCCATGACCCAGGCTATGGGTTCATTTTGCCACATAATGAAGGCAGTATTCAGAAGAGCTTGATTAGTATCTATTCACTTTTGCTTTGTTTACAATCTTTGTCCTAGTGCTGATGTTTTCTGCTATGACCCTCTTGCACTGTTTATTTTGCATTTGGGGTTACTTTTATTAAGCTTTTTTATTTCCTAGTTTTGGTTTCTCATGGAACTAGAATACTATTGCTATTTCCTCATCATTGAGTCTCAATTTGCCTATTTAAAACTTGAGACTAAATAATAAATTGCGTTTACCATCTTTGTTCTCAGAGTCCAATAAGATATCCAAAGTATTTTCATAAAATTATCAAACTCATTAAAATTGTTATTATTGCTACTTCCATCATCACTGATGTTATCACATCTACACTGGTGGCATGTCCTCACTTTAGGTCTCCCACATGCAGCAATATTTGACACTTAACAGGTGCTCAGTACTCGAAGGTGAATGATATCAAAGTGCAGTTTGACATTTACTACTATCTTTGTATTTTGTGTTTTTTAAATTTTTTTATTGTTATTCTATTACAGTTGTCCCAAATTTCTCTGTTTTGCCATCCTCCACCCAGTCCACCCCCTGATCCTACTGTCAATCCTCACACTGTTGTCCATGTCCAT
This sequence comes from Trachops cirrhosus, assembly GCA_028533065.1. Lineage (NCBI taxonomy): Eukaryota > Metazoa > Chordata > Mammalia > Chiroptera > Phyllostomidae > Trachops > Trachops cirrhosus. The sequence continues at coordinate 68,252,630 of CM052544.1, forward strand.
GGATCATTCATACATGTTCTTTGACTAGTCTCTCCCCCTTCTTTCCACTATTATCTCTCTCTCACACCCTTCTGGTTGCTGTCAGTTTGTTCCATGTTTCCATGCCTTTGGTTTTATTTTGTTTATTAGATTCCTCTTATAAGTGAGATAATATTGCATTTATCTTTCACTGACTGGCATTATTGTAGGAGGGGAGACCCACAAAAAACTAGAATTTATTTATAAAAATTTTATTCTTACATGTTTAAACTTCAGTCACCTTCAAAGTATCTCCATTTGATGCAATACATCTATTGAGACTATTTTCCACTGCTCAAACAGTTTTTCAACTGGTCAATTTTGATGCTTTTTAGTGCTTCTGCTGTTTTTCATATCATCTCTTCCACATCAGCAAAACGTTTCTCTTTTGAGGACATTTTTGCATCTGGAACAAAAAAAAGTCACTTGGCAAGATTGGGTAAATAGGAGGGTGGGGCCTTGGGTACATGCAGTTTTTGATCAAAAACTGCTGAACACTGAGTGAGGTGTGGGCAGGTGCACTAGTTAATCACCCATCATGAAATGGGCAAACGGGTTGAAAGAGTCATAAAAAAAATTCCCTGAAGCTGAACACAGCCTCCCACAACAACACCAGCTGGTATACTGATACAGATGGGTTCCTATAAAACTCACCTAGTAAGGGAAACCTATTCTGCAAGGAAGTCAACCTCCAGAAGATAATTCTGGTTTTTATTGTGTCCCCTCCTCATATTATTTATATATTTCTCAACTGTTTTACATGGATTCAATGATTTTTTTCCTGCTCATTATTTTTTCTTTCAAACTTTGTCATTGACACTTTTCGCTGTGGAACCCAAACACCCAAATAGTATATATCAATAATTTTTTTGAATGTATGTTGTAGAAAAGTCATTGATTATGATTAAGCAGGGGATTCTAAATTAAATTAGAAAAAATTAAAAATCCTGTGTGATTCCACTTCCATGAGGTCCCTACTGGTATCAGTGGTATAGGGGAAGAAGAAAATGGGGAGTTAGTAGGTACAGAGATTAAATTTTACAAGATGAAAAATGTTCTGAAGATTATGGTGACAATGGTCATATAACATGGATGTACTTAATGCCATATAACAGTACACTTAACAATGATTAAAATGGTAAATTTTATGTTATGTATGTATATTTTATAATAATAAAAATAATAATAAAACAACTAAAGAGATTGTCTCTGCCTTCAAAAAGATTTTATTTTTTATTTTTTTAAACTTTTTAAAATTATTGTTCACATACAGTTGTCTCCATTTTACCCCCACCAATCCTCCATGACATATTAAAAAAGTTTAATAAAGGTAGCCCAAATGCAAAATAAACAGTGCAAGAGGGTCATAGCAGAAAAATGTCAGCATTAGGACAAAGATTGTAAACAAAGCAAGTGAATGGATGCTAATCAAGCTCTTCTGAATACTACCTTCATTATGACAGTGATAAACCAGACTTTGGATGCTGGTGAGGGTATAAGGTGGTTACTATGGTCAGTTCTACTAGGTTAGTGCTGTGCTGATTGGAAGCTGTGGCCTTGACTCAACAAAGAAGGTATGTGCTAGATCAGGTATCTCAGTTCAGCTAAATATTCCCTTTATAAAGTGACTCAGCAGAATGTGCTTGGAGGTCAGTTCTTTTCAGTTCATCAAGACAGGAGTGCTGAGCTTTGCGGAGTCAGTACTGCTGCCAGGGTGGCTGGAATGCTAACCACATGTGAAACTATGCTCTTTCTGTTTCTATGCTCTTGTCTTGGCTTTCTGTCTTTTCTAGCTGGATCCTGTAGTTTATACATAAGCCTAGGGCTATAGCTATTTTAATATTGCATGTTAATCTTTAGTTTTTAATATGATTTTAAAAATCTAGTGCTTATAATGCATTGCTGAGAACACTCAATATCCCCATGGGATGTGAATCAGTGCTATCGGAAAAAGGGTTTGGTAAATATACTAATACTGATGGGGGTTCAGTGAAATTCTTGTTCATAAATACCATTAGTATATTTTCTAATTTATATAAATCTTTTGTAAAGCAGTTTGACAATATGTATCAGGTACCATGAAAATATTTAAACATTATCACCCAGGGTGCTGTGTTAAGAAACACACCGTAATCCAAAATGTATCTAATTTCATTCAGGTAAACATGCTCCTCTCATCTTTCTGTAATGTGAAAAATATAGTAGTAAAAAGTTAATCAGACAAACTCTTTGACTTTTAGTTCAGTGGTTCAGTATATTATGGTTTATACATTAAATTGAAGAATTGTCAAACCTACCTCGTCTTCTGTCTTCACTTACCCACCTCCCCTCTACATGGAGAAGCCTCTGTTTTCCTCCTCTCTCACCAAGACCTTCCTTTTTAACTCTCACATTTTAGTTTGTACATCACTTTCTCTAAATTTTCTTTCTAAATGCTCCAGTCCCATGTGAAGAATTCTTAGGAGTTATAAAAAAAACAACAAAAAACCCCCCACACTTCTTTGTCCCTTCTTGTAGGACTTTTCACATTGTACGGAAATGCCCAAATAAATGGGTAGTAGCTTACAGGAAAGGATGAAGTGTTCATGATAATTTCAGAATCCATCATATTATTTAATATTTTATATAATTGAACTCCACTGTTAAAACATTCATTATGAAACACATTATAAAACAGAGTATAAACTCTCTACATAATGTAATAACAGCTGCTTAAAATAGTGTGTTTAAAACTGTGTCCAATGAAACACTAGTTATAGGAGACAGTCTATGGTCAAAAAAGTCAAATATGTTTGGAACATTCTACATTCTGTATGCCCTCTGTAGGGGTTGTTCATTTATATCTGCATAATAAAAGCACAGTAAGAACTTGTATAAAAGAACCCTGGTATCCTTTGTTGAGCTCATTATTTTTCAAAGTGTATTTAACACCAGAAATCCTTTTTCTTAGAGCATATCATAAGAAAATAGTATTTTCAGAAACAGATTTTGAAGACAGGATTAAAAATGATATTAAAACAAAGATTAGAAGGAAATGTATGCAAATTTTTAAAAATTATATTTCTAGGCTTGTGTAGTTTGGGGATAGGTTTTTTTTGCTTTATGTCAAACTTTTTGTTATAGTGTTAACTCTGGCATATTGATACATTACTTTTATCATCTAACAACAATCTTACATGGAGTCAATATTTTTGTTCCCATTACCTTTCCAAATGACTCAATATGCAAATAAGTATGAATGCTCATATATAATTGTTCTTGAAAACAAGCAGCTCCTCCCACTCTAATTTTTTTTATTGTGGTAAAATACACATAAGATTTAGCAATTTTACTCATATTTAAGTGTATAGTTCATTGGTATTAACTGCATTTATATTGTGAAAATCACCACCATCAATCTGAAGAACTATTTTCATCTTATAAAACTGAAATTCTCTCTGTATGATTTTGACTATCCTAAGTACCTGATATAAATGGAATCATACATTATTTATCTTTCTGTAATTGGCTTATTTCACTTAGCATAGTTTTCTCAAGGTTCATCCATGCACTAGCATATGTCAGAATTTTCTTCCTGTTTAAGGCTGAATAATATTCCATTCCATATCTCTTTTGGTTATTACTTGCATGAAATATCTTTTTACATCCTTTCATTTTAACCTATCATTGAATCCTGTGATGTTTTTGGATTTAAAGTGAGTCTCTTGCAGCCCTGGCCAGTGTGGCCTGGTTGGTTGGAGCATTGTCTCCAACACTGAAAGTTTTGATCCTGCATCAGGGCATATGTCTAGGTTGCAAGTTTGATCCCTGATAAAGGCACCTGTAGGAGGCAACCATTCAATGTTCCTCTCTCCTATCCATGTATCTCTCTCCCTCCCCCTTCTTTTCTCTATTAAAACAATGAAAAATGTCTTTGGGTGAGAATAATATAAAAATAATATCATGAAACTCTTGTAGGTGGTGCATGATTGGATTATGTGTTTTTTTATTCATTCTGCCAATCTCTGTGTTTTGATTGGAGAATATGGTTCATTTACATTTAATGTAATTACTAATAAACAAAAACATACTTCTGTCACTTGGTATTTATTTTCTCTATACCTATAACTTCTTTGGTCTTTAACTTCATGCATTACTGTCCCACTTCTGAGTATATATCCAAAAGATTTGAAGGCAGGAACATGAAGCAATATTTGAACATCTGTATTCATAGCAGCATTAATCATAAGTAAAAATTGAAGCAACCAAGTGTCCATCGATGGATGAATGGATAATCAAAATGTGGTTTATTTATATATAATGGAATATTTGGCCTTAGGGAGGAAGGAAATTCTGATATATGCCACAACATAGATGGAGATTGAAGACATTATGTTAAGTAAAATGAGCCAGACACAAAAAGACAAATGCTATATGATTCCACTCATATGAGGTACTTAGATTAGTCAAATTCATAGAAAGTTCAAAGGTCATTACTAGGAGCTGGGTGGAGCAAGAAAGGAGAGTTTTTAGGTGTAGAGCTTCAATTTTACAAGATGAAAAAAGTTCTGTGGATCAATTGTGGTGATAATTGCACAATAATGTCAATGCACTTAATGCACATAACAATAGATTAAAATTTGTTAAATGGTATGCTTTAAGTTATCCATATTTTACCACAATCTAAACAATAATTTTTAAAACTAAGTAAATACACAAATGAATAAAAGTGGACCATTAACAGACTGATGATAACAGTGCATTAAAACAAAGATTTGATTAATTTATATTTATTTACTTGGATTACTAAATGGGACAAAAATGAAAGCCAAAATTACTTGTTTACAGGCTCAACTGACTTATTAAACTAAAAATAAAACCAAATGTTGTTTATAATACCTGAAGAATTTATTAAATAAACTTTTGACTTTTAAAATTGTAAGTTTTTGCAAGTCAATAATTGATGCAGACCTTGGCCAGCAGAATCCATGTGTTGTGGCTGCGAGAGACAAATTCACACAGGCTGCAGAAATCCTGTGGAGAAAAAGGGACAGCATGGCCACTCTCTAAGTGAGCGAGAGGGCCCCGACCCCTGCCTGGACAGGCTTTTATTGTGATTACCTTTTACAGATAACAAAGGAAAGAAAGTTGGTAATCTCTTCAAAGAGAAGGATGTTACAGATCAAGGGGAAAAATGGTTGAACTGCTTATACTCCATACTTGGGAGGTTTAGCCCAGACTTTAGGAAGTTACTTTAGAGATATGCAGTAAACATTTGCTGCCTCAGTCTAGGGTGAGGGAGTTTTAGCAAATGCAAGACTTATAGCAACCTAGGTACAATGCAGGCTTGATACCCCATGGGAGAACCTATCCATGGGCGTGGGTCCTGTGTGCTGAACCTCGCTCCCCACTGGCCTTTCCAAGTGGGGGCTGGGCTATATTTCCCATACCACATGGAACAGTCCCCTATAAATAATCTTTGATATTTTAAATTTATGATAAAAGACCACATCCTTCAACTTGAAAAATGTCATTCCCTTCTACTTTCTCACTTTACTTCATGGTAGTGTTTAAGGCTCCTTTAATATTAACACATTTTGAAGGGTTATTTACTAAATGAGGAATATTCATAGTCATTTCTGTGCCTAGTCATCTCAATTAATCTGGGATTCCCTTCTCACATATCAGGCTCAATAATAGGTATGTTTACTATCTAAGTGCCTCTCAATTTTAGTTTCTCCCAAATATTTGGTATTATTTTAGCATTCCTAAGGACATGTTGAAATATTTTTCAACAGAGTAGCCCATTATCAACTTGTGAAACAACATACCATTGAAAATAAAACCAGACTTTATCGGTATGTGTGTGGTTTTGCTGAACAATAAAAAGTAAGTTTCCTTAGGGTGGCTATCTTTGTGTAAAATTTTACATTTGTCTCCAGTAGGAGTAAGTTTATTTGTAATTGTAGTAATAACACATCTAATATCAGTAGATTGTGTATAGTGTAAATGTGCTTCAGTCTTGGCCCCCAGAAATCATCTTCAATAAGACATTGTCATTCTTAATATGACCCTCTATTTCACAGAAAAGCCTTCCTTTAGCTCTTCACAGTGAAACTATTTGGATGTTTTTATAGCTCTTTTTAGTTTATTTCATGAAGGAGTTACACTAGTCCAAGTTAAAGGCAGACCCCAAATGGCTACATCACAAAAGCTGAGGTTTCCAAACTTGTGACAAGGGACTTCCAGTCAACATGATAGCATAGATAAAAGTGGTACTCGACTCCTCCCACAATCACATCAAAATTACAACTGAACTGCAGAACAACCATCATTTGGAAGTGCCAGAAACTGAACTGACTGGAAGTCCTACAACCACAGAATTAAAGAAGAAACCACATCAAGTGGTAGGAGTGGCAGAGATGTGGAACAGGCTGGTCCCACACCCATGTGTGGCAGATAACAATTGAGAGGGATTTCTCAGGAGTGAGGGGTTCCAGCCACATATGAGGCTCCCTTGCACAGGGTTTCAGTGCCAGGAAGAGAAGTCCCCACAACTTCTGGCTGTAAAAACCAGCAAGGATTGAGGTTGAGGGAGACAGAAACTTTTGGAGTCCCAGGTGGCACCTTGTAAAGGGTCTGGCATGGGCTTACTCATATTCACTCCCTCTGAGCTCCAGCCTGGGCACTGGCAGCTTGAAAAGCACGAAAACATACAAGGAGGAACTGAATAGTTGGCATCATGGTGAGAATGGGAGGGGCAGCTTTTCCTAGACAGAAGTGCTGACAGAGGCAATTGTTCCTTTGCTGAGCCCTTTCCTCACAGAGCCAGCATCTGAGACTCCATCAACCTGGCTCACACTGTTTGCTCCACCCTGGTGATTCCCTGAGACCCTGCCCCACCCAACTTTTGGGCCCACTCAGGCTGTTTCTATACAAACGGCTTGTCTTGTCTCATGCTTCAGAGCATCCTAAATATTCTCAAATAAGCATCATCTGGCCTCAGTGAGCCCTGCACTTCTAGCTAAGTGGCCCTAGGCCAAGCACTGGCAGTAGCTGGTCTTGGTTTACAGTTAGGCCTCATTTGGACACCTCTAAAACCAGCACAAGTAACAGCCATCTGTAGAATGCTCTTTAGCATATGCCAGGTGGTCCCAGGCAGAACACAGGCAATGGCTGACCTTGGCCTACACCTTCTGGGAGGCCCCAGAGCCTGCACACACAGTGGATATCTTCAGACAACATTGAACCACCACCAACCAACCACCTTCACAAGTGACACATTCAAGGCGTGGACTCGGTAGGCACCAGAATTCTGCTGAAGTAAGTCCTGCTCTGTGGAATGAGCCCCTGACAGCTGATCTTCCATGGTGTTTGAAAGTCAGTGATCAGTAGTCAGTGGTCACAGCCAGTCCTTGCAGCTGATCTGCCTGCATAAATCCCTCCCATTAACATGCCAACAACAATCAAGTCTTGACTATAAGAGGAGTTTGTGTACAACCCATGCAATAGGTGCACCTCAAATACCCAGCTTGGGTGATAGGGAGACTGTGCCCCTGGACTCTACAGGACATGCTTACTACATTGGGCCAATCTACCAGCCTAGGAGACATAGAACATCTACCTAATGCATAAAAACAAACACAGGGAGGCTGCCAAAATGAGGAGACAAAGAAAACATGGTCCAAATGAAAGAACAGAACAAAACTCCAGAAAAAGAACTAAACAAAATGGAGACAAATAATCTACTAGATACAGAATTCAAAACACTGGTTATTAAGATGCTCAATGAACTTAGGGAGAACCTCAACAAAATAAAAACACAGCCAGAAATAAGGGATAAACTAATTGAAATGAAGAAAATTTATAAGCAATCAACAGTAGAGTGGATGAAGCTGAGAATCAAATCAGTGATTTGGAATATAAGGAAGGAAAAAAATACCCAGTCAGAACAGCAAGATGAAAAAAGAATTAAAAAATGTGTAAAAAGACTCTGGGACAACTTCAAACATCCCAACATTTGCATCATGGGGGTACTGGAATGAGAAGAGAGAGATCAAGAAATTGAAAATCTATTTGATAAAAAATAATGACAGAAAATTGCCTTAACTTTTTGAAGGAAATAGATATACAAGTCCCTGAAGTGGAGAGAGTTCCAAACAAGGTGAATCCAAAGAAGCCCATACCAAGACACATCATATTTAAAATTCCAGAAGTTAAAGACAAAGAGAGAATCTTGAAAGCAGCAAGAGGAAAGCAGTTAGTAACCTACAAGGGAACTCCCATAAGACTGTCAGCTGATTTCTGAAAAGAAACTTTGCAGGCCAGAAGGTATTGGCAAGAAATATTTAAAGTGATGAAAAACAAGGACCTAAAACCATGGTTACACTACCCACCAGAGCCATCATTTAGAGTCACAGGACAGATAAAGAGCTTCCAAGACAAGAAAAAGCTAAAGGAATTCATCACCACCAAATCAGTATTTTATGAAATGTTAAAGGGTCTTCTTTAAGAAGATCAAAAATATGAACAAAAATGGCAGTAAGTACATAACTATCAACAATTGAATCTAAAAAACAAATAAGCAGAAGAGAAAGATTAATAAATACAGAGAAAGTGTTGATGGTTGCCAGATGGGATGGGCTTTGAGGAGATGGTTGACAATAATGAAGAGATTAACAAGTACAATTGGTTGTTACAGAAGTTATGCAGATGTAAATTATAGCATAGAGAATATAGTCAATAACAGTTTAATAACTATGTATGGTGACAGATGGGTCAAAATTTATTACGATGATTACTTCTTAGTATGTAATGTCTAATCATTGGGATGCACACCTGAAATTAATATAATAATGTATGTCAACTGTAATTGAAAATAAAAATTATTTAAAAATAAGTAAAAAATCAACTCTAATAAGGCACAGAAGGGAAATTCTACTCATTACTAGGAAATTCTCACTAAGCTTCACTGAGTCCAAAGCACTTAAAACTCACAAACCTTCAGTTGGTTGTCCTAGCCAGTTCAGTCACTACAAGGAGCTAGCAGATGTTCTTTCAGTAGTAACCCAGTAACTGAATTACTTCTCCATAATCAGGATACTCACTTACAATACCATTGCGGGCAAATTTCTTTTTTAAAAATATATTTTATTGATTAGGCTATTACAGTTATCTCATTGTTTTCTCCCTTTTATTCCCCTCCATCCTGTACCCATCCTGCACCATCATTCCCCTACTTTAGTTCATGTTCATGGGTCATACATATAAGTTATTTGGCTTATCCATTTCCTATATGATTCTTAATTTCCCCCTGTCTATTTTGTACCTATGATTATGCTTCTTATTCCCTGTCCCTCTTCCCTCTTCCTTCCCTTCCCCCTCCCTGCTGATAACTCTCCATGTGATCTCTATTTTTGTGAATCTGTTCCTGTTTCAGTTGTTTGTTTAGTTCATTTTTGGTTTTTTAGGTTTGGTTGCTGATAGTTGTGAGTTTGTTGTCACTTTGCTATTCATATTTTTATCTTCTTTTTCTTAGATAAGTCCCTTTAACATTTCATAAAGGCTTGGTGATGATGAACTCCTTTAATTTTACGTTATCTGGGAAGCACTTTATCTCCCTTTCCATTCTAAATGATAACTTTGCTGGATAGAGTAATCTTGGATGTATGTCTTTGCCTTTTATGACTTGGAATACTTCTTTCCAGCCCCTTCTTGCCTACAAGGTTTCTATTTGAGAAATCAGCTAATAGTCTTATAGGAACTCCTTTGTAGGTAACTGTCTCCTTTTCTCTTGCTGCTTTGAAGATTCTCTACCTGTCTTTCATCTTGGGTAATGTAATTATGATGTGTCTTGGTGTGTGCTTCCTTGAGTCCAACTTCTTGGGACTCTCTGAGCTTCCTGGACTTCCTGGAATTCTATTTCCTTGCCAGATTAAGAAAGTTCTCCTTCATTATGTTTTCAAATAAGTTTTCAGTTTCTTTCTCTTCCTCTTCTTCTTCTGGCACCCCTATGATTTGGATGTTGGAAAGTTTTAAGTTGCCCTAGAAGTTCCTATGCTTCTCCTCATTTTTTTTGAATTCTTGTTTCTTCATGTTCCAGTTGAAAGTTTATTTCTTCCTTCTGCTCCAAACCGTTGATTTGAGTCCCAGTTTCTTTCCCTTCACTGTTGGTTCCCTGTACATTTTCCTTTATTTCACTTTTCATAGCCTTTACTCTTCTAATTTGTGACCATACTCAACCATTTCTATGAGCATCCTGATTACCAGTGTTTTGAACTTTGCATCTGATAGGTTGGCTATCTTTTCATCACTTAGTTGTATGTTTTCTGGAGCTTTGATCTGTTCTTTCACTTGGGCCATATTTTTTTTGTCTCAATGCACCTATTACATAGTAAGGAATGGAGACTCAGTTATTCACCAGGGCAAGGTAACCCAGCTTGCTGTATTGTGCCTCTGTATGTGGGGGGTGGGTCCAAGAGGGAACAATGACACTTGCTCAGCTCTCAGCTGGCTTTCAGAAATTTCCTCTGCTACCCACAATCAAATTGGGCCCTTCTGGTGCTGACTCCTGGGTGGGTGGTTTTGTTTACAATGAGAGTCCTCTCCACTCCCACTGCCCATCTCTGCCCCTCCTACTGGTCTGGATGAATGTTTCTTCTTTAACTTCTTGGTTGTCAGACTTCCATACAGTTCGATTTTCTGACAGTTCTGGTTGTTTTTTTTTAATTTGTTGTTCTTCTTTTGTTTGTGCGATGAGGTGAAGTGTATCATCTATTTATGCCTTCCTCTTGGCTGGAAGCACAAATTTCTTCTGAAATCACTTCACTAGGTTCTTTTTATCACAATCTTCAGAGATCTCTTGGACAGTACTAGGGTGTCTTCCTACTGTTTCTCTGTTGAATTCATTTTTATTTTTTATTTTTATTTTTGTAGTGAAGGCAAGGGGAGGAGCACAGGGGATGGATGGAGGTGGGAAAAGGAGAGGAGAATGGGGGACATCAGTAATAGTGTCAACAATAAAAAAGTCACTATTTGGATTCTATGTTCCTTTCCTTTATTCTTTCTTTCTTCCTTCCTTCCTTCCTTCCTTCCTTCCTTCCTTCCTTCCTTCCTTCCTTCCTTCCTTTCTTTCTTTCTTTCTTTCTTTCTTTTTTTTCTTTTCTTTCTTATACAGTTGTTTCCATTTTTCCACCACCACTTTCCCCCACTCCATCCATGCCCACCTCCGACCCTCAGTCCTTCCTCCCTTTGGCTTTGTCCATGGGTCCTTTATACATGTACCTTGATGGCCCTTCCCTTCTTTCCCTATCATCACCCTTCCCCCTCCCTTGCTGTCAGTTTGTTCTTTATTTTAATGTCTCTGGTTTCATTTTGCATGATTGTTTTTTTTTATTTTTAGGTTCTACTTATAGGTTACATCATATGGTATTTGTCTTTCACTGCCTGGTTTATTTCACTTAGCATAATGCTCTCTAGTTCCATTTATGCTGTCATGAAATATAAGAGCTCCTTTCTTTCTGTTGTATAGTAGTATTCTATTATGTAAATGTACCATAGTTTTTTGATCATTTACTGATGGGCATTTAGGTTGCTTCTGGCACTTGTATTGTAAATTGTGCTGCTATGAACATTGGGGTGCATAGGTACTTTTATTGGTGTCTCAGGGTTCTTAGGGTATAATCCCAGCAGTGGAATTACTGGGTCAAAAGGCAGTTCCATTTTTAGTCTTTTGAGGAAATTCCATACTGTTTTCTGCAGTGTAAATGTACCAGTCTGCATTCCCACCAACAATGTGCTAGGGTTTTCTTTTCTCTGTAACCCTGTCAGCGCTTACTGTTTGTTGATTTGTTTATGATGGCCATTCTGACTGGTGTGAAGTGGTATCTCATTGTGGTTTTAATTAGCATGTCTCTGATGGCTAGTGATGCTGAGCATCCTTTTGTGTTTCTCTGTACCCTCTATATGTCCTCCTTGAAGAAGTGTTTGTTCCAGTCTTTTGCGCATTTTTTAATTGGATTGTTTGTCTTGCTGGAGTGGAGTCATGTGAGTTCTTTAAATATTTTGGAGTTCAGACACTTTTCCGAGGTATTATTTGCAAACATATTTTCCCATATGGTTGGTTCCCTTTTCATTTTGCTGATGTTTTCTTTAGCCATGCATAAGCTTTTTATTTTGATGAAGTCCCATTTGTTTATTCTTTCCTTTAGATCCCTTGCTCTAGGGGAAATATTGCTCCATGAAATATCTGAGATTTTCCTGCCTATGTTCTCCTTTAGAAGTTTTATGGTATCACGGCTTATATTTAAGTCTTTTATCCATCTTGAGTTTAATTTTGTGTATGGTGTAATTTGGTGGTCAAATTTCATTTTTTTGCATGAAGTTGTCCAGATGTCCCAACACAATTTATTGAAGAGTCTATTTTTATTTCAGTTTATGCTTCTGCCCCCTCTGTTGAATACTAATTGACCATAGAGACATGGGTTTGTTTCTGGGCTCTCTGTTCTGTTCCACTGATGTATGTTTGTTCATGGATTGGAAGAATTAACATCATCAAAATGTCCATACTGCTCAAAGCAATTTATAGATTCAATGTAATCCCTATTAAAATACAAATGACATATTTCACAGATATAGAACAAACATTTCAAAAGTTTATATGGAACCATAAATGACCCTGAATATCACAATAATTTTGAGAAAGAAGGACAAAGTAGGAAGAACCACAATGCTTGATATCAAACTATATTACATTGCCACTGTAATCAAAATAGTCTGGTACTGGCATAAGAACAGACACATAGATCAATGGAACAGAAAGAGAGCTCTCTTCTTTCTTTCATGCTATACTATGTATTGATCTTTCTTTCTTTTTTTTATTTTATCTTTCATGCTCTCTTTTCTTTCCCACTTTCCCTTTTTTGGCCATATTACAATTTTTCCAACTTGGTTCATTTCCACCTAATTTATTTTCTTTTGGAACAATTTCACCTTTGTTATTTCCAAACTTCTTTAAATGAGTTGTCATATAAGATATTTGTAGAAAACATTTGTTTTCAGGGATCTAGTAATGAGAAGGTGACCTTGGTTTTTCATTCTAAAGTGATGTCTAGATAGTTAATATCATTTGTTGAGGAAAACCGAGGTTGTTGCATAACTGAGCAAAATGACACTATGGGAGAATTGTTTCAATGGATGTCAAATGGAGTAGATTATTAGAATTACCTGAGTTTTAGGACTGGTTTTATTTTTGTGGTTTAGTACTTTTTTTTTTAATGAATGTGAATGTTGTGTGGTATACAGCATTTCACAGTGGACTGACCTTCCTCACCAGCAGGAAGGCCTGGGCAGCCTTTTATTCTAGACTTCAGTTGACCTAGTTATAAACTTGCAGGTTTAAATTGGATCTTTAAGGCTACTTAGACTGAGAATTCTGATTATATTTGCTACTTTATCTATCTAAGGGGCTATATGTCTGAGTCATTGCTCCAAACTATTATAAGGTTGCTTTGCATAGCTCCTCTTAAAGAAAACACCCAAGTGAAAGTTTTTAAATAAATTAATGTTGCTCTGTGGTTATGTGGTTTTTTTGCCAAATATATCCATGCTTTAGCATAGTATAGTAATTATCTGCTATATTACAAAAGCCAAGAGCAAAAAGCTGAATAACATGTAATTTTTTTAAGTGGCAACAAATGGAACAGAAATGTGCCCAGCAGCTCAGTGAAAAAATAGGTGAAAAAAATGTGCAATTATTATTGAGAAGGAACTACACAGGATCTCTATGGAGAGGAAATAGACAAGCAACCATTATAATTGAGCAAATGACATGAAATACGCAGACACTTTTAACACCACAGGAATCACCTGAGGGCTGGAAGCTGTCAGGTTTAATGGCAGTAAGTGAGGAGGTGAGAGCAAATTCTGGAACTTGTTGAAGTGGTTTCACAAAGTCACATTTCTCTCTGATGCTTCCTGTTTGGTAGGCAGAGAAGGTTGTTTCCTCTGTGAAAGCTGAGAAACTTCATACCTCACAATGAAAATCATCGTTCAGAGTGTGACATTTACAGACATAAAGTTGATAGAGAAATACAAATTAGAAAACAAATGTGCTGAAGGATAAGACAACTGAGCATTGCCATCTGAACTGTGTTGGCCCATAAGACAATGCATTTACTGAAGAGATCATTTAAGAATGAAATAAGTGAGTGACAAGGAAAGGGAGCTGAGGTCTCTCCAAAAAGATAAAAAAATAATCTGTCCTTCTGTTATCATGGACTCCAAAGGTTAATAGAAATGACCAAAACACCAGAAAAAGGGGCAAATTTTCATCACCAACACCAATTAGATTACACAACAAACTGTTTAAAATAGATGAATTTCCATTGCACATATATTACAACATACATTTAGAACTTCTTTCATAAATTTTCAGTTTCTCTACCTGTTACCTAAATTCTTGGTAGAAACTACTAGCTATGACCAAGCAAAGGCCCTCTGTTTTTGTTCAATCTGAAATAATTTTTGTAGAAAACGTGAGGTTTTATTGTATAGAAAACTCAATGAATTGTTACAGAGTGAACACATCTATATAAACAGCATTTTGATAAAGAAATAGAACATTACTAATATCAGAGAAGAACTCCCCAGGCACCCTCCCCTTGCAGTATCCCATGATCCACTCCAAGGGTATGCATGGACTCTTAACAGGCCATAGATTATGCTTGCCTATTTTTAACTCATTCTTTTGTTTTAGTGAGTTGCACATATTTTTGCATATGGCAGTAGTTTATTTTCATTTTCTCATGGTCTGTTGTATGAATATATCACAACCTATTCATCCATTCTACTGTTGACAGACATTTGGGCTGCTTCAGATGTGGATGCCACGAATAGTGACACTGGGACCATTCTTTTGTCTTCCATGTGGCCCTTTCCATGTAGCCTTTGAGATGACTCAGCATGGTGGCTATGTTCCCAGAAAGAAGTTGAAGAGCTAGGTGTTCTTAAGATCTGAACTTGCAAATTTCAGAGCATCACTACTGCATTCCATTTTTCAAAGCAGTTAGTTGTGGCCCAAGTTCCAAAGGAGAGGAGACAAGGTCCTTGTATGTTCATAGGAAGGGGCAGAAATATTTGTGACAGTTGTACCAAGTGTAAGTTCTGAAAATTCTACTCAGCTTCTCAGCCACTCAGTCCTTTTATAGAATACCCAAATGGATGGCAAGCAAAAGTGGTGTTGTTGGCTCCCTTTTCTCTTGGGATCTTGGCCCCTCAAGTCTTCATGGACTTTCCAACTCTATGTTGCCTTTAAACAATTTTTCCATTTTTTTGAGGTAATATTGACTTGTACCAGACTAGTGAAACAGGCAAGGAAAATTTTATTTAAGACTATTAAAATAGGGTAGAAGTTTTGAACTCAAGTCTGCTGAAAGAAAAGGCAGAGGGATATTTAAACTGTGGGTTAGAATAATGAAAAAGTACTGAAGGACATTAGTGGGGAGGTTGGTCAATGTGATAAGGCCATGTGTGCTTGCTAATTCTCCCTTTTTGAAATTAGGCTCCTATCCTGTTATGGAGAGTGGACTCTTGGGGTGGTCTCTCCTTCAATGATTATGCTTCAAAGGGGTGGGTCTGAGGTCCTTGAGAAAGACATATGTGAGTTTTAAAATGATTTAATTTCAAAGCTTCAGAGAAAAAAATTGTGATTGGCAAGTTTTCTGAAGTAAATGTTCTAGGAAAAAGAAGACCAAGAGCCTATACTCAGGAAAAATATGTAAAGTTTAATTAAACTCAGAGAAATGCAGCTTAATTTCTTAATTTCAGACCATTTTTTGTATCTCCCTTTCTCTCTTTGTCTCTCTTTTTCTTTCTCTTTCTCTCTTTGAAAATCTAGCAAGTCTAGTCTTCCCCTGCTCATGATTTGTGTTTCCACTTAAGTGTCATTGCCTAGAAAGGGTTTTCTTGACCCACCATTTAAATTAGGTACCCCTGTTTTATATAGATGATATAGATATAGATAGATTATATAGCTATAGATATAAGTATAGATATAGAAACAGATGGATGTGGATATAGATATAAATGATACAGATGATATAGATGTAGATATACATGATATAGATGTAGATGGAAACCTGATCAAACTGGCTTAAAGAAACACAGAAAATTTTGATCCCACATTACCTGTTCAGATGTACCATGGTTCATGGTTCCAGGGTTGGTTAATTAAGTGGATCAAGAACTTTTCTACATGTCCAGGGAGATCCCAGATGGTGGCAGAGTAGCAGGTAACTCCATTCATCTACTCTCAGACACAGACTAGATTTCAAGTCAGAACACAGAGTGGAAAGTGAGTAAAAGTGTCTGTGAGTGACAGTGTAGGCAGAAGAGAGCCTGGGGTGTGCTCAGGAGTATGTAGGTACTGGCCCACCTGCATGGTGCCTGGAGACTGATAGCCCAGGGTTTTCTAGGCAGACTGGGAACTGAGGACCCAGGCTTTCTAGGTGGACCACCACTGGAGCCCAGCCCAGCACTTCTGGAGGCACAGAGGTGGGGCAACTGAAGATTGGTGGGGCAGTGAGAGAAGGACTGGGGAGTTTGGGCTCTAGGAACAGGCAGGCTTGAGGCTGAAGACCTCTGGAAGGAGCAGGGACAGCATACCATCACCATCTTGTGTTATAGTAGAGCTGAGGGGTCTTCCTAATGCCATCAGGGAAAGATTCAGAGAGAAACTTTATCTAAAATTATTGGAGGCCCTGTGAGGAGATGGCCAGCCCTGACTGTGAGAGACTGTGATTTTGGGGGAAAGGAAGTACATGGAGAACAGGACCCCCAGAGACCTGCACTACAGGGTGGGGACCATAGAGAAACTCTACTAAAAGGGGAACTGAGGTGTACCTGAAGCTTGGCAGGGACCCAGGTGCAGTCTTGTGCACAGGCAGGACACAGTAATTTTGCTAATCAAAAACTCAGAGGCAGAGAATACAGTGAAGGAATGGGAGGACACATCCTAGTGTGGCTCACAAGTAGAGTGCAGAACAGAGTGAATTCTGGCTGAACCTCCTGCGAGAGAGTGGCAGGGACGAATTTGGAAGGCAGGAGCTAAATGCCTGAGATTTGTTCCAGTCAGCCAGAGCCTTTCTCAGACAGGTGAACCCAACCCCTACCTGTAGGATTATAGGCTTGGCAAAGAGATGAGCTCAAGCCCAGGAGTTTCCTGCTGAATACACTTTCTCAGGGGAAAAAAGAAAATCCTCCATAAGGCCCTTCACCGACACTATGTGCTACACAGCTCTGTGGGTCCTGATTTACTAAACCCAGCATAGCTGAGATAATAGATAGGTACAACAAAACACTATCTTCTCTCCTGCATAGTTGTTTAATATTCATTTCAGATCCTTCAAGTTGGGGTATTATATGGCATCAGATTTTCTAAAGTAGTTTATTTCAAATCTCATAAATTGCTCTTTCCTTCTCTTACTCCATACTACCACCTTCCTTCCTATCTGTGTTTTGGTTTTAAATTCTATTTTCTGTCTTGCTACAACTTGTTTCTAGTCTGCACTATTACTATTGCTCCCCACTGCAGCCTTTCAAAACCATTTGTGATTATCATTAGTCATCTTGCAATCATTCTCCCGTTCTTAAAATACCATTATTATCTCTCTATCTTTATCAATCTTCGCTCATAGGTAATGGATAAGGTGGTTGTTGTTACAGTTCTTCAACCTTATTTCTAATAGTGACTATCTTTGTATTTCAAATCTCAAATTTCACTGCTCTGCTCTCCAACTCTATTTTGCCTTCCTTGTGCCCTTCCCTTTTTAAATTAAATTTATTTTAATTTAATTATTTTTTAATATATTTTGATTATGCTATTACAATTGTCCCATTTTCCCCAATTTATTACTCTCTGCCCTGCACACTCCCTCCCACCCACATTCCCCCCATTTAGTTCATGTCCATGGGTCATACATATAAGTTCTTTGGCTTCTACATTTCTTATATGATTCTTAACCTCCTCCTGTCTATTTTCTAACTACCATTTATGCTACTTATTTCCTGTACCTTTTCCCCCTCTCTCCTCCTCCCACTCCCCTGCTGATAACCCTCCATGTGATTTCCATTTCTGTGATTCTCTTCTTGTTCTAGTTGTTTGCTCAGTTTGTTTTTATTTTAGGTGTGGTTGTTAATAACTGTGAGTTTGTTGTCATTTCACTGTTCATATTTTTTATCTTCTTTTTCTTAGATAAGTCCCTTTAGTATTTCATATAATAAGGGCTTGGTGATGATGAACTCCTTGAACTTGACCTTATCTGAGAAGCACTTTATCTCCCTTTCCATTCTAAATGATAGCTTTGCTGGATAGAGCAATCTTGGGTGTAGGTCCTTGCCTTTCAGGACTTGGAATACTTCTTTCCAGCCCCTTCTTGCCTGCAAGGTTTCATTTGAGAAATCAGCTGATAGTCTCATGAGAACTCATTTGTAGGTAACTGTCTCCTTTTCTCTTGCTGCTTTGAAGATTCTCTCCTTATCTTTCAACTTGGGTAATGTAATTATGATGTGCCTTGGTGTGTTCCTCCTTGGGTCCAACTTCTTTGGGACTCTCTGAGCTTCCTAGTATTTCCTTCACCAGATTGGGGAACTTCTTTATTATTTGTTCAAATAACTTTTCCACTTGTTGCTCTTCCTCTTCTTCTGGTACCCCTATAATTTGGATGTTAGAACATTTAAAGATGTCCTGGAGATTCCTAAGCCTCTTCTCATTTTCATGAATTCTTGTTTCTTCATTCTTTTCTGGTTGAATGTTTCTTTCTTCCTTCTGCTCCAAACCATTGATCTGAGTTCAAGTTTCTTTCCCTTCACTGTTGGTTCCCTGTACATTTTCTTTTATTTCACTTAGGAAGTCCTTCATTTTTTCATCTAATTTGTGACCATATTCAACCAATTCTGTTAGCATCCTGATTGCCAGTGCTTTGAAATGTGCATCTGATAGGTTGGCTATCTCTTTGTTGCTTAGTTGTAGTTTTTCTGGAGATTTGATCTGTTCTTTCATTTGGTTTATATGTTTTTTCATCTCAGCATGCTTTTTACTTAGTAATGGGTGGAGGCTTAGGTTTTCACCAGGGTGGAGCAACCCATGGGGCTGCTTCGTGATGCTGTATGTGGGGGAGGGGTCTGAGAGGCAACAATGGCGCTTACTCTGCTCTGATATATATGAAAATAGGAGATCAAAAATTGTAGTGGACATTATAAAACCAGACAGTAAGGAGAGTGCTTCAAGACAATAATGGCCTAGGGATCAGCACGGGGACCAGGGAGGTTGCAGCCCCAGGTCTGGTGCTTGCCTGATTTGACACAGAACTCCTGGGAGACAGCTGGGTCAACTGCTCCCTCCCCAGCCAAACAAGATTTGAGCAGCACCAGGAGACACCTGGTTGCTTGAAGTTGCAGAGAGCAGAATAAGGACTAAGTGGCAAACACTCAGGCTGTGAGCACCTATGCATAACCCTGGGAAGAGTGAGCGCCCCAACCTGTGCAACCAAAGGTGGCCTGGCCATGTGCCCCTGCCCGCAACCCAGAGAGAGGGTTCTTTGTGGAAGACCCAGAGCCCACACCCATAAACCCCGGGAAAGCACATGCTCTGCAGGAGACCTGGAGCCCACACCAGTAAACCAGGGAGAGTGTGCATTACACAGGAGCCCTGAAACCCATAACCATAAACCTGGAGAAAACATGTGCTCCGCAGCAGCCCTGGAGCCCACAACTGTAAACCTGGGGAGTGCACACACTCCACAGGTAACCCAGAGCTCATGCCTGTAAACTGGGGGAAAGCACGTGCTTAGGAAGACCCTATCCCACACCCAAGGCCCTATGTCGAGGCGCCAGACTAGCTCTGGGGAGAATTCACCGCTAGCCCTGTGGAGAGTATGCATGAGGTTGACTGAGTGCTGAACAGGAAGAGAGAAAAGTGAAACCAATGACCCCCAGCCTCAGCAAGCAAGACCAGAAAAACTGGATTGGCCAGTTCGAAACCAGCAAAAGATCTTTCTGTTTGACTGATTTTTTTGTTTTTTAAGTACTTTTTTATTTTTTAATTCATACTATTTTTATGTCTCTCAATTCTTTTTGCTTCTCTTTCCTTCTTTCTTGTTTTATTCCTTCCTCTTTTCTTTCCAATTTTATCTCTTCTTTCTTCCTTCTTCTGCCTTTTTTCCCCATTTTTTCTATTTAAATAAACAAGTGAGACAAAAAAACCTGGAACTGTGAAAAAACCAGAGTTGGACCCAAAAAGGGGGCTTCCCAACAGCTGAGACAGAGAGACAAATTTCACTGTTATTGCAGAGAACCAGCAAGTTATTGAATATTTGTATTATTACTTTTTTAGTATTCTTACATCTTTTATTTGAATAGTATTTTTGTATTCCTCTTCTTTCTGTTTAGTCTTCTTTGCTTGGCTGGCTATACTGTATCATTGGACAGGGTTCCCCTGTTCTCTCCTTCAGAGTGTATTGTTAATTTACTGTCCGTCACTTCACTTGTGTTCCATTAGCACACTACTCAAGGTCCTATACTCCCTATTGTTGTTATCCAAATCACATAGATTCTGTCGTATGATTGTTGCTCTAACATTATTGTAAATAAAAGCTGTTCCACACAATTATAAATACTTCAAAACACCACTCCCAGATCTTAGCCCACTTCACAGTTTCCTGAACTCTATCTATTACTGTAGTGGTTAACTCTATTCTCTCACACACTACACCTATTTACTATCCTTTACTTTCATCTTCCCTCAGAATCTGACCTCCCACAACCTCACTGCTTTCTAGATGCAACTCACAATTCTTCCCGCCCCAGCAAGAGTCTTATCTTCTTTCCATCTTTTTTGAAAAGTGGATAGTGGGGTGGAAGATCACGGTTAACACTATATATAGCCAAAGGATCTCCTATCTCTTCTCTACAGGCTGCTATTGTAAATATCATCAAATACTCTCTTTCTGTCTTAAACCATTTTGCCTTACCCCTCCAACTGATCACAAAACAGAGTAGGTGGAAGCTGTGAACACCGGGATACCAGCAGGAGCTGCACCACTGAATCAAACAGGTATTCTAATACAGAAGTTCACACCATAAACCTAGGGAGCCAGAACAGATCAATTTAAGAAGGTGAAACTAACAAGAAGTGTCTCACAAACAGCGGGAAGACAAAGAAACAATCCCCAAATGAAAGGAAAGGGGAAAGCCTCAGAAAGAATGCTAAATGAAATAGAGGCAACTCAAATATCAGATGTTGAGTTCAAAGCAATGGTTATCAGGAAGCTCAATGAGTTCACAATGAGCTACCAGAAACTACAGGGAAACTACAACAAACTCACTGTAAACTATATCAACATGGAAAGCAGAAATAGAAACTATCAACAAAGGCCAAGAGGAAATGAAGAATACAATTTCTGAACTGAAGAACACAGTAGAAGGAATCAAAAGCAGGATCAATGAAGCAGAAGATTGGATCAGCGAGCTGGAGGACAAAGTAGAAAAAAACACCCAGAAAGAGCAAGAAAAAGAAAAGAGGCTCAGAAAGAATAAAGAGGAATTAAGAGAAATGCCAGATAATATGAAACACACTAATATCTGTATAATAGAGATACCAGAAGGAGAAGAAGAAGACAAAGGGATAGAAAACCAGTTTGAAGAAGTAACCAAGGAAAACTTCCCTATTTGATGAGAGAAAAAGTCACACAAATCCAGGAAACACAGAGAATCCCAATCAAGAGGAACCCAAGGAGGCCCACTACAAGACACATCATAATTAAAATGGCAAAATTCCAAGACAAAGAGAGAACCTTAAAGGCACCAAGGAAGAAACATCAAGTAACATACCAGAGCTCCCCAATAAGACTAGCAACTGACTTCTCAATGGAAATGCTCCAAGACAGAACAGAATGACAAGAAATATTCCAAGTAATGAGAACCAGAGGCCTGCAACCAAGGCTACTTTACCCAGCAAGGCTCACAATCAAGATAGAAGGCCAAATAAGGAGCTTCCCAGACAAAAAAGATTCTAAAACAATACACCTCCACCAAACCAGCTCTGCAAGGCACACTAAAGGGACTGCTTTAAGGAAAGGAAGGAAAAGAGAGAGAGAGAGAGAAAGGAACACAGGTACGAAAATGGAAATGAATAAGTACCTATCAATAATAACTTTAAATGTAAATGTATTAAATGCTCCAATCAAAAGACACAGAATAAGTGAATGGAGAAGAAAATATGACCCACACATATGCTGCTTACAAAAGATTCACCTCAGAACAAAAGACCTACACAGACTGAAAGGGAAGGGCTGGAAACAAATTTTCTAAGCAAACAGACAGGAAAAAAAAAAGTCAGGGTAGCAATACTCATTTCAGACAAAATAAACTTCCAAAAAAGGGCTATAAAGAGAGACCCAGAAGTATACTTCATAATACTCAAGGGAAGAATCCATCAAGAAGACATAAACATTGTAAATACATATGCACCCAACATAGGAGTACCCAAATACATAAAGAAAATCTTGGAGGACTTCAAGAAACATATTGACAACAACACAATTATAGTAGGGGATTTCAACACCCCACTGTCAAAAATGGACAGATCTTCCAAACGAAATATCAACAAAGATATTGTGGCATTGAACAATATCCTAGATCAAATGGACTTAACTGATATATACAGAGACTTTCATCCCGATGAAGCAAAATGCACATTCTTTTCCAATGCACATGGAATAGTTTCAAAGATAGACCACACAACAGGACACAAAACAAGCCTAAACAAATTCAAGAATATTGAAACCATATCAAGCATTTTCTCTGACCACAAGGGACTGAAAATGGAAACCAACCCCAAGGAAAAAAACCCAAAACATTCAAAATCATGGAGATTGAGTAGCATGCTATTAAACAATGAATGGGTCAAGAATGAAATTAGGGAAGAAATCCAAAAGTTTCTGGAAAGAAGCAAAATGAACTCACAACAACCCAAAACTTATGGG
>CM052544.1:68276165-68300812 GCA_028533065.1 Trachops cirrhosus
TACATAGAAAATCCTATAGACTCAGCCAAACAACTGCTCTACTTAATAAATGAATTTGGAAAAACAGTGGGATACAAAGTCAATATGCAGAAATCAAAGGCATTTTTTACAGCAACAATGTAATATCAAAAACAGAAATCAGGGATAAATCCCATGTGATATAGCAATAAGAAAAATAAAATACCTAGTAATAAACCTAGCCAAGGAGGTAAAAGACCAGTATGCAGAAAACTACACAATACTGAAGAAAGAAATCAAGGAAGACACAAATAAATGGAAACATATACCGTATTCATGGATTGGAAGAATTAACATCATCAAAATGTCTATTCTACCCAAAGCAATTTATAGATTCAATGCAATACCTATTAAGGTGCCAATGGGATATTTCACAGACGTAGAACAAACACTTCAAAAATTTATATGGAACCATAAACAAGCCTGAATAGCTGCAGCAGTTGTGATAAAGAAGAGCAAAGTAGGAGGGATCACAATACCTGATACCAAATTCTATTACAAGGTCACTGTAATCCAAACAGCCTGATACTGGCATAAAAACAGCCACATGGACCAGTGGAACAGCACAGAGAGCCCAGAAATAAACCCAAGTATCTATGGTCAATTGATATTCGACAAAAGGGGCAGCAACATAAAATGGAATAAAAATAGCCTCTTCAACAAGTGGTGTTGAGAGAACTGGACAGCTATGTGCAAAAAAATGAAACTTGATCACCAACTTACACCATACACAAAAATAAATTCACGGTGGATAAAAGATTTAAATATAACCTCTGATACCATTAAAGTCCTAGAGGAGAACATAGGCAGGAAAATCTCAGATATTTCACACAGCAACATTTTTACTGATATGTCTCCTAGAGCAAGGGACATAAAAGAAAGAATAAACAAATGGGATCTCATCCAATTAAAAAGCTTCTGCATGGCTAAAGAAAACAGCATTAAAATAAAAAGAGAACCAACCATATGGGAAAGCATATTTGCCAATGATACCTCAGATAAGGGATTAATCTCCAAAATATATAAAGAACTTACATGACTTCACTCTAAGAAGACAAGCAACCCAATTAAAAAATGGGCAAGATCCTGAACAGACACTTCTTCAAGGAGGACATACAGAGGTCCCAGAGACATATGAAAAGATGCTCAGTATTGCTAGCCATCAGAGAGATGCATATTAAAACCACAATGAGAAAGCACTTCAAACCAGTCGGAATGGCCATCATAAACAAAATAACAAACAAGTGTTGGAGAGGTTGTGGAGAAATGGGAACTCTAGTGCTCTGTTGAAGTGATTGCAGACTGGTGCAGCTGCTATGGAAAACAGTATGGAATCTCCTCAGAAAAGTAAAAATGGATCGGCCTTTTGACCCAGCAATTCCGCTGCTAGGATTATATCCTAAGAACCCTGATATAGCAATCCAGAAGAACCTGTGCACCCCAATATTCATAGCAGCACAACTTACAATAGCCAAGTGCTGGAACGACCTAAGTACTTGTCAGTAAATGAATGGATCAAAGAACTATGGTACATTTACACAATGGCATTCTATGCAGCAGAAAGAAAGAAGGAGCTCCTACCCTTTGCAACAGCATGGATGGATCTGGAGAGCATTATGCTAAGCTAAATAAGCCAGGTGGTGAAAGACAAATGCCATATGATCTCACCTTTGAGAGGAACCTAACCAACAAAACAAACAAGCAAGCAAAATATAACCTAAGACACTGAAATAGAGAACAAGCTGACAGTGTCCAGAGGGGAGAGGGGAGGGAATTTCAGGAGAAAAGGTGAAGGGTTTACAGGAACATGTATAAAGGACACATGGACAGAAACCAGGGGGGTGGAAATGGGAAGGAGGTGGGGAGGGCTGGATGCATGGGCTGGGTTGGGATTAAAAGATAGAAAACTTTACTTGAACAAGAATTAAAATAAAATTTAAAAAAAAGAAAAAAGAGAGAGGACCCAAATAAATAAAATCCAAAACAATAGAGGGAAAAGTGCAACTGATACCACAGAAACACAAAGGATCATATAAACAAATATATGTCAGGATATTTGAAAACCTGGATGAAATTGACAAATTTCTGGAAATACATAATCTTCCAAAACTGAATTAAGATAAAAATAGAAAGCCTCAATAGACCAATAACAGCTAGTGAAATTGAAGCAGTAATCAAAACACTCCCAGCACACAAAAACACTGGACCAGTTGACTTCTCAGGAGAATTTTACAAAACATTTAGGGAAGAGCTAATCCCTCTCTGCTCAAACTATGTCAAATAATCCAAGTGGATGGAAGACTCCCAAACCCTTTTTATGAGGCCAGCAGCATTCTAATTCCAAAACTAGACAAAGAGAAAAGAAAGAAGAAAGAAAGAAAGAAAGAAAGAAAGAAAGAAAGAAAGAAAGAAAGAAAGAAAGAAAGAAAGAAAGAAAGAAGAAAGAAAGGAAGGAAGGAAGAAAGAGAGAAAGAAAGAAAAAGAAAACTAGAGGCGAATATTGCTGATGAATGTCGATGCTAAAATCCTCAATGAAATATTTGAAAACCTCATCCAGCAATAAATTAAAAAGATCATATACCACAATCAAGTGGGATTCATCCCAAGGATGCAAGGATGGTATAATATTTGCAAATCAATAAATGTAATACATCACATAAACAAAATGAAAAAAGCATGTGATCATGTTAATAGATATCAAGAAAACATTTGATAAGGTACAGCACCCATTTATGATAAAAACACTTAGTAAAGTGGGATTAGAGGGAGCATACCTCAGCATAATAAAGACTAAATATGAGAAACTTACAACCAACATCATACTCAATGTGCAAAAACTAAAAGCTTTCCCCCTATGATCAGGCACAAGTCAAGGATGTCTGCTTTTACCACTTCTATTCAACACACTGGAAATTCTGGCCACAGCGATGAGACAACAAAAAGAAATAAAAGGCATCCAAGTTGGAAAGGAGGAAGTAAAACTGTCATTGTTTGCAGATGACATGATAGTGTACCTAGAAAACCCTATAGACTCCACCAAAAAACTACTCAATCTAATAATCTGGTTTTTGGTGTTGAATTTTTGAGTTCTTTCTAAATTTTGGATATTAGCCCATTATAGTTATATTGGTGAATACAAGGTATGTCTGGAAAAAGTCCACCCATTGTAAACATAATAAGAACAATTTGTGTGACATCAATGTACTGGCAGCCAAGGAGAATAGATTGGAATGTGCATATATATGTAAACCATGATGACTTCACTGTACTAGTCAGTAACAGTGGTAGACACTGTTGAGTAAGCATGTGTACTATGTGTCAGTTGCAATCAAAATGACTGAGCAAATAGACCAACAAATCTGCATCAAATTTTATGTTAAACTTGAACATTCCTCTGCAGACACTACCTGGATGATTCAGAAGGTCATAGCTATAGGTAACTGGTGATTGGCAGCTTCCTCATGACAACACACCCGCTCACGCATTCCATCTCATACAGAGTTTTGTGGTGAAACATCAAGTTATCCAGGTGACTCAGCCCCCATACAGCCCAGATTTTGCACCCTGCGACTTCTGGCTTTTCCCAAAACTGAAATCACCTTTGAAAGGGAAGAGATTTCAGACCATTGATTAGATTCGGGAAAATACAATGAGGCAGTTGATGCTGACTGAGAGACCTGTGTGAGGTCCCAAGGTACTTACATTGAAGGGGACTGAGGTATCATTGTCCTATATACAATGTTTCCTGTATCTTGTGTCTTCTTCAATAAATGTTACTATTTTTCATATTACATGGTTGGATACCTTCTGGACAGATCTCATATGTTCTCCCATTTTGTCAGTTGCCTTTTTATTTTGTTGATGGTTTCCTTTGCTGTGCAAAAACTTTTTTGTTTGATATAGTCCCATTCGTTTATTTACTTTTTTTTGTTTTTCTTGTCTGGAGAGATATATCAGATGAAGTATTAGTACGAGCAATGTCTGAAATTTTACTATGTTTTCTTCTAGGATTTTTGTGTTTTGGGGTCTAATATTCAGTTTTCAATCCATTTTGAATTTATTCTGTGAATATACCCAGTAAAATGCAAAACATTAATTTGAAAGAATATAAACAACCTTATGTTTCTTTATTTACTTTTTAATTTTAAGTCTTTTTATTTTTTTAAATTAATTTATTTTTATTACGTATTGTTTTTATTTTTATTTTATTTTTTAACTAAAAAACTTTAAAATAAACTATATATATAGTTAACTGCTTTTAAATTTTATTGTTGTTCAAGTACAGTTTTCTGCCTTTTCCCCCCACCTATCCCCCCCACTCCAGCCATCCTTACATCCATCCCCTGTTCCCACCCTCCCTTGTTTTTGTTCATGTGTCCTTTATAGTTGTTCCTGTAAATCCTTCAACCTTTCCCCTCCATTACCTCTTCCATCTCCCCTTTGGTTAGTGCCCATTTGTTCTCAATTTCAATGTCTCTGGTTTTATTTTGCTTGCTTGCTTGTTTTGTTGGTTAGGTTCCAGTTAAAGGTGAGATCATGTGGTATTTGTCTTTCACCACATGGCTTATTTCACTTAGCATAATGCTCTCCAGTTCCATCCATGCTGTTGCAAAGGGTAGAAGCTCCTTCTTTCTTTCTGCTGCATAGAATTCCATTGTGTAAATGTTCCATAGTTTTTTGATACATTCATTCACTGACAGGCACTTAGGTTGTTCCAGCACTTGGTTATTGTAAATTGTGCTGCTGTGAACATTGGGGTGCATAGGTTCTTCTGGATTGGTGTATCAGGGTCTTAGGATATAATCCTAGCAGTGGGATTTCTGGGTCAAAAGGCAGATCCATTTTTACTTTTCTGAGAAAATTCCATACTGTTTTCCATAGCGGCTGCACTAGTCTGCAATCCCACCAACAGTGCACTAGGGTTCCCTTTTTCTCCACAACCTCTCCAACACTTGTTGTTTGTTGCTTTGTTTATGATGGTAATTTTGACTGGTGTGAAGTGGTATCTCATTGTGGTTTTAATTTGCACCTCTCTGATGGCCAGCGATACTGAGCATCTTTTCATTTGTCTCTGGGTCCTCTGTATGTCCTCCTTGGAGAAGTGTCTGTTCCAGTCTTTTGCCTATTTTTTAATTGTAAACAACTCTATGTTTATTGCAACATTATTCACAATCAACAAGATATGGAAGCAGCCCAGGTGTCTATCCATAGATGAGTGGATAAAACAGCTCTAGGACATTTACAAAATGGAATACTACTTGGCCATAAAAAAGAAAATGTTACCCTTTACAATAGCATGATGGACTTGGAGAACATTATGGTAAGTGAAATAATCCTGTCAGAGAAAGACAAAATACCATATGATTTCATAAATATATAGAATCTAATGAACAAAATGCACTAACAAACAAAATAGAGACAGACTCAGAGAGCAGGATGACAGATCAGGGGTGGGGAGGTTAGGGAGTGAAGGAATTGAGCAAAAGAAAAAGGACTCATGGACATAGACAACAGTGTGGTAACTGCAGAGTGGAGGAGGGTAAATGGTAATGGAAAAAATACAATATATAAAAAAAAGAATATGGACTCTTCAGCCTAAGTGCCAGGATCAAATCTTATCTCTGGCAATAAATTGCTGTGTGTCATAGGGCAAGTTGCTTAACCTCTCTATGCATCTGTTTTCTGTTCTGTTAAAAGGAGCTAAAGTAGTACCTACTGCATAGGGTGGTTATTGATATTAAATGAGATAATTCATGTAAAGTGTTTGGAATAGTACCTGCCATAGACTAAGCCCTCATTGTGTGCTAACAACTATAACTACAGTTTAGTAATATATTCATTTAGATATCCACACTGACCCTTTTATTGTATTATGCTTACATATAATCTAGAGTTTATTTACTGACCAAAGTTAAAATTCTGTAATATATTGTTTTCAGCATAAAAGGAAATCAAAAGAAAAAATAAATCTTTAAATACTTAGAATTGTTCACATTCTATGAATTTTGATAAATCAAGGTTTTCAGACACCTGGAAAAGAATAAAATCATTGTCTTCAAGCCCCTGTGAATTAGCTTTTAGTGAGTAAAAATTGCACTGACATTTGACAGTGATTAAATCCTCAGGAGTGTGCCTTTCCTGGTCCAATCTCAAAAAATGGGATGCCATCTAATTTCCAGCATTTCTGTTAGTGCTTTGCAGATATCAATCATCTCTTATTTTTAGTGAGAGAAGATTAAGGGGCATTTAGGAAGGGGAGATGACTGTAACTGAATTAAGATGTATGAGTTATTGGGAATGTGGAAATATAGGACAGCATAGTCACTGGTCTCAAGAGTGGGGATGACAACCCTGCCATATATACAATAATAATTCAGAAACCTGTTCCCACATCTTCCTGGGGGCCCTGTTGGGGGGACCCTGTTTTGGGTTAGCAAAATATTTGATGCAGACTGCCATCAGCAAAGCATCAAAGGGCTGATAAGTGGAGTGATGAGAGGTACTGGAATTTTCTGATGATTACACAGGAGCATTGCAAAAAGGATTCTGTGCTCCTGGGTCAGGTCCAGACATGTGTGAGTCAACATTCCTGCAGGGCACAGCATGATAGTGGATGTTAGGAGTCTTGGCACTCCCTTCAAACTCCCTGGCTTTGATCCTGGCCACATCCATCCCGTTCTTGATGTGTAGACCTTAGCTAATCATTTGGACTATCTGTGCCTCTATATATTTATCATATTTAAAATAATAATACTTACCTAATAGGGTTGTTATGATGGATAAGAAAAATAACAGTTAAATCTCTCTTTCTCTCTCTCTGCTGATCTATCTCCTAGATCAGTGATATTTGGCACAAAATAAGCATTTAGAATCTATTAGCATTATTTATGAAAACTCCCATAAAATCTCCATTTTTCTGGGGAAGCTCAGAGAAGCCAAGGTTTATAGGATTACAGGGTCTTGAAGTCCCTCTCTTAGCCAAGGCAGGTTAGGCAAAATAATGCAGAAGTAGCCTTTTAAATGAAATCTGTCACAGATCTACTAAAAGGGTGCCCACTTGAAGGCTGTCTCCATCTGATTCTTTTCATCCACCCTAACATAGTAGAAAACTCTGTGTATACCAGCCATTTAATCACTGAGACCTGTAATCAGAAAACCTACCTATGTATAGGACTCCACCATCATTGGTGAGAGCAGCATTCTGATTC
Source organism: Trachops cirrhosus (assembly GCA_028533065.1). Classification (NCBI taxonomy): domain Eukaryota; kingdom Metazoa; phylum Chordata; class Mammalia; order Chiroptera; family Phyllostomidae; genus Trachops; species Trachops cirrhosus. Next base: position 68,283,392 of record CM052544.1, read on the forward strand.
AGTGAATACTTCCACTGGGACCATGAGGTGGGAGGGGAAAGTGTTGTCACTGTACTGCTATTGAGTTATTGACCACACTGTCCAACCTGACCATTAGGGACCAGACATCACAGCACTGAGGTTCAATGAAGTCTTCTGATATTTTCTCTAACTAGACTGTTTTAGTGTTTGCAGCAGAATCATCTTGAGATATTCTAGTTGGAGCTTTGTGCCTAAGTCAAACATGAGCAAGGCAGACTCAAAATAGACTGGTTCAGATCATTAAAAAGCAAACTTACTTTTGTTATAATAAACAAACCAAGCTTTATAGTCATCCTGTACTTATACGAAGGCAGGGATATCTACTTAACTGTATTGGAACTTTGGCACACTAAATGAGCAGGTATTTCTAATGATAGGCTGCTATAGATGTTAAAAAATTCCATGAACCATTTTAAGCTTAAATGATTAGATTTTTTAACTTCATAAATTTTGAAGACAAGAACAAGATTCTATCTACCTGACACTGTGATAGCAATCAATCACTGGAAAGTAGACGAAGTCACGGGCCAAGATGCTAGGAAAGATCAATATGGTCTCTTAGCAACCTGCATACTGCAGTCATCTGGGACCTCTCAATCTCTGACCTGACTCAATAGACCATGCAGCTTGCACTCTGCATTTCTCTAACTCAGAGTACTAACTCACAGGGCATATTTCCCCAAGACAAAGATGTCAGCGAGACAGAAGACAGCATAGGAAGAACTGAGACTGCAATACTGTTATTGGCCAGCATCTAGCATCGTGGTTGCCAGGAAACACCTTTTACCAATTAGGTAGAATAAATAGTAAACCAAGGTAGGGAGGAGGAAGGAGACAGGGCTCATATGCTAACTCAGCAGTCCTGAGCTTGGTCTGATAATATTGCCAGGTGTTCCAATATCACAAGAAATACTATGTTAACAAGAAAGAAGGGAAGTCCTTGAAATTCTATGTAACATTTCCACTATCTGGGAAAAAGCCTTGAAACTGTGCTTTCATCCCAAGGCCTGGAATGCAGGAGAGGGTCCACGGTGCCCAAAGAAGGAGCCCATAAAACAACTTTGGTTAATTGCCTACCTCTGGTCACTATCTGTTTTACGAGGGAGTCCCTGATGCTTACAGAGGGAGCCCATAAATCACTTCGGAAAGTGCCTAAATTTTAATTAACTGCCTCCTACCATGTATTTGTTTTATGACAAGATGAACAAATGGAGTCTGGAGCAAGATAAGGATTTGGGCTAACAGGCTCCCGCAAACCCCACATCCTTAAGTTTGGGTAGTCACATCTCCTATCCCACCAACTATATAAGTCCTCAGAGCAAAGGTTTCTCTCTCTCTCTCTGTCTCTCTCTCTCTCTCTCTCTCTCTCTCTCTCTCTCTCTCTCTCGGGCTTGGGGTGCTCTTGACACTCTTGGCACTCAGACCACTGGGCCTCTGGCCACCCAGCCTCAAGCTGCCCAGGGGCTTGCCACCCTGGTCTTCAGCTGCTCTTACTTTTGTCACCTTGTTTTGCCCTGAAACTTTGCCTTTCACCCCCTACTCTACTCAGTCCTGTTCTCTTCCATGGTAATGGGTCACTAATAAACTGATTACATGCTAATAGATTTGCTGATCTGTAATTCTTTACATGCATCAGCAAGAAGAACCAGGTCTGTCCCGTCAACATCAGTACTTATCAGGTAACTCTGAGGGGGAATGAGCACCCAATGCAGGACAGCCAAATAGAGAGCCAATTCAATTATAAACCTGTGATAAGCAATATTTAATTTAACCTGGATAGCACTGTATAAAATAAAATTGGAGGTATAGAGGGAATAAGATGCTCTTGCTCAGCAAATTTATATCACAGAAACTGACATAAGATGAAAATCATTGGGATCTGGACCCTGGTAGTATTTATTTTTGTTATTCTAATCAGCATGGAGCTATGTCATTTATATGATAATGAAATCAATTTTTCAGGTATAAAATACCCAGTTGTACTAACCTTAACCCAAATTAATTTTTAATTCTATATTTTTATTTTGCTTCAATTTTTTACATAACTTTGTTTTTCAACCCCCTTATTTCAATTAAGAATACCAAAGACAAACATAAAAAAATTGCCTAATACAGTGTGATCTATACAAAGGTATGTGTTATAACATGATCCCAAATGGGACACTTTTCTTAGCTTGTCTTAGTGGTAGTAGCAGGAGCAATTGTGTTGGAAAATTGGATTTCTGAAGAACTTTTCTTAGCAGGTAAGTTTAGTGCCCTTTGTACATTGTCTGGTTTAATATCCCGAATCTACAACTGATGAGCTGTTCGATCAGGCAAACTATGTAATGTTTTTGTGCCTCAGTTTCTTCATCTATGGAATAGGTATTGGAAAGTATTCTCAATATTAAATTTATGTGTGCCAAGTCTTATTGGAATACCTGGCATATAGTTAGTTCAATAAATACTAGTTTTCATAATTATCCTTAGAATAACTTGCTTTGATATATGCTAATTTCATTGATTAATTCAATAAGTATCTCTTGGGAGCCTACTCTGCTGGACACTTTGCAAAGCCTTGGCTTCATACCAGTGAGCTAGAGACAAAGTCTCTGTTTTCATGAAGGTGCTGAGAGTGGGAAGAGAAATGAGTCAGAGAATACAATAAGGGATAGTTTTCCCTAAGAATGGGAGGGTCTTTTGTGAGCACTGCAGAGGAGCCCTGGGGGGCAGACTGGAGGCAGCCTGCAGCTGCAGGTACCAGAGGAGAGAGGGAAGGAGAATGACTGCTGGGACCCTCACTCCCACTCTCTAAAACAGGGCATCACAAGACAAGAAAAAAAGGAACATTTTTCTGGTTGGTTTAAGAGACACATACCCCTGGATCCAGTTCAGCTTTATCATTTACTGTTTCTGCGACCCCTAGAAAAGTCATTTAACTTCTCTGAGCCTCAGTATCTTCTCCTCTAAAACCGCAATGTCAATACACATCTTGCTAGAATGTCATAAAGAGTGAATAAAATGATGTACGGTATTTTGCCATGTATAATAGTCACTTTTTTGCTTAAATTTTTAGGCAAAAATAAGGATGCATATTATATATGGGTAGTGGTAATTCCATATCTATATAAATGTTTTTAATACTTTTATTTATGTTTATGCATTAAAAATATAACTCTAGAAAGCAATAATGATATCTGTATGCAAAATAATACCCTTTAAAATACAAAAACCAAGTATCTAAATATAAATAAATAAAACATTGAATTAAAAAATTAAAACAAAAGATATTTTTCCTGAAAGTTTGTGCCAAAAACATGGACACACATTATACACAGCAAACTATGGTATGTGGAGCTTAGCTCATAGAACAGGCAAACAATACCTGAAATAATAATGATAAAGGTAATAGTTGTTTTATTATGTTTATCTTGGAGCATAAATGTCCATTAGACAGGAAGAGAAGAGGTGCTCTAACATCATCATTACAGTGCCCAGCAGACAGCAACAGTAAGTGGGAGGCTTATGCACAACATGCTTACACACAATATGGCTTACAAGCAGTATGTGAATATGTATGAGTATGCATTGTGCTTAGGGTTGTGCAGGGCATCAGGGGAATACAACAAATGTATAAGATACCTATAACTTTCAAGTGATTTGCCATTAAAATGGTGAGACAACAATCACACACACATAAATTCAGAGAGGAGTTAATGTAAGCAGAAGTCTAAGGCAATGGTTATAAGAATAGAAAAGAATTGATCTGGGTATTCAAGATGGAAAGAATTTGGATGAAGGCAATAAGTAAAGGAGAAGGGATAACATAAGTTAGGGAATATTAGAAGTAAGAGAAATGGCTTGAGACCACAGTGTGGAGCTAGGCATGGAGGGCCTTAAGCAATGGTGGCACATTTTCTGGCCCATACAGAAATACTAGACCATTTCATAAAAATAAAATGTAAGGTTCTGAGTTTTTTTGGAATAGCAAACAGTGGCAAAGGCTTGACAATGAGAGGAATCACTGGTTCCTAGGAAATATGCCCCAGAGCAAAGATGGTTCTTATTTTCCCATAAATACATCACATTACTTGGTATCAAAACAGTCATTTCCAAGGAAAAGAATGAACTATGGGAAAGAGTAATTACACATTGGGCAACATAATAGTTGCCTTTACTTTTTTTTCTCTCTTTCTGCATTGATTTCCAAATAGAGTTGGCAAATGCAAATTACAAACGTATCAGGCATTTCACAAACATTCCACACACTTCCCGGGCTTCTCAGAGCCGAATGCAGAGCCAAAAGTCTAGCAAATACAATGTAAAATTACCTCTCAGAATAGATGATAGAAAGCATAGATCTGCTTGTCTTTGGGACCTGATGCTCCTGTATCATGGGTACTAACTCTGAGCCAGGTAACTTCTCAGTGGTTGACTTGGATCCTGTTAGGCTGCCCAGAGTGAGACTTCTACATCCTGAGACACACAAAAAAGGAAAATATGTGATAAGTGAGAAAATGGTTTTAATGTGGTTGAGAATGAGCCCACCCCAGGCCCTCCTGGCTCAAGGAAGGGCAACCATCTCAGTAGTTCTTACTAATGTGTTCCAGGACCAGAATCATTGATTGGAAAGACAAAGGTATCTGTCAAACCAGTGGAATAGCAGACAGAATTACTTTGGCTTTATCATTAGCAATAAACAGTTTTATTTGTGTTGTTCTAGTCTTGGCTTAGAAGTGGAGTTAATTTAAAGTAAATAGCAATAAAATTGTTAATTCATATTTTTTGGATTATCTGATCTGTTACTACAAATACATAGCAAGCATTTAAAATGTTATTCAAGGCACAGACAAGAAATTAGGGGAAATGACACAGACGTTTTTCTGTATCATGAAGAGAATTTTAAATTATGATTCCTCTTATTCTTGAACTGCATAAAGGACCCACACTATATATTATTTTCTCTGAAGAAAAAAGACTAATTTACTATTTATTTATAGTCAACAGACAATTGTTGAGCAACAGATGCTGTATTTGAGGATGTTGCATAACTTGGCATATTTTAGGATTTTCTGTCGATTCTCATGAAGTAGAATTCTGCACAAGTCACCCTGGAGGCAGACACGACACCAGGCATTTCAATTCTTGGGATCCTGGTCAGACTTTTTCTGTGACCTACTACTCTGACTTAGATCACCATATTCCTATCACCTTGAATGCTTGATATTTGGTGAAATATTTTTATGGTCTTAGATTTCTTATTAACTGAATTACTTATCAATTTATTCATGAAAAAATGAGAAAAGATGATTTTGTTGCTATAAAGAGAATGTGATGGAGTAGCTAGAATGAAAAGCTAGAATGAAAGTTTAATAAGACAGAGAAGGGAAAGAAAGAAACAAGTCTGGGTAAATGAGGTAAAAATAATAATACTATAATTAGAAACAGAGAGAGTAGCTAATACTAAAAGTAGAGAGGCAGAAAGAGAGATGCACAAATAGAATTTCCTCTTCCCTACTCCCCACCTTACATCAACTCTGATTTGGTTAGCAGACATTGAAATCTCTCCCTAGCAACAGCCTCCCATTGGTCACCTAATACCCATGTGATCCTAGGAAATCTAGGTCAGCTTTTTCCTAAGCACAACCATACCACCACCCCCATGATAAGCAGAAACAGTTCCAGGTAAAAGCAGGAAGACCAATTTCTTTTTCCAGATAGGGCCTAAGGATCTCTCCTAAGTGTCTATGTTACCAAATATACCCAAACAGAACCAATCTCTTCTTACCAATTAAGCCCTCATTTTTTGAAATAAGATCAATAAAAATATTACCAAGTTAATGGTTGCCTCGAATATAAATAGGAACATGAATAAACTCAGTCCTAAATTGCAGAGGCCCATCTATAGAAAATACCTTGGGGCAAAATCTCTGGGGACCTGCTAGAGAGCCAAATTCAAAGTTTAGGCAAGACTTGATGGAACTGTATCCATCAGGATTTAGCTATTAATATGTTGAAAAGAAGTTTTTATTTTTAAATTATAGATTCACATAGAAGGAAATATAACAGCATAAAATAAAGAATGGAACAATAGAAATTTGAAGGGAATAACTTTAATGTCATACTAGGTAGTTAAATTTTACTGAAAAGAAGAAAGGAAAACCAAACTATATTATTTCATAACAGATTGAAAGATTGCTTAGGACTCAGCACACTTTTAATCCATTCAACATGGGGGTGGGAGGAAATGGCCAAGCTATTTCAGCTTCTACAAACTGCACTGTTTCTGATATTTTAAGGAAGATTTTACTGCCTGGTACATATCCACACTATCTCTGTGTTCATTGACCCTCCCAAAACTGCAGCCTCCACAGAAGGAGTTAAAATGAAAATATGTCTTAAGGTGAGTGGATAGTATTAAGTAAAATATAATATTTCCTTTAATTATGATGCATGATTTCTCGTAGTATAATGAATGTCCTTGAATTTGTGCCAAGTGAAGCATTCCTTTTAGCCCATCTCTATGGAGATGAGGACAAACTACACATGGTTATGGTATTTGCTGAATTTCCAAGGAAAAAAGTATCAACAACGAGAAGATACCCTCACTTTCATCCCTCCTAGGAGAACATCTGGACTGGGAATTAAGACAGTGCCAAGATGGCATTAAGACTGGAACACGGCACTCCCTTGTGCTACAAAACTCTCTTACAAATGCGTCTTCCCACAAAATGCCACTGCAGCCTTTGGCTCTGAATATCACTTCTGAAGTAAAGGAATTATTTCTTATTGTTGTGATAGAGAGACAATAAAATGTGACACTGTCCTTTCCTGGAAACTGACAACAGGGACAAGACTTTGAAGGACTTTCACTTCCTTTGAATGTAATTTGGTTTTCACTTCTCATGGGACACAATGATAGGAGGCAGCTGCAATCTGGAGGTTACACTGACCTCAATTTTCAATGAATGAGCAACAGTGGAAAACCAGTATGTCCTGTAGTCATCAAGGGCGCAACCATTCCTAAGATGTCTATGTGGAAATGTTTTTTTGTTCTTTCTTCTTTGGTCTGGATCAAGTTCTGTTTTTTTGGTTAGCTCAACAATCATCAAACATTGACAATGCTCCTGGCATGGCACTAGGTACTGGGAATAGGAAGATGAATATAAAGTACAATAGTTGTTATGGGTTTGATTGTGTCCTAACCCTCAGTACATCAGAATGTGATCTTACGTGGACACAGGTTCTTTACAGAGATAATTAAATTAGATTGAGATTATTAGGGTGAGCTCTAATCCAACATGACTGGTTTATAAGAAGAGGATATTTAAGCACAGAGGCATGGATAAAAGGAGAAACATGATGTGAAAATGAAGATGGCCATCTTTGGAACCAAGGAGCATAGTTTTCTTACCTGCATCCTATTTTACCACTTTACTTCTTCTCTACTCTTCTCTCATTTTGGGTTAAGTTCTACTCCATTTTCCTGTCCATTTACTAAGTTTCCTAATTTTCTGATCTCATTCCCTATTGTAGACATTTTCTTTATCTATTCATCCTCCAGCAGATACACTGGTTGTTTCTATGTCTTGGCTGTTGTAAATAATGCTGCAATGAACATATGGATACAGATACCTATTCAAGACAGTGATTTTATTTTTAGAGATATATACTCAGAAGTGGAATTTTTGGATCATATGGCAGCTCTATTTTTAAATTTTTGAGCGACCTCTATATTGTTTTCTACAGTGACTGCACATTTTACAATCTCACCAACAGTGCACAAGGGTTCCCTTTTCACCATATCCTCCTGGCTCTCATCTCTTTTCTTTTTGATGACAGCCATTGTACAGGTGTGAGGTGATATCTCATTATGGTTGAGCATCTGTTCATGTTCCTGTTAGCCATTTAAGTATCTTTTTTAAAATTGACTACTCAGGTCCTTTGTCTATTTTAATTGGATTATTATTATTGCTATTGAGTTGTATGACTTTGTTATATATTTTAGATATATAATACCTTATATTATATAATATAATACCTTATATATCTAAATATATATATAATACCTATCAGATATGTGGCTTGCAAATATTTTCTCTCATTCTATAGGTTACCATTGCATTCTGTTGATCATTTCTTTTGGTGAGGGAAGATTTATCAAAAAAAAAATACTGCCAGGACCAATGGCAAGAAGCTTTTTATCCTAAGGTTTCTTTTAGAAGTTTTATGAATTTAGGTCTTACATTTACGTCTGTAATTCATTTGGAGTCGATTTTGGTATATGGTGTAAGATAGGGGTTTAGTTTTATTCTTTTGTATTTGAATATTCACTTTTCCCAATAGCATTTATTGAAGATAATGTTTTCTCCCCATTGAGTACTCTTAGATTCATTGTAAAATATTAATTGACGATATGTACATGGGTTTATATCTGGGATGTACATTTTGTTTCATTGGTTTTTGAGTCTCTTTATGCCAATACCATATGGTTTTGATTACTATAACTTTGTAGTGTAGCTTAAAATTAGGAAATGTGATGCTTTCAGCTTTGTTTTTCTTTCTGAGGATTGTTTTGGCTATTTGAACTCTTTTGTACTTTCATATTAATTTCAGTATTGTTTTTTCTATTTCTGGAAAAAACACATTTGGTCTCCAGCTGTATCCTACTGGAGGCCAATGGATGGGCCTGGACACTGTGCTCTGCAATGGGTAAGGTTGCTGGTTCGGGTCCTTGCCAGGGCATGGTTTCAGGCTGTGTGCTGCAGTTGGGCAGGGTAGTAGTCTAGAAGGGCTTGTGGGCTGGGCTCTTCAGCTTAGTGCTATGGTAGGCTGGGCTCTGAGACACCCAGAAGCAAGGTTTAGACTGCCTGATGATATAGGGTCAGAGGCTCTGCTTAGCAGTTGGACAGAGCTGCTGGCTCGGCTCCTAGAGCAGAGCTTTTGAATGAAGTCCAACACTGTCAGGTTCTCTGGCCAGGCTTCTGGATGTGTGGGACTGGATGTCACACTCAGAGCTGGGCAGAGCTACTCCTCTGCCTGGGTGAGTCAGTAGTATGTGTTGCATGGCCAGAAGTTCCCATTGACTGTGAACCCAATAATAATTTGGATTCCAGTTAGGAATCTTTGAAGCATAGGAAGTATAAAAACTGGAAATAAAAAGTTTTAAAAGAATGGAAATGTTTTCCAATGCAAAATTAATTCCATCATACTTTAGCTTTTACTTTTTTCTTCCTCGATTGTGAAATATAATAAAGAAACACAAAAAGGTACAAAATTTGTAAATGTTAACCATCAGTTTATAAATGTCCTCATATATAGGCTAATGGTCATTTCCTGATCTTCAGTTTTATATATTGTCAAGGAATGGTGAAGGAGGTGAAAATCTAGTAGTGTTCTCTGTAAGGCTCTCTCCTATCTCTGCAATATCATTACCAAACTGTAACACAAGGAATATAGGAATCAAGAAAGCACACACTGACCAAGTGAATAATCACTCCTTTCTCTTGAACTGAAAATTGTGTGGTGTTAGGTAGAGATGGAGTGATTGGTCTCAACTGTAAATGTGGGAACCTGAATCACTCAGATTGTTATACAAAGTGATTATTTCAATCCCAAGGCCCACAGTTAGCAGGTTAGAAAGTTGATTTTCTTATAACTAAGGAGAATAGACAGGTGATGGAGGGGGCAGGGACATCCTATAAAAGTATCCCACAAAACGGCACTGGTAAAGGCTGGTTAAAAGCCTGATTCTGGGCCTTTGGCCACCTCTAGAATGACTGCCAGTGAGTGAAGCCAGGGTGAAAAATGTGTTGTGGTCAGGAGTAACCAGGACTCCAACTGAAACTTCTCAAGAAAACAACTCATCAGATATTAATTTTATTTTTTATTTGCTAATTTTATTTCAAAGTGAAATTCTCTCACTTTCTAGCCTCTCTTCATGTGTGTCCAGGTGTGTGCCCACCAAGCAGAGCAGGCAGGAGATACTATGTTGCCAAGAGTGTGCCTGAATCTCTTCTTGAGAGGCTAAGACTGTTTCAGTCTCTAAGTGGTGAAGAATTTATTCTGACATTTTGAATAATGCCTTTATATTAAGGGCAAGATGAAGACTACTGAATTTGAAATATCTTTTTTACAGGGTAATTCCTTTTATATAAAACATAATACTAGACACCATGGATAGGATGCTCATATACCCTTCTTTTCCTGGTTTGCTCTCCAGGTGTAATTATAAATTAATATTATTATTTTTGGGGGGGTCACAACTGCATTTTGGGAAGACCCTCTGGCTGCTTCAAGCCTGGATGGGGTGGGGATGGCTTTACTCATAATTAAATATGAGGAAACAGGCTTGGAATGCAAGCTGGGGGGAACCAGGGGACTTCAGTAGAGAAGCTGACTTTTTGGGTTACTGCCCCTCCCTTGTGGTGCCCCGAGGCTGAGTTCTCAGACAGAACTCCATAAACCAGCATTTGCAGACTTGCTCTGTGACACACTTTGAGCCCCCAGATTCCTTTATGCATGCCTCCACCCCTTCTAGTGGTTGGGAATTGTTCCAGGCCCTCAGTTCTCAGTGAGCACCCCATGGTGGGTCCTGGCAGAGGATTTTATGGCATTGTGGTCTCTTTTGGGGTACATGGGGTAAACCTTCTCTCTGAAAAGTAGTCTTGTTTGCCAGATAAGTTATGTAGCCTGTCTAGTCATGGGGAATAGACGTGTGTGAGAGCATAGGCCCCACTCTCGGGAAGCACACAAGTCAGGTGAGGAAGACAGAGCTCAGTGTAACTGCTCTGGCTGATTGTATTCATCTTTCAGACATTTACCAGGGTTTTCCTTTGATGGAGACTTTTGGAAAATGGGGTGGAAATACAGGTATTCCCTTAAATTTGAAAAAAAAAGAAATACTTTTCTGGGGGTCAGGGCTCCAGGGCTTCCACAAAATTCCTATATGTGGTTGGGCTTGAAAAAAATTACATAATTATCTGTGTCAGGATATTGTCACTTGTAAAACAAGAAAAGGGTTATATCAATAGTGTTTAAACTCTTTTCTGAGGAGTCTTGGGTTATAGAAGGTCCTGAAATGTTTTCCATATTGAGATTCTTCTTGAAGCTTCATTTGAATACAAGTTTCCAGCTATGCAGATAAATATATAAAATGCCTGATGTTTGAAATTCTCTAATAGATGATGGAGTAATTCTAACCAGGTAATGGGATCATCATTGCAGGAGGCTGCTGGATGCTTCCTGGTCCAGCAGAACAGAAACTCAGAACCATTAGAAAATGATTCAGTACATAGAGAGAGTGCTTACCTTGCTTCCACATCTAATAAAGATAGTGGGTGATAATGTTGCTCACGTCTTTACAGGTTGCATGTAGGAAATTGAACCTATTATTTTTCCCATTCAAGGCTTGTCAACCATCCAGTCTGGAGGTGGGTTCTAGACTGAGGCCTATGTTTAATTATCTTGTAATCAGAATGAGCCTTTTAGACTCTGGTTTTCAATCGCATTTTGTCTATGTATAAAAGTGGGATATTGTGTTCTATCTTTCTTGTCTCACCTGCTTGTTGTCATTATCAAAGCAAGAAATAGATGTGAAAATACTCTGAAACACTCCAAATGAGTGTATTTCATTATTACTTGTTAAGATGATTTGGGGGAGATTATTTTTTTATATAAATTTTGTGGTTATTCTAGATTACTCTTGAATGTGAATCAACTTAAATTATAAAATTTTCTATAAGTATATTTCTCTGAGGCATTGTATTATAGTAGTATAGCTCAGAGGTATTGGTTGCAAGCAAAGGAAATAAAATTTGCCTCAAGCAAAATGGCACAGGACAAGTGGAAACCTAGGTGATAAGATATGCATGGCAAGGCTTAGGTAGACAGGTCCAGGGAGCTCTAGAGACAAAGAGACAGGAAAAACACACTACACACTGGAGTAGTCTGGCAGCATGCATCACTGTCCTGCAATTAATTATCTCTAAATCAGGGCCAGTGGTTTCCAAACTACACCTGTCTGTGTAGAGCATGAGCACCAAACCATCAGGATGGTCTCTAGCTGAAAACCCATAGGGCCATGCTGGTGCTCAACTGCTGGATATCAGATCTCGCCTCAAAGTATCCATGTTTTGCATTCCTGGCTCAAGATCAGAACTCCATTCAATACCATTTCATTAGATGACGTTAGATCATCCTTGGTTGCATGATGGGAAGAGGTTCAGGGAGTGTATAACCAGGAGCTACTGGTACCAGAATGATACTAACTCTGACCTAGCCTGCACACAGAAGTAATTTGAGTGCTACGGTGCAGAGATTATTACTGGAAAAGCCAAAATGACATGTTCACCAAAAATGTGGTATTTGGTTGCTGTCTTGTTTTTCCTCATATATATTTTGATAATCAAGCTATTTGTTATTTCTCTAAAGAACAGAAAAGCAAAGCTGAGGTGACAGATAATATATGTAAGACATGAAGTTTTAGATACTGATATGTGCTGATTTATTCAATACTCTTTCACTGAGTAATCAAACATTAAAATTTGATATAAGACAGTGTACAAAATATATGTGACAGTATTTGCCATTTCAATTTCAGAGAGGAAATTCCACAGGGAGGCCTATACATTTATAAGTGTAGATGACATATTAAAATTGTTGGTAGTACTTCATTTATGTAGATTTTTTAACACAAAATTACTCTTAAAAAACAAAATTCGAACTAGTAAAGTTAAAGATCCAATTGGCTTTATTAAGTGCTTCATGAATTGGGTAGCATCCCATCTAGAAGGGAGCTTCAAGAGGTGGTACAAAATGAAGACTTTTTGGAAGAAGGGTGGGGCAAAGAAGCTATTAACAAAAGAAAATAAAGGATTATTTTTAGACCAGGACATATTCTTTGGGGGAAAGGGGACAGCAAAGTTTTTTTTTATCATGCAGATGGCTTTTCCTTAGTCGGGGTGGCCATGGAGAGGGCCCATGTGACAGTTTACCTTACTGTGGGTGCTTGACCAGAAAATTCCAGACTGGTTAAGATTATGTTTCTGGGAATAGTTGAAATAATGTGTCAGTATTAAATTTATGTTTGGCATCCTGGGTTTTAGTGCAAGTGACGCCATTTGGGGTCAGTGATTTTCTCTTTAACAACCAGTGTTGTGACTGGACTGGCCCTTGTAGTTCTTACTATGACTGAAAGACACTGACAGGACCAGTCACAGCCTTCAGTGTCAGCAAGCTGAGACCAGCACAAAACAGTTATGATCTTAGACTGATTCATTCCTTCAGTTGCCACCTTTACTGATGGCTTGAGTAGTGAGGGTCTATATATGTTGAATAACTATGTTGTACCCCTGAAACTAATATACTAATGTATAATAACTAGATTTTGATTTAAAAAAAGAAGAAAAAGATAAAAACCACCAAGAAACATTGTGAAATTTTATGGCATGCTTGGGAGCACACAGTAAGGTCACATATAGAAAAAGAGAGAATATGGTCTGGGCTTCTGCTATTATTGGTATCAGAATGGGGGCCTAGGGGTTCACAGGGTCACTCTGCATTAGTGAACTTAAAATATGAGAGGGGATTTAAAGCACAAGAAAAGAAAAAAATAAGCAGACCAATTGGTCAGTTATGGAAATGAACCAAGATCTCCAGAACAAAGGAACCTCAGGATGGGATTACAGGGCTGGCTCTTTAACTAGTCCTGCTAGCTTTGTGTTTTTTCAAGATAGCTAGATTTGGAGTGGACATATCTTTGTAGCAGATGCCTCTTCAATCAAAGCTTAAGTCAGGCACTTGAATTATCCAAGGAAACAAATAAAAAAACCTAACAAAAACAACAGTCAGAGCTTATACTATGAAAAACTAAACGCCAAGCACAATGGAGAATGCACAAACTTACAGGCTAGAGGAGGAGAATTAGGTTGGGGTCAGAAGAACCAAGAGTTAACAACAGAAGGGTGGAATTTAAATGAAGCAGGAAAGCAACAGGACCTTGGGCCTGGAACTTTTACCTGTAATACTAATAGTTCACCTTTAGAGGCCAGGACATCAATCATGTATAGGTCTGCTGACTATTTTTAAAGGTCAGGATCAGAAAAATGGATCTGTTCACATTTCTTTTAATATTAGTTTATAAGCCTGCCCCTAATATTTGAGAGGCCCAGGGCCACAGTATATATAGAGACAAAACATAAGAAGTTTAAGGTTTGAAAGCTTTATGATGAGGTCTGTCTGGAAAAAGCCCAGCCACTGTTAATATAATGAGAATGGGTTGTGTGATATTGATGTAACCTGGCAGCTGAGGAGAGTGTACTGGAATGCACAAGCATGAACAATGATGACTTCACTGTACCAGTCAGTGGGGGCGGTAGACGCCATTCAGTGAGCATGTGTACTGTGTGGCTATCACATTCAAAATGACTGAGTGAATAGACCACGGAATCTGCATCAAACTTTGTATTAAGCTTGAACATTCCTTTACAGAAACTACTCAGATGATTCAGAAGGACGCAGCTACAGGCAACTGGTGATTGACAGCTTCATCAAGACAATGCATCCATTCATGCATCCCATCTCAAGCAGAGATTTCTTGTGAAACATTGAATCACCTAGGGAGAGGTGACTCAGTCTCCCTACAGCCCAGATTTGATGTCCCACAACTTCTGGCTTTTCCCAAAACTGAAATCACCTTTGAAAGGGAAGAGATTTCAAATGATTGATGAGATTCAGGAAAATACGATGGGGCAGCTGAAGGTGATTGAGAGAACTGTGTGAGGTCCCAAGGTGCCTACTTTGAAGGGAACTGAGGTAACATTGTCCTATGTACAGTGTTTCTTGTATCTGTGTCTGCTTCAATAAATGTCTCTATTTTTCATATTACATGTTTGGATACCTTCTGGACAGATCTTATAGAGTAAACAACCAGTGTTAAATAAAATATGTTTTATCTTCTTGTTGAACCACATACTATCCTAACAAATCATGAAAAGAAACATATGAAAAGCAATGTTTTTATAAGATAAAAAGGAGATAAGGTATAAATTCTGATTGTTTTTTAATTTATATTGTGCATCTCTAGAGATTCTGTTAGTGAAACTACAATGTTTAAGCAGTAAAGACACCCATGATTTGTAAATTACTATGTACTTATTTTATAATTGTTTTGTCATACCTGATTATGGTTTTATAATTAATACTTTAAGATACTTAATATTCTTTTGACAGTGATGCTATGAAAGATCAAAAGAAAAAATTAATTTTATTCAAAGTACATTAAACTTTGAAAATAATATATAAAAATTTAAAGAATACAATGTTATTCATGTATTTTTAAGTTAATTTTTCTCAGAAATGTAAAATTTTCTATTAAATATAAAAGTAAAATACCATTCATAATTAATGAATATCAAGTAGCTTATCTATTTATTTATTTATTAATTTTTATATATACTTTAAAATTTTTTTATTGTTGTTCAAGTACAGTTATTTGCCTTTCCTCCAACCCCTCCTCACCACCCCACCTCTCTCCACCTCTTTTCCCTGTTTTCAACACCCCTTGTTATTATCCCTGTGTCCTTTATAATTGTTCCTGTAAACCCTTTACTCCTTTCCCCATTATCCCCTCCACTCTACCCTCTGGTCACTGACTGCCAGCCTACTCTTAATTTCAATATGTCTGGTTATATTTTGCTTGCTTGTTTGTTTCATTGGTTAGGTTCTAGTTAAAGGTGAGATCATGTGGTATTTGTCTTTTACAACATGGCTTATTTCACTTAGCATAATGCTCTCCAGTTCCATCCATGCTGTTGGAAAGAGTAGGAGTGCCTTCTTTCTTTTTGCTGCATAGAATTCCATTGTGTAAATGTACCAGAGTTTTTTGATACATTCATTCCCTGACAGGTACGTAGGTTGTTTAAGCACTTGGCTATTGTAAATTGTGCTGTTGTGAACATTGGGGTGCATATGTTCTTCTGGAATGGTGTATCAGGGTCTTAGGATATAAGCCTAGCCGTGGAACTGCAGCATCAAAAGACAGTTCCATTTTTAGTTTTTTGAGGAGATTCCATACTGTTTTCCATAGTGGATGCACCAGTCTGCAATCCCACCAACAGTGCACTGGGGTTCCCTTTTCTCCACAACCTCTCCAACACTTGTTTGTTGCTTTGTTTATGATGGCCATTCTGACTGGTGTGAAGTGGTATGTCATTGTGGTTTTAATATGCATCTCTCTGATGGCTAGCAATACTGAGCATCTTTTCATATGTCTCTGGGACCTCTGTATGTCCTCCTTGAAGAAGTGTCTGTTCAGGATCTTGCCCATTTTTTAATTGGGTTGCTTGTCTTCTTAGAGTGGAGTCGTGTGAGTTCTTTATATATTTTGGAGATCAAACTATATACCTTGTCTGAGGTATCATTGGCAAATATGTTTTCCCATACGGTTGGTTCTCTTTTCACTTTACTGCTGTTTTCTTTAGTCATGCAGAAGCTTTTTATTTTGATGAGATCCCATTTGTCCATTCTGTCCTTTATGTCTCTTGCTGTATGGGACATATCAGTGAAAATATTGCTCCTTTAATATCAGAGATTTTCCTGCCTATGTTCTCCTCTAGGATTTTTATGGTGTCATGACTTACATTGAAGTCTTTTATCCACCTTGAATTTATTTTTGTGTATGGTGTAAGTTGGTGATCAAGTTTCATTTTTTTGCATATATCTGTCTAGCTCTCCAACACTGTTTGTTGAAGAGGCTATTTTTGCTCCATTTTGTGCTGCTGTCCCCTGTGTCAAATATTAATTGACTATAGAGACTTGGGTTTATTTTGGGCTCTCTGTTCTGTTCCATTGGTCCATGTGTCTGTTCTTATGCCAGTACCAGGCTGTTTTGATTACAGTGTCTTTGTAATACAGTTTGATATCAGGTATTGTGATCCCTTCTACTTTGATCTTCTTTCTCAAAATTGCTGCAGTTATTCAGGGTTGTTTATGGTTCCACATAAATTTTTGAAGTGTTTGTTTTGTATCTGTGAAATATGACATTGGTACTTTCAGAGCTATTGCATTGAATCTATAAATTGCTTTGGATAGAATAGACATTTTGATGATGTTAATTCTTCCGACCATGAACATGGTATATGTTTCCATTTGTTTGTGTCTTCTTTGATTTCTTTCTTCAGTGTTGTATAGTTTTCTGCATACTGGTCTTTTACTTCCTTGGTTAGGTTTATTACTAGGTATTTTATTTTTCTTATTGCTATATCACATGGGATTTATCCCTGATTTCTGTTTTTGATATTACATTGTTGCTGTAAAAAATGCCTTTGATTTCTGCATATTGACTTTGTATCCCACTGTTTTTCCAAATTCATTTATTAAGTAGAGCAGTTGTTTGGCTGAGTCTATAGGATTTTCTATGTA
>CM052544.1:68301312-68347245 GCA_028533065.1 Trachops cirrhosus
GAAATTTAAAAAATACTAATAAAATAAAAATGTTAAAATATGAAAAAAAATAATGATATATATAAACAATAAAATGCCAGCTCTATGGGATAGCAAATTTACATTTGTCTCAGTTTTTCATTTTTTGTGGTTATCCTTGTGCTCTCCCTTTAGATCTATCTCTGGCCTTTTGTGACTCCAGGTCTTATTGTCTCACTTGGGGGAAGAAAAAAAAGGGGGAAAAAAAGGAAAAAAAAAAGCCTCCTGCTAACTTTAAACCCATTT
Organism: Trachops cirrhosus; assembly: GCA_028533065.1. Taxonomy (NCBI): domain Eukaryota; kingdom Metazoa; phylum Chordata; class Mammalia; order Chiroptera; family Phyllostomidae; genus Trachops; species Trachops cirrhosus. The sequence continues at coordinate 68,301,577 of CM052544.1, forward strand.
AGTGCATTCTGCTGGTCTTCCTGGATGCCACAGGAAGAGGGGGACTGTGCTTCACTTTTCTCCCTTCCTATGTTTTTGAAAGGATGGAGATCAGGTCTGGGCCACAATATTCGCAATCCCTCAGCTGGCCCAAGTCCTCTGTGAGCTGCCAGGTCCTCCATGAGCTGCCATTTAGCTGTGCACAGTGTATGAGTCAATCTTGGCATGCTATTTTACTCAGCCACCCAGTCTCAGGTGCACAGTGCAAGATAAGCCGGGCATGTGGTTCTGCTCAGCCTCTTAGCCTCTGGGCCCCACACAGCTCAAATCACCCTCAGGGCAAGCGAGCTGCTGCCCAAGGTTCTTAACAAGCACACAGCTTTTCACACAGCCCAACTTTCCAGCCTGTCTGGAGACAATCCAAGTCAGGGTCCTACACAGCTCAACTCCTCCCTTCTTGAGGTGTTGCCCGGCACCCGAATTTCTCTGGTGCCAGTGTCCACAGTCCCAGTGGATGTGTACCACCTCCATGTGTCTCCCACTTTGTCTCTATTCCCCCCAGGGACTTCCAGCATCCAGGCCCCTCCTGGTGCCAGGCTGCCCTCCTTTTTCTGGTAGGGGAGGGAGCTGGTGATCGTTCCCCATATCCTGCTGCAGGCACTGGGCTGGGGCTGCAGCAGCCCTGGTCCCTGGGCAGATCCCAGGGACCTTACCATCCCAGCACAATCTCCTCACCGTCAGTTTTTCAATGTCCTCTGCAATTTTTGACCTCCAAACTTCATCTAAGCTGGGATTCTGTTGGCTGTTCACTCTGTTCCTCAGAAGATCAGCTAGGTGTTCCAGGTGGGCACAGGTAGAACTGTGTAATTTTATTTAAATAAATATAAATTGTTAAGATAATTTTGAAAATTTAAAAATATTCTTATTAGAAGAGTCCTAATTAAAATTCCAGTTTTCAATATCATTACTCATTAAAGTATCAGTGCCATGCTCCCATTGAGTCATGTGATATATATATAAATGCCATAAGTACAAATATATAAAAATTTGAGAATTAATATACATTAACATTGAAGATGGTTCTAGGCCATCTTGCATTAACTGTTGCCAAAGCTGGTAATTCACAGATGTCTGTGAAATGGTGATTTGGAATACAAGTAAGAGGAAGAAATTGATTCTCAGTATACTGGGAAACAATGCTTTATTATGAAATAATCTATTTGATTTGTGCTCTATAAGAGGAAGAATCTGGCAAGGTTTTTTCTCTTACCAAAGTCCTTCTAATATTCAAATCCTTTCCATGTCTATTTTCAGTGTTGACAGTGGAACAACTTCAAATCTTCATGGTATTCAGACAGAGGTATGTTTTGTTCAAGAACATAAGGCACTGCCTGGTGTGTCGAAGAAGCAATTTTATGGTTCTGGGTCTGACTATGTCAGCTTGAACATCAGATTCTAATGCCATGACTATGTATTCTGTAATCATTTAATTTTGTATGTTTGTGATAAAGCATAAGGTCCTGGGAAGGGCCTCTTGTGTTGGTCTAAAGGTGCTAATGCCAGTTAAGAAAGATTACATGTATTTCTAATCTCTAGCAAGGGCTCCAAGTACAGTTTTCAGCCATAAAAAGAGAAAAGAAAATAATCAAGTTGTTAGAACTTCCATGTTGTTGGAGAAAGAGAACACTTAATATGTTGCTGAGTATTAACATTTTGAGATTTTGATTTGTAGTTAGACCTTCTGTGTTTTTCCTTCATGGTCATGACCAAGCATGGCCAAGCATGTTGGCATACCTTTATATTTATGTGTTTTATGAAGATTGAAAGCTCACATGAACTGATGAGTCTATACTGGGTTCCAGAGATGGGAGGAGAAGTGAGGAAAAGGTTGCAAGGATAGTAATGCCTGACAATTTTTCTGTTTTAGTGGTAGATTTAATTTATGTATTAAAAATGAAGAAATGAAGCTTTAGCTGTATAGCTTATTTTGATAGGTAGTCCTGATATGCCAAGATGGTGTGTTTCATCCCCAGTTAGGGCACATACCAGAAACAACTAATGAATGCATGAATAAATGGAACAACAAATTGATATTTTTCCCTCTCCCAAATCAATCAATTAAAAATAAATGAAGAAATGTGATGTTGCATACATACTTGATGTGGTGCTACAAATTTATTATCATTGCACATCATTAGTTTTGTTCAGCTCTCTGTATTTTATAATGAATACTCACTGTAGTCATCTCAATACTTGATATCAAGAGATACTTCAACAGTATTTAAAAGTCTCTGAACACCAACATTAGTTCCTAATTTGGCCATATTGTTGCAAATAAATCGTCTACATGAATGGGTATTATTTTCATCTGTATTTGATCTAGGAAAAGAAAATCCCTATATATGTTCTCATCAGGAGTCTATTGTCTGAAGATTTGCTTTTAAACCTGCATTTACTGTTTATTATGGCTCTTTTTAAGAGTATAAACTAATGTTTAAAAGGTAACATAACTAATTACCATGTTAATAAGAAACTTTAGATTTCTGAAAGAATCTGCAGAGCCATGAATGTAATGGGGACAGGGGGAAATAGGTTATGCAGAGGTGCAAAGGGCTACAAAGCCAGGGACTGATGATTTTCTCTGAGTCCATTGCATTTTGATCTCCAGTTGAGCAAGGTTTCCAATGAGTTTTTAGAAAACTCAAAGATGCAATAGCACTAAATAGCTCTATAGTCTTTTTATAGCTCCCCATTGGTACAACTAACTAAAAAAATGTTAGCCCAGTTTGACGAAACATCTTTGGAATAAATGGAAAGTTTCTTTCTCTCCCCTCTCTGCACACCAATCATTGTTTCCTTTTTTCTTCCTGTCCTTGTGCTGAAAAGAGTCTAGTATATGGGACAACAATATTTGACAGAAACAGTTTTAGTCTTATTGACTTTTCTGACTTAGCCAGATTCATCCTCATTTTGAAATGTGTGTAAGATCAAGCCAATGGGTGTATGTGAGCAAAAATGATTTGCACAAGAATGTGATGCTGTTTGCAAATAAGAACTCCTATGACATAAAAGATCTGTCCAGAAAAAGCCCAGCCATTGTTAACATAATGAGAGTGGTTTGCGTGACATTGATGTAACCTGGCAGCCAAGTAGAGTGGACTGGAATGTGTATGCATGAACAATGACAAGTCCACTGTACTAGTCAGTGGCCAGCAGTAGATGCCACTGAGTAAGCATGTGTACTGGGTGACTGCACATTCAAAATGACTGAATGAGTAGAAAAATGAATCTGCATCAAAATTTGTTTTAAGCTTAAAGATTTCTCCACAGAAACTATTCAGATGATTCAGAAGGCTTTTGGTGATAATGCAATGAGTACAGCACAAATAAAAGTGTGGCACAAATGCTTCAAAGATGGTTGAGAATCTTTTCAAAGTGAGCCATGTTCTGGAAGGTCTGCAATAAGCAGAACACCTGAGAATGTTGAATATGTATGGGCTGCAATCAACAAAGATCAGTGACTGACAGTGTAAGAACTAGAAACTGACCTGTGGATTCCAAAAACTACCGTGTCAGAAATTTTGAAGCAAGGTGTTTGCATGAAACCTATCATGGAAAAATTTGTTCCATGGCATTTGCTACCAGAGCAGAAGGAATATTGTGCTGCAGTTGATAATGGGTTAATTCAAATAGCTACCAATGAGCCAGATTTCCTCAAGGAGGTCATAACTTTGAAGGGTACTGAGGCATTATTGTCCTACATACGATGTTTCTTGTATCTTGTATCCTCTTCAATAAATGTCTCTATTTAGCATATTATATGCCTGGATACTTTCTGGACATACTTTGTACCATTTTCTATTACTTTTCCAAGTAGAAGAGAATCTCAGTCATGATATTCTTATTGACTGCTTGTAAATATAAGCTATTCATCCTTTTTGGATTACTGTGAGATCAAAATTGGTCTCAGTTTGAAAATGTCAAAAGACTCGTCTCAAAATATTACTGATGGATATTGTTGAAGAATGGTAGTCATACTTTCTTTTCCTTTCATGTACCTATCTTTAAGACCATTTCAAAATCACAGATTATGATATTATAAAGTTAGAGCCAAATATTTTCCCTTTGGTTAAGCTTGTAATAATCCATATAATGATGTAAATCTAGCCATATACTTCAATAAAACTTCTATGTTTTCAAAGTGTTTTCACATGTTATCTCATTCTATATTTACATGAGCTTATAAAATCAACTTGGAAGTTATTTGAGTGGTTTTCCCAAGTTTTATACAGGTAGTAAAGGACAGAAACAGGTTAATAATCAAGAAATTTTGATTTTTATGCCTTTTTATAATGACTGAAAATTGCAGGACATCTTCTTTTAAAATATATCTCCCCTCTCATTCAAAATAGCATTTGAACTTTTAAATTGGTAAACACTCTGTAAAAATGCACTTTCCCCTGTTGAATCAAATTCTACCTGATACATGGGATTCAGAGTTCCACCATCCTTTCTCCCAAGTTTTGGTTAACCTAAGATGTGACTGGTGAGCTTAGGCAGGTTCCATTGGTCTTGCATCTTAATCCAAGTTGCTAAGCATTTTTTCATTGAAAGTAAAAATTCCAACTAACTTTTTGTCTTCAAATATCAAAATGTAAAGAAGACTCAAAAATTATTAATTTTCTTCACTGCTCTATCTGTTTATAATCACCAACCCCTTCTCTCTGCTTGTAGAGTCCTCTTTCCCTTATCTTAGAATAACTCCAAGAAAAGATGACAGAGGCTGAGCTGGAAGTGGGGCAGCTCTAGGTCCATAGAAAGTTAGGATGTGACTTCAGTTAGGATGTAGCTCCATGACTTTGTCTCACACAACCTTGGGCTTATCACTGCAAGAGCATTTCCTGTTCAAATGCTTCAAAGTAGGTCAGTTTGTCCCACAGTAAGGGAAAAACAATTAAGATATTAAAATTGCCTCTGATTGTAACTTTTAAGATTCTTCTGCACTTTCATCCAAATTCTTTTATAGCACTAAGATACCAGGACAGAAAGAAAAATAAATTCAAATAATTGTTAAATTTGTTTATCTACATACTTGTGATAAATAGTTCTTGTAAATACTACAAGATATAACTAATTTGCTATCTGTAAGGTTCTAGGAGGAGGCCAGATTATTGTGGATTAGTCACATCATAATATTTATTTGAAAGATAAAGATGAATTTTATATGATATTTTTATGTCTTAATATTAAAGTGAGGTGATAAGGAGTGACTATTCACTTTCATCTACCATAGATTTACGTTAAGTTCTTATGGGGTCCCAAGCACTTTCCTGGACCTATGTGGACATACATGAATCAATTGAAATTTAAAATAAACCCTTGAGTTCATCACATATCCAGATAAAAAATATAATGGGGCTTTTATTCTGAGAAGGACTGCATTGAGGCCTGTGGCAGCCATCAAAATTAGAAATCATACAAAAAAATCTGGAAGACAAGGCAGTCTCATCAAATTTAAATAAAAGCTAAAGAAGGCAGCTATTTCCTTTCCATACAGGAAAGGAAATTTCCACTTGGGGTGTCCACACTAGAAGGTTGAGGTCAGTTCACCTGAAAGTCAGAGCATCACTGTCTTATCACAATGATGGAAAGGTAGAGAACCATCAGAAGGCTGGTAAATAATTCAAATTAGTTTTCCTTCAAAGCTCACAGAACAGCTTGTAGAACTAAATCTAGCTAAGCATATGCTTCCTCTTTTTTAACCTTTCTTTATAGAAGAAACTTCTGCCATTTAAATCATGGAAGATATTTATGGAAAAAGGCATATCTATATAGTAGTTCTTTTCATTTATATTTTCTTCACAACCACCTACTAATTGTTCTAGCCATGTTAAAATATAACCTTGAATTTGTATCCTGGAATGTCTCCAATGTATTGTCACCAATTAGTCATTTGTTTCTCCTAGTCCACAGCCAGTTTCCTTTTCCTGCTTCATGCTTTATTTTAGTTTCATCTTTGATACAAACTCACATATATTTTCAAAACACTTTTATAAGGTTGATGCTTGGGAACTGAACTCGCAATTTCTTCTACTAATTAATGGAACTGAAATAGCATTTTCTGTTTTTTGTCATTCTGTTTTTGGGTCTACAACATTTACAGTATTCACCAAGATGTATTATGAAAAGAAACACTTAGGTTTATCTACTGTAGGTGCATTTTATTGAACCAGGCATTGTGGAAAATTCTAACAGATTCCCAGTCAACATATATGCATGCATAAGAATTGATTTTCTTTGTGTCTGAAGATTCTGTTGCTAATTCCATTGCCCCGTATCTCTGAGTGTGGTTGAAGAGATAACTCAGTGTGAGACTGTTGGTCCTTATTTTCTTCTCTATGTGAGTAAATCATAGTTGGCTATAGACAATGTTTGTGAGACCTAATATTAACATAAAATTTGTTTTAAATTTTAATAAATTATTCCTGTATTTCTATTGAAATTCTCCTGGTATTATATTGGAAATTCAACTAAAAAATAAGGACATATTCCCCCTCTTTAGAAAACTGAATAGAGATAAATTTTTACACATGTACACACACTTATTCTCATTTAGATTATAGGTCAGACAAGTCAAATAGATTTTAACTTCCTCCTCAGTCAGTTTGATTGATGATGACTGGTTTGAGATTCTTAAGCCATGTTCAAACATAGCAATAAAGGGTGGTAAGATCAACTAGCAATGTCTACTACATATGCACCAGTGGAGGGTGCCTTGACTATGCCATTTCAGCTATTATTCTTTCAGGAACTGCTGTCTTCACTCCTTGAATATCTAAAAAGTGCTTGGCCTCAAGTGTTGAATGACTAAATAAATGAATTTAGGATCTCTCAGCCAAGCTAAAGAAAATACATTTAATCTAATGAAACAGAGAATAATTAAATGCTACCCTATGTGCTGCTAATTCTTGCTTCAGAAAAGAGAGAGAATGGTGTGGACTGAAGAAATAAGAAAAAGTCTTAACAGGTGAATTGGGTATTAAAGAAGGAGAAAAACAAGAAGAATGGCTAAGTAGAAAAATTAGGAGAATGGTTAAGGAGAAAGATGAGAAGAATGGTTAAGTAGAAAGCTTAGAGAAGAGAATATATGAAACAAAAAGAGAAAATACATGGAGATATAAATATGCAAATAAATGTGTATTTGAAGTAAAAACAGATCTAGGATAAGATAGAACATATAATAGGGGAACACTGGGAAAGGATGATGTGTGTGTGTGTCTGTGTATGGTGTTAAAGGTAAGGGCAGATTATAGTGGGTTGCCAAGCCAGGAAAATGAATTTAAAACTGATGGGGTGAAGCTACTTTTGTGTTTTAATAGTGAAGTGAGATATTGAATGTGATAGACTAGAAGGATTGGTCTGGTATCAGTGCATAACAGGTGGAGTGGATGCAGGAAAACCTCAAGATAAGAAGAACAAGTAGTAACTCTGGTAACACACACTTGGGCATTGAGGATTGTTCAGTTGGAAATAATGGAGAGGAAATGGAAAGTATATATGATATTCTGAAGGGTTAACATTATTTACAATAGCTAACATATGGAAGCAACCCAAGTGCCCATCATTAGACAAGTGGGTAAAAAGGTTATACCTATACCCAATGAAATATTACTTAGCCATTAAAAAGAATGAAATCTTAAAATTTGCAACAACATGGATGGACCTAGAGCATATTATGCTAAGTGAAATAAATCAGACAAAGACATATGCCATATGATTTCACTTACAGGTGGAATCTAAAGATAAAAAAATAAACAAAATAGAAACAGACTCATAGTTGCAGAGAGCAGATTGATGGCTGACAGATAGGAGAAGGGTGGAGGTCCTGGGTAGAAAGGTGAAGGGATGGAGAAGTACAAATTGGTAGTTATGAAATAGTCACAGGGATGTAAAGTACAGCCTAGTGAACATAGTCAATAGTATTATAACAACTATGTATGGTGCCAGGTTGGTACTAGAAATATTGGGGGAAACACTTTGTAAAGTATGTGATTATCTAACCACTATGCTATACCTGAAACTAATACAAAGTAATATTGAATGTAAACTGTAATTGAAAAATGAAGTTAAAAAACATATTTTTGATAACTTTGATATACAGAAAGAAAAGGAAGAAATAAATATAATTTGAGATTCTTATCCTAATATTATAAATAACTTGAAGTTACCAGAGCACACAATTGGAGCTCAGTATGATTGGCTATTATGACTTGGTTTTATGTCAGATAGATTTTGGATGTCAGAGGGAACTAGTGAATATGGAAAGCAAATACCAAAAACTTCCCTTCCTGTTAGGTATATGAATCCGGGTTGTTTTGGTGATGGAAAGATAGGATATCAGGAAGATTGGGGAATATATTGTAATATAGATCTTAAAAATCATTCTGAGAATTCATGTCTTTAGGTCTGATTTGGAAAAAAATATATAGTTTATCCTCATGGGATCCTGTTAGATATTATGAGATTATAAATATTCTAAGATCTGTGAGACAAATAAGTTGCTATATTCTTAAATTTATTCTGCAACCCTAAAGGGCTACAAAAATGCATAATAATTGGTTAATGTTAGGATTTGAAATCAACAGTATGGTCATTAATAAGACTGAACCATTCGTGGATATGAATTCACCAAAACTGTAGACAGTGTCTATCAGAGCTGTTTGTCATGGTTAGAATTCTTGTCTACCATGGTTGCTTCTCCCCAGATTTTTCACTGAGCAGCCAATTGTTCTTTGGCAGGCTGCAACCAGGTGGAACTGAGAACAAGAGGAGTAAGTTACTCCAGTAACAGTAATGATGTAAAAACTTTACATCATTAATTTATTTAATCTTCAGTAAACATATTAATGTTTATTAGTATTATAGGTTTTTAGAGAAACTCCTGTTTCTCTAAAAGTTATCAGAGGTCTGGCCTCTAGAAAATTCTCTTCCAGTGAAAATATTTGTCATGCTGGTAATTATTTTCTAGTCTTAACAAAATGTTCTTGAGAAAAGTATTAGTATAGGAAATTGGGTGTATTACTGTTTTTTTTGAATATAGGTTTCTTAGCAGCATTTTCTCACAGGGAAAATGTTGATATTCTTATAAAATTAAAGAAAAATTAAATGTTTATTTTGTCACTCATGTACTTTTTCACCTGTTTTATTATGAAGTATCCACCAAAAGGGAAGTAATGGACACAGAACTGCACAAAATAATCACAGGCTGGTTGAAAACATTTCATTGTCTCTATTAGTTACTACTTAACACAGACATCAATTTAGTTAGCAAAGACAGTCATTTTAAGCACACATGAGTGCTTAAACGCCACGGAACATTGTTTCTTTTTAGGAATAAACATAATTTTCTATTAAAATAACAATAAAACACTGTTACTGTTCCAAATATATGAAAAAGGCATACTTGAAAAGTTCTCTCATTGTATCCTGCTAATTTATGGTAAATACAATAACCTCTTGGCTTAATTATCCTGTTCAACCCACCCATATCTCCCTGATTATAACTTATTTATATACAGACTAATCATAAACCAGGACCTAAAGAACTAAAGTTAGTACTAGATGTACATTTCATGAATGGCTCTTTAAATCCATGTGCAAGGCACTAGTATATGTCATTCCTGTGTCATTCCTGACAGTTTATATTTTACTGACCTAAATAACGAAGCAGATTCATTTTTTCTCATAAAAGTTGCAGCTTCATCAAAACATTTCCTATTCTGTAAGTAAGACAAATCAATGTACTTATCATCTTTGTTCTATTATCAAGAAAAAAATCTTTGCCAAATAAAAGCTGTAGTAAAATTTTCATCATTTGTGCTGTTCTTAGACCAGGATAAACCTCTCCTTAGGGTAATGGGGAGGGAACTGTGAGGGAGAAGAGAAGTCTACAGAATTGGCTCTATTAGTCTTCTTTCTGATTTTATCTTACCCTTTGGAAACTGTTCTTGTTTACCTCTATGCTATCTGTAAACTGTACAATTTCGATAAGAAGATTTCAATTTGCCATTGATGTGTATAGGTATGACTCTATTGTTGATGGGGGACAATACCAGCAAATGACATTTAGTGGCTTGTTTAAAAACCATATGCTGAGTTAGATCAATGATCTTAAACACAAGGAAGCAAAAAACAACCTATCAGAATAACAAGAAGAAAAAAGGATCCAAAAACATGAGGATAGTGTAAGCAGCCTGTGGGACAACTTCAAGTGGTCCAACATTTGCATCATAGGGTTGCCAGAGGAGAAGAAAAAGAAAAAGAAATTGGAAATCTATTTGAAAAAACAATGAAAGAAAACTTCCCTAATTTGGTGAAGGAAATAGACATGAAGTCCAGGAAGCACAGAGATTTTCTAACAAGATGGATGCAAAGAAGCTCACTCCAAGACACATCATAATTAAAATGCTAAAGGTTAAAGATAAAGAGAGAATTTTAAATGCAGGATCGGAAAATCAGTTAGTTACATACAGGAGAATTCCTATAAGACTATCAACTGATTTCTCAAAAGAAACTATGCAGGCTAGAAGGGGTTGCCAAAAATATTCAAAGTCATGAAAAACAGGGACTTAAAGCCAAGATTGCTGTACCCAGTGAAGATATCATTTAGAATTAAAGAGTAGATAAAGAGCTTCCCAGACAAGAAAAAGCTAAAGGAGTTCATCATCACCAAACCAATATTATATGAAATGTTAAAGGTATTTATTTAAGAAAAAGAAAATCAAAACTATGAACAATAAAATAGCAATAAATACATATCTCTCAACAATTGAATCTAAAAATCAAACTAAGCAAACAAGAAGGACAGAGACAGAATCATGGATACAGAGAGCATTTTAATGGTTGACAAATGGAAAGGGTTATGGAGGAATGGGTGAAGAGGTGAGGGGATTAAGAAGTACGAATATGTAGTTACAGAATAGCCATGGGGACGTAAAGTACAGTGTAGGAGATGGAGTAGCCAAAGAACCTAGGCATGACACATGGTCATGAACAATGGTGTGGAGATGCTTAAGGGACTGGGGGGCTGCTGGGTGGAGGGGAACAAAGGGGGGAAAATTGGAACAGCTGTAATAGCATAACCAATAAAATATAATTGAAATATAAAAACCTTTTGCTATGAAAATAGAATTCAGAGGCAATTAGGCAGGTTGGACACTTGCTTTTTTTTCTTTAGCTAAAAATTGGAAATTACTTTACTGTCACCCTATTTTTAAGGGTATTGGAGGCTGTATATAATGTTAATGTTTATTAATATTACAGGTTTATTAACAGGTGGTATTATCAGTCATCAATGTACAAGTTAGTGATAAATGGAAAGCTGCATATTGTGGTAAGTTAACTAGTACTTATTAAAAACAATGACTATGTTCTTGTTATGCATCAAGTAATATAAATTCTTTATTTGATGTAATCATTAAATTCTTACAATAATCTGTGAGGAGGAATTTTAATTATCTCCATTTTATAGATGAACACACTGAAGCACTGGCAGATAAATGACTTATTCAAGGTTGTGCATCTACTGTCGTAGAGCCAAGGATTGGACCCAGACACTGGTTGCAGTGGTCATACTATTCAACAATCAATCTGTGGCTGTCAGTCATGTATAGTAAGGCTATAGGAAGGTCACTGCATTGATGTGCCACCAGGCTTCTTTAGGGGGGGCTCCAATAATGAGAATGGCTTCACTAGACTGAAACAGTTACAGCTGTCTATCCTTTTGGGCAGGTTTTGTATTTTGCCACTGGGTTTTGCTCCTCTAAGGAGCATTATAAAAGATCCCCAGCCTATCTTTCCAAAATAATATAGGTTTTGTCATATTTGCACACATGTACATATGCACACATATTATGTATATATCATATGTATATGTGTGTGTGTACATATGTTTGTCGCTATAGATATATCAGAGAACAAAAGAATACCAGCTTATATCTATTTAGTACTTATTTAGTGTTAGCCAATATTCCAAAAACTTTACATCATTAATTTATTTAATCTTCCCCACGACCCTACTAATTAAGTGCTATCACTTTCATTCTTATCTTAAAGTCAGGGAAACTGAGGCTCAGAGTAGTTTCATGACATGCACAGTCTTAACAATAGTTGAGCTAGGTTTTAAACATAAGCAGTCTAGCTCATGGATCCTATCATCTACGCACTTGCTAGGCTACAATTTCCAGTTCTTTTTCTTAATATTTTATTGATTATGCTATTGCAGCTGTCCCATTGCCCCCCTCCATCCTCCTCCACCCTGCACACCCTCCCCCACCACATACCCCCCTTCTAGTTCATGTCCATGTGTCATAACTTCTTTAGCTTCTACATTTCCCACACTATTCTTGCCCTCCCCCTGTCTATTTTCTACCTACCATCTATGCTACTTATTCTCTGTAGCTTTACCCCCTTTCTCCTCCTCCCACTCCCCTGTTGATAACCCTCCATGTGTTCTCCATTTCTGTGGTTCTGTCCCTATGCTAGTTGTTTGCTAAGTTTCTATTTGTTTTAGGTGTGGTTGTTAATAATTGTGAGTTTGCAGTCATTTGACTATACATGTTTTCTATCTTCTTTTTCTTAGATAAGTACCTTTAACATTTCATACAATAAGGGCTTAGTGGTAATGAACTCCTTTAACTTGACCTTATCTGAGAAGCACTTGATCTGCCCTTCCATTCTAAATGAAAGCTTTGCTGGATAGAGCAATCTTGGATGTAGGTTCTTGCCCTTCATGACTTGGAATACTTCCTTCCAGCCCCTTCTTGCCTGTAAGGTCTCTTTTGAGAAGTCAGCTGACAGTCTGATGGCAACTCCTTTGTAGGCAACTGTCTCCTTATCTCTTGCTGCTTCTAGGATTCTCTCCTTCATTTTTACCTTGGCTAATGTAATTATGATGTGCCTTGGTGTGTTCCTCTTTGGGTCCAACTTCTTTGGGACTCTCTGAGCTTCCTGGAGTTCCTGGAAGTCTATTTCCTTTGCCAGATTGGGGAAGTTCTCCTTTATTATTTATTCAAATAACTTTTCCACTTGTTGCTCTTCCTCTTCTCCTTCTGGTATCCCTATAATTCAGATGTTGGAACATTTAAAGTTGTTCTGGAGGTTCCTAAGCCTCTATTCATTTTTTTGCATTCTTTTTTCTTCATTCTTTTCTGTTTGGTTGTTTCTTTCTTCCTTCTGGTCCACTCCATTGATGTGAGACCCAGCTTTCTTTCCATCACTATTGGTTCCCTGTGTATTTTTCTTCATTTCACTTATTGTAGCCTTCATTTTTTTCATCTAATTTATGACCAAAATCAACCGATTCTGTGAGCTTCCTGATCACCAATGTTTTGAATTGTGCATCTGATAGGTTGGCGATCTCTCGGTCACTTAAAAGAATGAGTTCTGAAGCTTTCAATTGTTCTTCTGTTTGAACCACCTCTCTCTCTCTTTTTTTTTTTTTGGTCTTGTTGCTTCTGTTACATATGAGGGGCAGAGCCTTAGGTGTTTACCAGGGCTGGGCAACCCAGTTGCTGGATTGTGTTGCTGTATGTGGGGCAGGGGTCCAAGAGGGAGCAATGGTGCTTCCACTCTCTGCAGATTTCAGTCCCTTCCCCCACTTCCCCCAAGCAAACTGGGCCTTTCTGGTGCCAATTCCGGTGTGGGTAGGTTTGTGCACCCTGTGGATCTTTCCAACGACCTCTCTTGTGAGGCTGGGAGTCTCTCCCTGCACCTCAACCTCCACAGGTGTTTTCAATCAGTGCCCCGAAGCTTTATTTCCAAGCTCTTGGGGTCTTGGGTTGCACGCAGTGCCTTGCTTCACAAACGCTGCCTCTCTGGGTCTGCCTGTTGCCACCCCTCAGCCGGGGTCTGCCAGCCGCAGCTTGCGCACCCACGGTCCACCCACTGCGGTCTTACGCTGGTCCCAATGCTCTTTGTGCTGCTCGACCCCTCTCCACCAGGCTGCCTGACTCCACCCCTCCTACTGGTCTGGATGATCCTGTCTATTTTAACTCCTTGGTTGTCTGACTTCCATACAGTTCAATTTTCTGTCAGTTCTCATTGTTATTCTGTTTCTAAATTGTTGTTGTCCCTATCTTGGTTGTGCGAGGAGGCACAGCGTGTCTACCTATGCCTCCATCTTGGCCGGAAGTCCACTTCTTATAATATTTATAATTAAGGATGAACCAGAAAGCATATGAAAAACCTATAAACTAATTCCTTAAATTCAGTTTTTCCAACCTGTATAATGCATTTTTTTAATTGTGAGCTTGAATATTCACTATGACTACTATGTTAGTTAGTGTTTATAAATAAAAACACTAACACAATAATAAAGCTTACTGTGTATTCTTAAGAACTGCTATTCTTTCCTATACAAATTCCTGTTGTATAGAGAACTAAAGATATTTTTAAAGGAAGATCAGGCTGCCTTTAGTGTTTGTTCCAGCAGATAAGTATAAAGGACAAAGAAATAGAGAATACCTTAGCTAATAACAGGAATAATTTCTATGCATTATTTTTTAACCAAGGAGAAGCTTGGCTCTATCATTTTATCTGACATTTTAATTTAGCCTCTTTCAGATACTGTATTTGAAAGCAAGCATTTTTTCCTCCATTAGCTACATTTTCCTCCAGCATTAGTAGCATGCTTTTAAGTACTTCTGACTGCTTCTTTAAGCTCAAGTGATTTCAGCTTGCCTGTCACTGCTCGTAGGAATCTGGCACTTTGGGTTCAATACAGGAGGGATATCATCACATCCTGAAATGCATAGGCTTGTGGGTTCTACTGACAGCTAAGATTTATTACTTGCTTAAATATAATTCTCTTGCCTGTGGGTAAGTACAATGGTCATATTTTTTCTGAATCCAAAAAATTGAGGCTGCCTCACCCAGATATATTCTGACAGTAAAATGAAATATATAATATTATCCTTGTCCATAAAATCTCCATAAGTGGGGGAAGGGGTTTCAGGAACTATAAAGGACACATGAACAAAACCAAGGGGGGGTGGGATCAGAGGAGGGAGGTGGGGATGAATGGGGTGGTGGGGAGTGGAGAGGGGAAAATGAAGACAACTGTACTTGAACAACAATTTAAAAAAAATAAAAGAAAAAAAGTGCCCCTGACACACTAAAAAAAATAATCTATGGCACATTATCATGAGGACAGTGAGAACAGCTGGAAAATCCAAAGGGCAATTCCTGAGCTCCTTATTTGGTTTGTATAACAGGAAATGAGAATTAAAGGGAATAAGTGACTGTCCTAAAATTTGGGCTGAATGCCAGTCACATCTCTCTTCCTTCACCTCCCTCCCTGTTCTTTTCTTTTTTTCTCACAATCACTGAGCACATTTTGTCAGGCAAAAACTTTAGTAAACACAGATGGAATAGAAAAAAAGATAAAAAAGTATGTATTGAAAACTTGGGGAAAAACAAGTGAAATATTAATTTATTAATATGTATATATATTTTAGGAAGACTGTTATGTTACTAATTTTAAATTTATAAGTTAAAAATTATTTTTCAAATAAAGTTTACATTTAATATTATTTTGCATTAGTTTCAGGTATAGAACATGCTGGTTAGGCGATCATATACTTTTTAAGGTGTTCCCCCTAATTATTTCAAGTACCAACAGGCACCATACATCATTGTTATAATATTATTGACTCTATTTCCTATGCTGTATTTTACATCCCTGTGACTATTTCATAACTACCAATTTGTACTTCTCAATTCTTTTACCTTTTTCAGCCAGTTCCCCACACCTACACCCCATTGGCTATCATCAGTCTTTTCTCTGTATCTATGAGTCTGCTTCAATTTTGTTTGTTCATTTATGCACTTCTTTAGATTCTACTTATAAGTGAAATTATATGGTATCAAATCAATCTTTCTCTGACTGATTTAGCATAATATTCTCTAGGTCCCTTCATGCTTTTGCAAATGGGAATATTTCATTCTTTTTTTTATGGCAGAGTAATTGTATGTATGTGCCTCCTCTTCTCTATCCACTAATCTATTGATGGACATTTGGGTTGCTTCCATATCATGGCTCTTATAAATAATATTGCAATGAACATAAGGATGCATATGTTTTTTCAAATTAGTTTTGGGATTCTTCAGATATATACCCAGAATTGGAATTGCTGGGTCATAAAGCAGTTCCATTTTTAATTTTTTGAGGAAACTTTATACTGTTTTTCACAGTAGCTGCACCAGTGTGCATTCCCACCAACAGTACATGAGGGCTCTCTTTACTCACCTTCCTGGCCAACATTTACTATTTGTTGATTTATTGATAATAGTCATTGTGACAGTTTTGTGAGGCAACACCTCATTGTGGTTTTAACTGGCATTCTGTAATGAATAGTAACATTGGTCATCTTTTTATGTCTGTGGGACATCTGTATGTTGTCTTTGGTGAAAAGTCTATTCAGGTCCTTTCCCATTTTTTAATTGGATTGTTTTTTTATATTGAGTTTTATAAGTTCTTTATAAATTTCAGATATTAACCCCTTCTCAGATGTGCCATAGGCGAGTATGTTTTCCTGTTCAGTGGATTGTCTTTTTTATTTTTTAGATGGCTTCCTTTGTTGTTCAAAAACTTTTTAGTTTTATGTAGTCCCATTTGTATATTTACTTCTTTATGAAGCTCTTTCTACTTTTTTCATGGTCTTTTATTAAAGTGAGAATAATAACAATGATAACAAAAACTTTATGTGTTAATGCAATATAGTATGTAATGATAACATAACATTTTGAGAGAAAACAGATTAAACTTGGGACATTTCTTTATATGAGAAAATTAATATTTATGAATATCTTTGATGTAATATTTATATTTGCCTTCTATGGGTAAGAGTAAAAACAGTGATTTATGACTAGGCTAGTAATATTTCTCAAGTACTGAAAAGAACAAAACATTTTAATCCTTCTGATAAAAGCAAAAGTGTTTTCTTTTCTGTCATTTTAATAAAGAACATTACCATGTTTCTTTTGCTCACTCCTCAATCTCAGTATCATAGAGATGGAATGAACTTTACCACATCTTAATAGCCATAAATTCCAGCACAGCTATATTGTATTGTCACAGACCCATGAACATCTACTTAGCTCCAATTTTAACATAGTCTAAAGAATGAGATGTCATGAATTTGTGACATAAACTAGTCTGTGTATAACTGGTCCCATCACTTGTGCCTTGCTTTTGATGCCTACTGTACTTTATGTACATTTTATTTTAAGGAGAGTTGGAATCTGCTTCTACATGATGTCAAAGCTATCACTTAAAAGAGCAAAGTTCATTCCAATCATGCAATTGGTGTAAAATAAAAAAAAAAAGTTTTGACAGAATTTACCAAGGTGTTTTGTGTGGAGTATGTATATGTCTGCATCTGTGCATCTATTTAACATATCTGTGAATTCAATCCCAACATTCATCTAGCTTTAATATATAGTGGATATTGTTGGGAGCCGACCAACAGCCGACCCTTGACACTGTTGGGACAGATGAGACGCATCTGCACAGCAGAGGGGACTATGGCCGGATCTCCTGTCTATCTCTTCCTGTATGCCTGTCCCTGCTAGCAATGGGTGGTGGGATTTTTGGATACCTGTATGTTATAACAAAAAATCTGCATGATGCTTCTGATTCTGCGTGAAATGACTTGTTGACCACAGACCAGAAGTCCCTAACAACTCTAATGCTGCCTACTTCCCCGACCTGGGAAGTTAAGGACAAAATTAAACTGTGGGCAGATCAACTGCCAGAACACTGAAGGAAGCTGTTGCTAGGAATGTATCTTAAGGAGTCACCACTTAAAAGCTTAAGATTTATTAGAGCCACTACCCCTCCCATACCCTGGACAGGAGTGTAAAGAAGCAAGGAGTTCTAGTTGGAAATAATAATCTCAAATACATGGAAACGAATACAAAACATGCCCCCCAAGATGTATAAATCAAAAGACCTAGGCAGGAAACCAGTTACCTAACGAAGACAAATCTAACCTCAATGGACAATAGCTAATTTCTATATAACCTATAAATCACCCCTTCCACCCTTTTAATTTAGACCAATCCCTAGAATCTTAATAGACACCTAGTTACTAATTGGCACCTGAAAGTTTGTGCCCATATAGTTTCATTGGCTATCTGATTAATAACCCTCTTGGTCAAAATAACCTTTGTTTAACATGGTTGATCTGTGGGACCTCCTGTATTTTTAAAAATGTTTTCTATGGTAACCATTTCTGTTTTTAATAATCACACTATGCATTGAATATTGTATAACCTCCCCTATAAAAATGAAGATTGATTCTTCTTGGTGAGTCAGTCAGGCCCAAAAAGTCTGGCTGTCCTCCGGCACCTTACTTGGTGTCTGTCTCTTTGCCTGTGCCATGCATCCTTTGGGGACTCTGAGACTCTGCCGAGGCTGGACCCCGGCAGATTATTATCATTCAGAAAGGTTTTATCAAGTGCTTATGATGTTTCAGGTACTCTTTTATTATGCTTTCATGGAACTTTCATTCTAGTGGGGAGACACCAGTAAACAAACAAATAAATAAATGTATATAGTATGTAAGTATAACAAAACACAGGACCAGCTGTTCCCCTCCCCCCCTTCAAAAGCCAGTACTTGAGAAGCAGGTACTGATGTAAAGGAAAGTGGTTTTATTCATGTGCTGGAAACCTGGAAGATTGGGGGCTGTCATCACAAAGCCCATCTTAGCATTTCAGGCTTCCTGACTAGTTTACATAGGGGAACAATGACAAGAGGGAAACTCAGGAATCTCTGGCAATGCTGTTTCTCAGCTATGCTCTTGGGTGTTTCAGTGTTATCCTCTGCATGCACCTATATATAGTTTCATTGCTCCATCTGCAGTTTTACTACTGAAACCTAGGAACAGGACGTGCAGGCAGCATTTCTGCTGGTTCTGATATGAGTCACTGATGCTTGCCCAATATCTTGTGGTCAGTGTCATTCTTTGGTTACGCAGGAGCTGCAACTATTAATATCTAAAAAATACTTATAAGAAAAGTTAATACATGAATCTTCCGTGAGTTTGTTGGTACATTTTATTCTAATTCCATTTCATGGTAAATCAGAGTAGTAAAAAGTTTTTAATTCCTGTTACAATTCTCCACTGTCAATTCTTCTTCCATATCTATAGAGCTATTGATATCCTCTGAATCTTCTGGGGGGAATGAAAATCTTTAGCTTGTTGTAAAGCAAAATCTCATGAGATTCTTAGTGCATGTTGATGTTCAGCTACTCCCCACCAGAGTAATAGAGTGCATCTAAAGAAATATTGATCATTGTATGGGACATCTCCAGGGAGATCTTAGACCATTTGGGTGAACATTGCTTGTTAGCCCTGGAGTGCCAATTGCTCAAACACTTTTATTTACTTGCTTATAGATGTCAGGAGGGAACAGTTCTCCTCTGGGTCCCCCCAAACAGGATAACAGCATCTGGAATTGGCGTGCATGTCCTTATGGGACCTGCAGGTGAAACTACTGTCTGTCAGTAGAAAAGGTTACTTGGGTTCGTAATTTACAGAGCAAGTCACATCCCAGCAGAGGGATGGGACATTCAGGTAAATAGAGGAAGCTGTGTGATAACTTAAGATCTCCAAATTGGCCCTCTAAATGTTGGAGGGAGGCTTGTTGCATTTTCTCATCACTTCCATGACTGAGACTATTGTGGGGTTTTTAATTTTTTAGTCAATTTGGTGTTTGACACAGAGTATATGGCTTCTATTACTACTAAAAGTCAATTTGTTCCCCATTGTAAATTGTCTCTGAGGTTCCTGTGGGGAAATAATGATTGCTCATGAGGTGTTTAGAAGAGCCCCTGGGCCCCCTCATTCATCATCTGAGTCACAGTTCCATTTCACCATCTGCCTATGTGCCTCTTTTTATCTATTTCTTTTTCCCATGCCTGTTGCTAGACACCTGGGCTTTCTGCCTTGGTGACCTTCTGCACTGGTCTTTTGTCCTTGCTCCAGTATTGTCTGAGCATAACTGAAAAATAAAGCTTTGAAGATAATTAACTGAACTAAAGGTTAATGTCCATAACTGTGTATTATTGAGTCTATTAAAACACAATTTCTGCCCCTAAAATTACTGTCATTTTTATCAAAGAACTAAATCAAGACCAATTCATTTACTGAAGTAAGTCCAGTTTCAACTCGGTCTGATTATTTGGATAAACAAAACAAATAGCAAATGGTTATTCTTAAATGTGCTTTGCTTGAATCTTATAAGAAATTTCCAGATTGAGCTTTAATTAACCCCACAGGGTGGAAAAGCTAAGCCACCCAGTTGTCATCAGGCTTTGCCTGCAATATCTATAAATTTGGGTGACTTCCTCAAGTTTTCAAGGTCCCAAAATGTCTTGAGATTCTTCCTTGCCATCTCCTAGGAAAGCAACCTTCACTCCTTACCTAGAAAGGCTGTCATGAATCTTATGATAAGCATGGTACCAGGCCATTTCTCCAAGGGGCTTTTATTAGCTTCAAAGTGAATCTTCATTCCTTAAAGATTCTGCTGGCATCCAGAGTATAGGCATGTCTCTCTCAGATATGACATTTTAGTCAAAGTCTTGGTTAATAAAACCACATTTGGAAACTGGCTTAATGTGCTCTGTTATGAAATCAGATTTCTATTGGGTTTGTACAAATAAATATATTGCCATGGAAATAATAATACTCATTGTTTCAAATTCCAGAGATGTCAGGCAAGGAGAAAAAATAAATGCCTCAGTATTGCTTATGAAAGTATAATTTGCAAAATTGCTTTAAGAAAAAAAGTTTCCTTATGTTGAAAAAACAAAAAGAATAAAAATTAGCAATTTTTTCCACAATAAGTTACAAAAACTACAATCATCTTCAGTTTATTTTGTCCCACGATCAGTTTTTGTTTATGCTGAGTGTTTGGCAGTATTTCTATAAATCCAGTTATTCCACAGAGTTCTAGTAATCTTCATCCAGTTGAAAAATATGACCTGAAAATTTATTCTCAGAAATATATAATTTAAAATAAGTCAGAGTCCTTTTCATGGATTTTTGAAGATGTAACATATTTGTAAATGACATGGTTATAGAGCTGACTGCAGTGCAATTGACAAAGGAATTTGCTTTCCTGTAACAACATATTAAGATATCTTAAAATTACAAATGAAAGTATACCAGAACTTTGTAGACTCTTAGAGATTTTTATATAATTTCTAAACTTTCCAATTTAGTAATAAATATATATGATAAAAATAGAACATAGTTATTATGTTTTTATCTGACAAAGTTTGCCCTGTACTTTAAATCAAATAGGCCTAATTGTTTCAATATTTCTTCATAAAGAAAAATATCAAATTTTCATGTTATTCCAGGGACTTATTGGAATGACCCAAACCCATTTAAGTCAAGAAAAAGTCTTAAAATTTCAACCCTGGGTAAGTTTACTAAAAGACGATATATCACAATTAAACAATATTAAATTATTTATATACTCAGTGATAATAAAGGTATGAAACATAAATATAGGCTAGCAAAACTTTAGTTCTTTGGATAAAGAATATGGATTTTTCACTTAGCAAAGTGGGAATAGAAAGGGGGCATACCTCAGCATAATAAAGGCCATATAAAAGAAACCTATTGCCAACATCATACTCGATGGGCAAAAACTAAAAGCATTTCCCTTAACATTAGGAACAAGACAAGGAAGCCTGATTTCACCAGTGTTATTCAACATAGTACTGGAATTTCTTGCCACAGTAATTAGACAACAAAACTAAATAAAAGGCATTTGAAATGGAAAGGTGGAAATAAAATTGTCATTATTTGCAGACGACATGATAGAGTACATAGAAAAACCTATAGTCTCCAACAAAATACTACTTGACCTAATATGTGAATTTGGCAAAGTAGTGGGATACAAAGTCAATATTCAGAAATTGACTGGCATTCTTGTACACCAACAATGAATTATCAAAAACAGAAACTAAGAAAAAATCCCATTTACTATAGCAACAAGAAAAATGAAGTACTTAGGAATAAATTTAACCAAGGATATAAAAGACCTATACTTGAAACACTATAGAAACACTGAAGAAAGAAATTGAAGAAGACACAAATAAATGGAAGCATATACCACGTTCATGGATTGAAAGAGTTAACATCATTAAAATGTCCATACTATCCAAAGCAATCTGTAGATTCAATGCAATCTCTATTAAAATACCAATGGCATATTTCATAGATCTAGAACAAATATTCCAAAAATTTATATGGAGCCAAAAAGACCCTGAATATCCTCAGCAATCTTGAGTTAGAAGAACAAAGTTGGAGGTATCACAATATCTGATATTAAACTAAACTACAAGGCCACTGTAATCAAGACAGTCTAGTACTGGCATAAGAACAGACATATAGGTCAGTGGAACACAATAGCGAATCTGGAAATTAACCCATGTCTCTATTGTCAATTAATATTCAACAAAGGGGACATGAGCACAGAAAAGAGTAAAAATAGTCTCTTCAGTAAATGGTATTGGAAGACTTGGACTGGTACATGCAAAAAAAATGAAACTAGACCACCAACTTACACCATACACTAGAATAAATTCAAAATGGATAAAAGACTTAAATATAAGTTGTGAAACCATAAATGTCCTAGAGGAAAACATAGGCAGTAAAATTTCACAAAGCAATATTTTTGCCAATATATCTCCAAGGCAATGGAAATAAAGGAAAAAAATAAACAAATGGGACTATGTCAAATTAAAAAGTTTCTGCACAGCTAAAGAAACCATCATCTAAATGAAAAGGGAACCTACTGTATGGGAGAACATATTTGCCAATGATACAATGGACAAGGGGTTAATCTCCAAAATATGTAAAGAATTCATACAACTCAACACCAGAAAGACAAACAACCCAGTGAAAAAATAGGTAAAGGACCTGAATAGGTATTTCTCCAAGGAGGACATTGCAGATGGTCTATTGACAAATGAAAAAATGCTCAACATCACTAGCCATCAGAGAGATGCAAATTATAAGCATAATAAGATATCACCTCACATTGGTCAGAATGGCTGTCATTAATAAATCAACGAACAACAAGTTCTGGCAAAGATATGGAGAAAAAGGAACCCTAGTGCACTGTGGGTAGGAATGTAGACTAGTACAGCCACTGTGGAAAGGAATATGGAATTTCTTTGAAAAATAAAAAAGGGAACTGCCTTATGACCCAGTGATTCCACTGCTGAGAATATACCCTAGAGAATCCTGAAACACCAATTCAAAAGAACTTGTGCAGCCCTATGTTCATAGCAGTGATATTTACAATAACTAAATGTTAGAAACAGCCCAAGTGCCCATAAGTAGATGAGTGGAATTAAAATCTGTGGTACATTTACACAATGGAATACTATGCAGCAGAAAAGAAGAAGGAAGTCCTATCATTTGCAACAGTGTTGATGGAACTGGTGACTATTATGCTAAGTGAAATAAGCCAGTTGGTGAAAGACAAATACCATATGACCTCATTTATATGTGGAATCTAATGATCAAAATAAACTAATGAGAAAAATAGAAACAGAGACATGAAAACATGGAACAGACTATAGAAAACATGGATAGCTATAGGAGGGCAGGAGGTAGAGAGGGAATGGTGGCAGGAAGGGGAAGGAATTATTAGTCAAAGAACATGTATGAATGACTCATGGGCATGAGTCATTCATATTAATGGAGAGAGGATTGACTGTGGGTGAGAGGGGTAGGCTGGGTGGAGGGGGGTTAAAAGGGAAAAAATAGGGGAAACTTTAATAGAATAAATAATAAAATAAATAAGTGAATAAATAAATATCTTAAAAAATGATTTTTATTTAATGACTACTTGATTAACACAATATAAAACATAATTATTTAAAAAATATATACAGTCTTTGCTGTCTAGGCAGATACAGGAAAAGTTTTTTCCTTTTTTACAGACTGAAAAGAACCAAAGAAATTCCATATTAGCTTACTTTTGATATTTGATATTACATGAATTTACATAATTAAATTCATTATTCAGCTTAACTATATAATTTAGTCTTAAGATTTCTCCTTACAAACCTTCTTCAGTTTGCACAGACTCTGTGCAATGTACATAAACCTTATATGACTTACATAATCTTTCTTCAAATTCTTCAATTTACACAGTCCCTTTTAGTATGCTTTTTATAAATTCATTCAGAAATAACCAACCTTAGAACAAATTATATTTTTTTCCAGTGTTTTCATACTTTATACCTTCTATTACTAAATGGTACAATTTTTCCAACCTAATTAGAATTTTTAATTCTTAGAAATCTTGGTTTCTAGTGACAATGTAAGTAATTAGCATTTTGAATACATTAGTATCATGAATACATTTCATAACTTTTAGAAATGTTTTTTTCCATTGCCAAACACATTCACATTTTCAAGAGACATAATGTACAAGATATATTCATAAACAGATTCATATCCATTTTCTACCTTCTGTACAATAAGAAGCCAAAGCAGGCAAACTCAGATCTATTAATATCTTAGTATCCTGTTATTTCAAAATATCTAGATATTTAATAGTTTTTATCATTTAACACAGAAAATCTCTAAAGTTCCATGTCACCCAAGACTTTGGCAAACTATGTTTAGGTATATTTATAATTATTACTGAAAACTTTTATCAAAAACTATTCATTTTCATTACATCTATTTATTAGTTCTTAACAACTTTATGAGATGTTAAAGTCAATGTTTACCCAAGAAATTTTCTTAACAAATTTCTAACAATGATAAATAACATGAATTTATTCCTGCAAACCAGGCAAAGCAAACATATATTTTATGTTAATAATTTTAAAACATATCAGTTACATTTAAACCAGCTTTAATATCAAATATTTTTCCAGACCACATGATCCTGAAAAAAACATTTGAGATAGTTTTTATATTTTTACCATACACATAAACATTATTATTAGTAATTATAGAGAAGACAAGATTTTTTTTTAATTTGCCCTAGCCAACCTTTAAGGAGGCTGGGAAAGAGGCAGGGGAAGTATCAGGTTTGGCTGGTTTTAGCCACTTGAGTTTAAAAATGCTAATTGTTCCTTCACATTTAGGTGGGACAGTCACCCCTGTTGTTTCTACAAGATTTGATGCTGATGTTAATTTCCCCAATGTTCCTGGGACCACCACCACTCCTTCACCTCCAGGAGGAGACTTCAAAGTGTTTAAAAAACTTATCTCTTCATTTTTTCTTCTGAGTTTACAATCTTAGAGGGGAGTAAGATGTCTTACCCCTTTTAGAACTATCAGTTCAAATCCTTTCTGTGTAGAATCCTTATGATGTAACAACATGAAAATTTGCACATAAGAGATCTTATTCCATTTACCAGACCTCTGGCAAAACAATTCTATTTGGTCATTGACTTATAACTGCAAGTTAACCGTTCAGCTAAAATATGACATAATGGACTCTCTAATAGAATTGAGACTGGGCTGCCCATTTCAAAACAGAAACAAAAACATTTAAAACTAAAAGACATACCTCAAACAAACAAGTACTCTTAAACTTAATTCTAAACTTTATAAAAGAAAGGACTGAGAAATTAGCAAGAATGACCTTCACACATTTTAAATGGCACAATGCCCAGAAGACAAAAAGAGGATACCCTGTGTAAACAAAGCATCAAAGAGCAAACCAAGTCCTTAAAAGATAAAAAAGCTAGCAGAGAACAACCAGTAGCCAAACTTCAGACTGACAAGAGCTCTCATATAGCTCCAAAAGAGAACAGACAGATAAGAGCTTTCAAAGAGAACAAGTATTCAAAACCCAGACATCTATAAACCACAACATCAAAAGTGCACTCCAAATCCCACACCAGGGAACTGGGATTTCTCTTAGTCACTGAATCGTGCCTACCACTGTGCAGCACCTATTGATTCCTACAGAATCCCAGATGGTTCAAAGAACACAGGTGGTGTGGCTGGGTCCTCCTGGTTGTGCACACCAGGAATTTTACCCAGTTTAGACTCATCAGCCCCCAGTGACCCATTTTCCAGCTGGATATAGGAGGTGACCAGTGCCAGAAGAGAGCAAAGGTCAGTCCCCAAGTAAAATCACTCCACAGCTGCTAGGGACTACCAAGTTCTCTTATGGGATCAGCCAGTCCACAGGCAGCTTAAAGGACCCCCTCCAAGTTCAGGGACTTAGCAGGGGATTCCTGCTTGGTCTCATCTGGGTTGTCCAAAACTGTAACTGAATGTAGGTCCAGTTGCCCACCGCTTGGAAAGGCAATACTTGAGAGGCAGGTGCTGATGTAAAGGAAACTGGCTTTATTCAGGTGCTGGCAACCTGGAAGATAGGGGACTCTCGTCTCAAAGCCCATCTTAGCATGTCAGGCATCCTGGCTGGTTTATATAGGGGAATGTGGGAAATGGGAACTAAGGAATTTCTGGCAATGTACAGTTTCTCAGCTCTGCTCTTGGGTGTTTCAGTGTTATCCTCTGCGTGCATCAATATGCACTTTCATTGCTCCATCTGCAGTTCCCCTGCTGATACCTATGAACAGGATGTGCAGACAGCATTTCTGCTGGTTCTGATATGAGTTGCTGATGCTCATCCAATTTCTGGTCAGGGTCATTCCTTGGTTAAGTAGAATCTGCAATTGCTGATGTCTACAAAATACATAGTTATAAGGAAACTTTTAATATATAAGTCTTCTATGAGCTTGTTAGTACATATTATTCTAATTCCATTTTATGGTAACTCAGAGTATTATAAAGTCTTTATTCCATGTTACATAAGATGCTGATAAGAATATAGATGGAAAATGTAACAGAATGTGGGAATATGGAGTTCCTACAATACTGATGAGGCAATATTCATTTTCTACACTGTGTAATACAAACTTAGTGGCTTAAAACAACATACAATTATTATAGTTTTTGTGAGTCACAATTACAGTCATGGCTTAATTCAGTTCTCTGCTTCAGTCTCTCAGGGCTACAATAAATGTGTCTACCAAAGCTCCATGTCCATCTGGAGGCTAAAATGGAGAAGAATCTACCTCCAAGCTTACTCATGTTCTTGGCAGAATTAATTTCATTGTGTGTTGTTGGATGTATGAAAGCTCGCTTCTTCAAAGTCAATAATAGAAAGATTCTAGAATAAGTTGCTAGCAACACAGGGTTTTATGTGATGTAATATAATAATGACAGTGATATCCTGTCATCATATCCATACTGTATGTCCCTCCCACACTCAAGGGGAAATGATTATACAAGATTGTGAACACTATGAGGGTGGGGATTAGGGGAACCACCTGAAAAGTCCCCTTCACACAGGCATTGAATATGTAAATAGATAGAGAAAGCATCATTGTGGGGATGACATCAGATTAAACACTTTAAGGATTATGGGAGGCAGTTAGGAGGCTCCCTGAGGGGGCAGCATCCCAGAAAAAGGTGACAACAAGTGCCAACACCTTGAAGTGGGAGAGTGTTTGGCAAATTTAAGAAATAGTGAGAATGAAGTGGCTGGAGCAGTGTTGTATGAAAACAACACAGTAGAAAAAGATGAAGTCAGAAGACCAGATACTAGTAATGGGATGGGGGGAGGAGAAATGGTGACCACTGTTGGGGAGGATTGCTTTGGATTTTTATAGGTAATTGTAAGAATTTGACTTTTATGCAGAGTAAAATGGGAAGCCAATTGAGAGTTTAGAAAACTGGAGTGACTTGGTTTAACTTATTTGGACACTGGTTGAGAACAAGCATAGAAAGGCACTTGTAGAGGCATGAGGTCCAGGTAGGAGGCTATTGCTATAATATTAACAGAAATGACACTGAAGGTGGTAAGAATTGATCAAAATCTAGATAAAATCTGAAGGTAGAGCCAACCCTTTTCCTTAAATTATTTTTCTCCACTCTGTAGACAAAGTAGCAATTTCAGAGTTTCGTACTAAACTTAAACTGTCCCTCTAGTCCCTCCTTCAGAATTTGGATCTGCACTTAAGATAGGATTAATTTAATATCCTTGAATAACTAAACTACAACCTGCAAAACTCAGGAGTTGGTGGTTGCCATTGCCTTCCATGTTGCCTAGAATGAAGGAAAAGAGAATTAAAAAAGAGGGTGAAGCAGATGTATAGAAAAAGGTTATGGTATACTGAGGATGGTGTTTAGTGATTATCAGCTACTTTTATGTAACCCCACCATGCAAATGAGCATCAATTTACTTACCCCAAGGATGATAGAAAAATATACTTTTGGATAAACCAAAAAATTTTAAAAAGATCCTTTATTTTCTACTATCAGCAATATTTTGGTTCTGAAATATTGGTTAGTCTCAGAAAGGTTGTAAAACTTTTGAGTCATAAATGTATTGGCCAAATAGAACATTTATAACAGCATTTTTGTGTCTCTCTGCATATTTTTTGATCCTTACTAGAAGTCTTGAAAATTCTAGTAACTTACAGAAAACAAATTTTTTTACAAAGATGTTTTGTAGGTATGTAGGCTATCATTTTCTTTTCCAAATCACATGTGACCTTTTTCTAGTGACCTAGAAAAAGACCAAGCTGCTTTCTTTCTCCTTTGAAATCCTAAGAAGATGATGTAATTCTGTGAAGTTCAATTTTATTTCATTTGAATTGTTACTTGGCCCCTAAACTTCTATAGGCTAGAGTCTATAATTTCTGATAAGAACATACATTACACTTAATCTTAGCTAAAAGGCTGAGAAACAATAGAGTCTATAATTTCTAAAGCCTGCTCCACTTTTAAGCAAATGTGAAATTGGTAATCCATTAGGGTGGTTTTATTTTAGGTACTTGTGTTATTGTTGTCAAGCCATTTCCTTAATAGCTAATTAGATGTTAGGGAAAGTATTAATAAAGGAAAGTTTTCATTTCTATAAGGCTGTTGGCATATCAGTCACTCCCTTCCTGGAGTAGTCATGGTGCAGGTATAAGTGTGTAGCTGTTTTAAAGAACACAATGACTCTTGTCTTTTTATAGGGTGACCAGATGTGGCCAATTATATTTCATCTGTTTTTAATAATGTGTTTTTGATTTACTAGGTCACTTTCTTCTCCAGTCATTAATTTTTATAGGCTTTCATCTTTTGAATTATTGTCATGTGGTATATTATAGCAGTGCTCTCTTGCCACTACATATTTTAAGCTTTTAAACAGAACACAGAATCATGTTGTTCCCATGGAAACCTTCAAACACTGCAGAACCACAGCCTTGATTTTTTTCCTTCTATTGTATGTGGGTTTGTGCCCTGTGACAGCCTACTCTAATCTTCAATGCCACTAACACAAAGATAAGGTTAACCTGGAAGCCAGTAGGTTTAATTATTTTTTAAAATTTTTATTTGTTATTTACCCCTTGGATTGATTCTAACTATTGTGGTAGAAAAGAGGTAGACTAGTCCATTATGATGAACCAAAACACAGATTATTCTTGAACGTGAGCACTGGCTATGGAGAGCATCTACTGGGGCAATTTCTGTAATAGTTACCATTCATTCATTCAGCTATTATTTACTAACCATACTGAGAGATACACTATTACAGGGCTTGGAGTTACAGTATTGAACAAGAGAAAATTCCTGACTTCATATATATATATGGAAACCAAAGCAATGAAATTGAAAGTAATAGAGAAGGTGGGTACGTGGTATGGGTTATTATTTTAATTAAGGTCATTAGGGGACAATTCTCTTAAGTAGAGGCATTTGAATAAAGACTTGATTGAAGTAAGCCAATGAGTCAAATACATACTTGACTGCAGTTCTTTCTAGGAAAAGGAGATTGCAAGTGCAAATGCCCTGAAGTGGGAACAATTTGGATATGCATATACTTGACATAGAGTGAGAAGCCAGCATCCTATCACCTAGTGACCAAGCAGGCAGATTAAGTAAATGATGTGGAAGTGGAGATAAGAAGATGGGTGGGGATGGGCGAAGAGATCATGTAATGTCTCATAGGCCACACTAATGACATTAAACATAAAAGACTTTGAGCAGTAATGTTATCTAATTTACAGTTAAGGAAAGATAGCTGTATTTGTGGTGAGGATAATTAACTGTATCAAGGCAAGAGTACAATACCAGTTAGAATGTACTGTGGTCACTTAGGAAAAGAAGATAACATAGAAGAGGGTTGAATGTAGAAAACATCTGAAAAACAGAGCCAGTGGGATTTACTGATGATTTAAGCACAGGTTGTGAACAAAAGGAGTTGAAAGTGATTAGTAGAGTATTGTCTGGGATAAACAGGTCAACCATGGTGCCATTTACTGAAATGCATTAAACTGAGGAAGAATGGTTTTGCAGGCAGGTAGGGGTCAGCCAAGAGTTCTGAGCTGAACATGAGACACCCAAGTCTGGGATTCAGAGAAGTTCATGCCAGGGATCTAAAGCTGTGAATTCTAGGAGATGCACCTTTAAGGAAATCATGTGTATAAAGAGCTAAAGGTAGGAATGATGCTATTGAGGGTTTCTAAGGATGTCACTCACCTTATACACCAATTGACTTTATATGTTTTAATTGACTGCTGCAATAATGCTGCATTAAAAACAACCCCAAAACCTCAGTGACACACAGCACTGAATTTATTGCTCATATATCCTTGGTCTGTTGGTGGTTAGCTAGAGAGCTTGGCTGGCCTTGACCGTGTTCACTCACATGTCTGGGATTGGATGGCTGTCAGCTGTAGCAACCGAGGTGACTCATCTCTGCTCCATGTGTCTTCTTTCATCTTTCCCAGATGCACTGGGGCTCTTGGCAGGCCTATATTAGAAGTATAAGAATAAGCACACACTAAAAGCAAACCTGTGAAAGCCTCAGCATGCATCAGACTCATGATTGAGTGTCAAGGGGCAGGGTGCATTTCCTTGCTCACAGTGGGAGAGCATTGCAAAAACATATGGAAAAGGAATGAATTCAGGGGGTTGAAGAATTGGGTCATTTTTTGTAGTCTATCACACAGGCACAAGTCATTCCAATAAGCATATGTAGAGGCATCCTTGCATAAAGTGGAAACATATGAAATGTCTGCTTCTTTAGCAGCAGCTTTTTCATTCACAGGCTTTTCCTGCAAGTACGACAAATAACATTTTGAAAATCATGTGGCTGTGTATTCAAATCCTAGTCCATCTCTCATATCTGTGATGACTTCAACTACAACATGGCATTATATATAATATATGCTTTATTACAGTTGTTATAAGGATTAAAAATAATATCTAAAGTTCCTAATGTATAGTAAGCATTTGATAAATGAAAAATGTGATTACTATGATTAGTAGAAAAGATACTGTTAGTATTATGAAATATAACATGTAGTCTAGGTGTTTTGTGGGCCCAAGAATGCAATTATGTAATTGTGACAAGATTGAATCTCCAAAAATTATAAATGTTTAAAATAAAAACACCTTTTATTTCCACATTTCATATTATTCTCCAGTATTCAATAAGGCTAGAGGTTTACCTTTTTTTTTTTTAAGGGTATCCTTCCTGTCCACAGACAGATCCATATCCAGTCTACAAAATGTATGTTGTGCTTAAATCCAAAACACTGTTTACTGTTTTTTTTTGTATTTTTTAATGTCCATAAATATTATATGGTATAAGTCACTGTGTATCTAGCTGTTTTCCACCCAAAATCATATATTTGATGTCTACCCTTTAAAATATTTTTTTAATTTATTGGGGTATCATGGGTTAATAAAATTATATAGGTTTCAAGTGTACAGTTCTACGATACATTATTTGTATATTGCATTGTGTGCTCACCCTCCAAAGTCATGCCTCTTTGCATTACCATTTATTTGACCCCTTTTATGCTTTCTATTTTTAAAATTTATCTTTCATATTTATATCCTCAAGGTTTTGTTACTATTTCTATATAAACAGTGATTATACCCTAAGAGATGATCTGTCTTTTTGCTTTAAAATGAATACAACTGGCATAGAATTCAGATTATATTGGGGGAAAGCATAAGGTGATATGTCTCTTCTAACCTGTACCATGTTCCTCCACCATGACTGGGCTGGACAGTTCATGTAGGAGCAATATCTCTCAATATTAGCATCAAATTTTAAGACAAAGGTTATGAATTGTGTAAGTTTTCAGATTAATGTGCTCACAAAAAGTGGCCTAACAATTGATAATCTCCCCCACAAAAGACTTCAAAATGCTTGAATCAAAGGTCAATGTGGTTGAATTGATCGTTTTAAAAAACAAGTGATATTAAGTGAGTCCTGATACTATATCCAGGTTACCTATTCTTGCCATGTAAGATTGTCTAGAATGTCAGTTAGCTTTGGTCATGCACATTTTTCATTAGTTCATGAGTGCACAGTAATTTTTCCCTCTTTCCTTTCAGATATGAGCTCAAGAGAAGCAGCAGCTCTATTTTTCTCATTTTTTAAAAAATGCTGAATGCCTGTGCTTTTTACAGACCCAGGATTACTGGAAAGTGCTAAATTGGTATTTGTTAACATATTTGTTCAATACATATTTTCGCAAAAGCCTTTTTCCACATACTTTGTCTAGTTCCTCTATGGTTGCCTTGGATTGAAATAGTTGAGGAATAAACAATACAATTCCAGAGTGAAAAATATAAAAAGAAATCTATTGCTTAATAGATTAATAATTAGAAATAATTATATACACTCTATTCTGTCTGCCCATAATATATTTTCTTGTGCTACTTTTATATTAAGCACTTCAAGGCTTCTT
The DNA here is from genome assembly GCA_028533065.1 of Trachops cirrhosus. Classification (NCBI taxonomy): domain Eukaryota; kingdom Metazoa; phylum Chordata; class Mammalia; order Chiroptera; family Phyllostomidae; genus Trachops; species Trachops cirrhosus. Next base: position 68,334,383 of record CM052544.1, read on the forward strand.
ATGATTATTAGGATAAAGACATGAACCTATAATATGGTCATAAATGATGTGGCTCCTTCCAGCCTCTGCCTCTTCATCTTATATCTTTTTTTCCCATTTCTGTCTGAACTCCCAACCACCATGGTCGCCTCTCAACTTCTTGGCGGAACAATAATTTTACCAATTCACAGTCTTTTCCTTCTGCCTGGAAAGTTACTGGGACATGCCTAGTCACCCTTCAGATCCTAACTGGACCTTCCCAAACTAAATTAATTCTCTAGTAACATGCATTCATAGTGTTCAGCATTTTCATTTCTAGCATTTATCAGTTTATGTACTAATATATAATTTTGTATGATTATTTGGTATCTATCTTCCTTACTGTATTATATGCCCCATGAGAATATGAGCTGTATAAGTATTTGAGAAGGGCACTATAAGAATGAGAATAAATAGAAAGAGGCAGTTATAAGCAATGATATAAGGATGAGATCATGGTGTCATAGATGGTGACAAGAGATGTGAACAAATGGATCCTTTTGTTCTTAGGAGATAGAGATCCTCAATAATTGGTGAATGTGGGGATAACAGAGATGGAATAAAATGTGGCTTAGGTAAACAGATGAAAAAAAATGGATTTCCAGGGACAGATGAGCTCAGCTTTTGGTATCTTAAGTTTGCAGTTCTTGTACTTAATACTCGAGAGAAAGTACAAGAGGTGGTTGACTAAACCATGGACATAAATATATGAAAGTCATCAGCATAGGGAATAGTTGAGTCCTTGGAAAATACTTAGACTACTCAGCAAAAGTCTATAGAATGAAAGAAGATGGGCCAGAACAAAAAGAACCTATGCACCCCAATGTTCACAACAGCACAATTTACAATAGCCAAAATGCTAGAAGCAACCTAAGTGCCCATCAGTAAATGAACGGATCAAAAAACTATGGTACATTTACACAATGGAATTCTATGCAGAGGAAAGAAAGAAGGAGATCCTACCCTTCGCAACAGCATGGATGGAACTGGAGAGCATTATGCTAAGTGAAATAAGCCAGGTGGTAAAAGACAAATACCACATGATCTCACCTTTAACTGGAACCTAATCAACAAAACAAACAAGCAAGGGAAATATAACCAGAGACATTGAAATTAAGAACAAACTGACAGTAACCAGAGGTGAGGTAGCAGGGGATAATGGGGGGAAAAGGGGGAAGAGTTTTAAGAACAACTATAAAGGACAAATGGATAAAAGCAAGAGCAATGGGATCAGGGGTGGGATGTGGAGATTGCTGGGATGGGGGGGTTGTGGAGGGATGGAGACAATTGTACTTGAACAACAATAAAAAAAGAAAAGCATAAAACCCAAAAAATAATTTGAGGCACATTGATATTTATGGGAAATGCAGAGAAATAGAGGCTTGCCAAAGTGAATAAAAGGCTAGAAAAGAGAAATCAGTAGACTAGCATTTCAGAAATCCACACATGAGGGACTAATTGGGAAAGAGGGAGTGTCCACAGTATCAATAAAGTCCAGTTCTTAACTTAGGGATGTATTGCTGTATGACTAGGTGATGGTTGAGTTTCTAAGTAGCCAAAATGTTTCTACCCAAATAAATTTATACCCATGAAAACAGAGGAAATAGTTCAAAAAGTGGAGAGCAGAGATATTATAAATTGGAAATTATATAACAGGTGTAGATTTATAAAGTAAAACACTTCAAGTTTGAGGTTTGATAGAAATATTTAAGTGTACATTAATAATTGGCCTACGGGCTACCTGCTTATAAAAACATTGGCAGCACTCATGTAGGTCATCTCATTTAGTAGGGAATCTGTTAAAATGGTAAATTTGGTAGTGTACATTTATTCCAGTAGATTTTTTAAAACTTTAGCACAGCCCTGGTTGGTGTGGCTCAGTGGATTGAGTGTCCACTTGTGAACTGAAAGGTTGCCAGTTCAATTCCCTTTCACTGCACATGCCTGAGTTACAGGCCAGGTCCCTAGTTAGGGGCATGATGTTTCTCCTGCACATCTTTCTCTCACATATCAATATTTCTTTCCCTCTCTTTTTCCCTTCCCCTCTCTCTACAAAAATCAAAAAACAAAAAAGCAACTTTAGCATAGGCATCTTTATTAAACATTTTGTGTCAAAATTGTCATTCTATTTTCTATTATATAGGAATATAATGTTTCATATTTATTTACCAAGTACTTTTGGAAATGATATGGCAGCTCCATTTATCAGGATCTTAACCTTCATATAGTTAGACAATCTTTTATTCATTTTTTTCAAGTAAAAATACTTTTTGAGCAGCAATATGCACCAAGCACTGTGTTCTGTAAAACAAAACAGACAGCAGTTTCTGTCTTTGAGAAGTTTACATTCTGATGTGGGGAAATAGACAACAAACAATCAACATACAATAAAAGTAATTGTGTATTAGGATGGAAGGTGACAAAGGTCACTTGGAAAAAAGAGTAGAGTAAGGGAAACTAAGATTGCCAAGGGCAAGACGTGGATTGAATGTTATCCAAGGTCTAGGCAGTTGCAAGATCTATTGCATTAGACATTCCTTACCCTCAGCAACCTAGTCATGAAGATCTAAGCAACCAGATCACTGTGATTTGTTGTGACATCTACTCTGTACTCTAGAAATACAATGCAGGAATGCCTAATCCAAGCTAGATCTTCAGAAAGCATTTTAGCTCCACTCAGAAATGCCACCATCTTCCTAATATGTTAATATTAGAAAATTTATTTGAGCAAAATGTGTTGTTCTTTGCTAACCAGTTTCACACATTGTTTATTTAATACTTGATAATTCTTCAACAGATCTTAACATAATGAGTTATTTTATTATTTTGCTGCTAGAAGATGGAATATCCAAATTTGATAATTTCTTCTGCTTTTAAAGACTTAATATCTTCTCAATCTTCAATTCCTTAAAATTTTCCTTTTCCTTCTCTCCATCTTCACTCTCCCTGCCATCGATCTACTCCTAATCAAATTGTAGCATTCTATATAATAAAAATAATTTTTCTTCATGGATACCCTGAAAGAATTTCAGGGACCATCAGGGATTGATAAAGTCATGGAAAAAAGTTCTCTTTAATATAATAGATGGAGGAGCTCAAATTTTATTTCAGCTTATCTTTTGTACAGAAGTTGCTGAAAAAAGTTGACCTTTCTAATTCTAGAGCTAAAATCTGTGATCTTCATGTGATCTATGTAAGCAAGTAAAAATACTGTTAATATCCTGTTATTCCAGTGAAGTTCAAATCTTTAAGCAATCAGCAAGTTCTGTTTATTGTACTTCAAAAACAGAACTGATACATCCATATACTGTTGCTCTGTCTCCTCTTCTAGTCACTTAGTCCAAGCTGCAGCATCTGTCCTTGAACTATGGATTGCTTCCTACATATTTTCTCTATTCTCACATTTGCTCATATGAAATTTTTTCTCCATAACAGGCAATCTTTTAAAAATATAAATCAAAGCAAATAATCTACTTACTGAAAACCCTCCAGTGGCTTTCTACTGCCAATCAAATAAAATTCAAGTTTCTCGCCATTTCTTACCTAATCCAACCCCTGCCTCATTCTCTGACCTCATCATGTGTCTATCTGCTCTCACCTACTATTTGCCTACCAACCATACTGGTCTTTCTGTTCCTCAGATTGAGTCCTCATAATGTAGAAGAATGTTTAGCTATAAGATGCTCAACAACTACTGGTTGAAATAATAAATATATTATCATGCAAAATTATGCAAAGAAAGACCCTTAATGTAATATGACCTCATATTAGCAGAGTCCTGTGGTCTGGAAGCAAAGACAATGCCAAATGGGCTTGCATTTTTTAAGTCTTCTGTACATGTGCCATGATGTAATTTATAGAGAGTATCATCAGCATTAACTACTATGTTTGGGCTGTTTACATCTGTAAAATCTGAATCTACACCTGCACACAAGTTAAAATCTGATAAAATGTCTAAATGCTCTCCTCTAAAATAAAGCATATATGCAAAACATTTGAAACACAATTTCAAGGAATTTACAGACATATAGCTCCTCCATGGACTACAAAGAAAGACTATGGACTTCAGGATGTCCTAATGCTATGTAGTAATTAAAAGACAAATTGTACAACAGGTAAGCCATTGCTGAATATCTTAGGACTTCAGAAGATTACAAATACTTCCATTGAGAAATGGAGAGAAATTCAAGATCACCTGATCAGAGATTATAAAATGCTAAAGTTTAGAGATTATTTTCATGTCCCAATCTTCAATTCTCCACATAAGAAATATGGAAAGGACTATAGTGATTCACTGTCAGAAACCCAGCATGTTAATGTGACAGAGCTGTGACAAAGTTCTAGATATTTTGGCACCCACACCATTTGCCTCACCACTGTCTGCTACAGAACCTTATGTTGCTACGACATGAGGTTCTGATTGTGTGAAGGAGTTTTGATGGAAAATGAAGTAAAACTGGAAACTGAAGTGACTAGTACAATTGCAATATCATCTACAGAAGACTTGGCTTCAGATGGACCCCATTTGCATAATAACTACCCCAGACCTTTGCCCCCAAATCTGTCAGGAGTCACAAAATAATTTTATATTTGTAACATATGTATATAAGATCTTACATAGAGAAATACTGCAAAGGTCTAGAAAAATTATATGTCTACATTTATACTATTATAACATGTCTCAAATATGTGACCTAAGTATCATTATGTATATGTGTATGTATACACATACACCCCCCCATTACAAAGAAAAGTCGTGAGTTAAACACTTTAGTTCACCCTTTCATCCTTGATACTGAAAAGTTACAAAACTGTTTCTCATTGGGATGCATAAAAATGAGGAGTAAGTAAAAGAGATATTTCTATCAAGTACATACTATGTGGAGAAGAATTTCAGGCATTCTGCCATTGGATGTAGATACATGGCAGCCAAGGACATTAAATATGCAATAAGCATTTATTATGTGTCTGTGTCATTAAAGATGGTTTGCTTTGGAACATAGTGTCCAAAGTACATTTTCCTTCTGCTTTTCAGAGGATTGCATTTTAAAGAATAATTCAATTGGACTTTAGGGGGAAAATCAAAATAAAATAATCATTAGACAAGCAATGCATATACTGGCTGCTTGATTATTATTCCAAGGGATCTTTGAAAAATCAGCATTAAAATAAAGACATATTTTCATAAATGGGTGGTTCACAAAATGCCTTTATTTGCATCTTCTCATTTGACCATCATAATCATCCTAGATGATAGTTGGTGGTTATTTGTTCCTAGTTTAAAGATGAATATGTTGTTATAATTGAATGGTTATATATCAGGAGAACATTAGACAAAGGTACAATGACTATTGTTAAACTGACAAGACTCATAAAATGTTAGGACAAGAGAAAAGTAAAAACTCTCAAGGTACCACATAAGTATAGATCATTTTTACATACAGGAGGCATTAACTGAGGTGTATTAAATGCCTATTTATCTGCGACTTCAGAATTTAGTATTTTTTCATCACATGTATCCACTTATGTGAACTTCATTTTTTTAAATATGGATAGGTACATAAAAGAGGCAGATGGAGGGGAAAAAAAGTAATTATGAAGCTGTAATTATATTTCTTCTATACCTTCCTCCAAATAATTGCCTCCATATTTGAAGGGAAAAAATCATTTTTAACTAGAGCTCTTGCTTTGATAGACCAGTAAAGAAAAGTAAAAGGCTTTCAGCTTCTCAGCTTCTGATCTTAAGATCAGACTGGACAATTTCTAAGTGATTATTATGGGAAATATTATGCTATTAATTGTTTTAGTGGATCACACATGTTGAAATTTTAGTCAATACTTGAAAAGTCATGCTCTAGTTTGAGACTATTTTAAAAACAACATAATAACAAATGATGGATTATAATTTACTTTGGGATTTAGGTAATTTCCATTCCAAGAATCCACTATTTACCATATGAATAACTTTTTTCTTATGAAAACCTTTTTTGAATGACTACAGTAATTTTTCTAATGACCTCATTATATATTCTAGATTATACTTTAAACCAAAACAAAAATCCCCCTTTACATTACCAATAAAAGCAGGTATTAGAAGTAAATTGCACAATAACTATTATAGGTTAGGTTCAAAAAGTACCATTTACTAAAAATGAATACTACATTTCCACAAATTTTATATATTGATAGAATATTCATGGTTCTAAAAACCAAGTGGAACCGGACTTAGTTTCAATTGTGTTCTAAGGACAATGTGAAGTCACTTGGGACACTTAAATGGAGGAGTGATATAATCTGATTTATACTTTGATTATTCCAAATGATGCTGATGTATGGAGGGTGGATTATAAGAGGAGAAGCGTGGAGCCAAGAAAATAACAGCTGAGTGGAACAGCCTCAATTTGGACAACTTAAAATTGACACCAGGTCAAAATAATTGGGAGACAACAGTGAGCATCTGTGAATGTGGCAAGTTGCTGAATTTAAAGACATGGCACTTAATCAGCTCCAGCCATACAGATCTTATCTTCCATGTTGTCAGATTTTTTTTAAATTTAAAAACAAAGAGGTAAAATCTTTTGATTGTCATATGTTGGCAACTAATTCAAAAACCATTTAAGGAAACACTTAGAGAGCTAACCAGACCGTGCCTCTAGGTTGGATTTAACAAAAAGGGGCACTAATTTGCAACCTAGTGTGGAATTTTTGGGCTACTCTCCCTTTTATTTAAGTAAAGGAAGATTTAAAGTCAGTTTTTGGAATATTTTTGGGGACACAGTTCTGTTGTGCCACTGGAGTGTGCATTGTTTGAAACTGCTGTTTTCTGTGTCTGTATTACTTGCTTCCTCACCTCTACAGAGTGTTATACACAGCGTCATCCTCCCACCTAATGTTGATGGACAACAGTCATAGAGAGAGACAGAACAGAATACAGGTAATTCTCTATTTTCATTCCTTCCTACCAGATTTGGGGTTAGACTTTAGAGTTTACAAACCAATAATTTATATCAATAAACTATAAAAAGAACAGTTCATAGATATGCTCATGTTGGATTTCTATTTAGAGTTAAATAACTCTCTGTGCCCTTGCAATTGCAAGAGAATTCTAGAAAATAAGTGTCAGCTAAGAGTTAGAGAAGTTATGTGCGAAAGTTGAAGCAACATTAATTCTATTTCTGGCTTTTTTAAAAGTCCTGACTTGAGGATATATTTATTGATTTGAGAGGGAGAGAAAGAGAGAGAAAAAGAGGGAGAGGGAGAGAGATGTGAGAAACATTGATCAGTTGCCTCCTGTAAGAACTCCTGACTGGGAATTGAACCTGCCACCTAGGTATGTGCCCTGACTGGGGATCAAACCCACAACACTTTGATCTATGGGATGATGCTCCAACTAACTGAGCCACTCAGCCAGGGCTATTTTTAGCTATTTTGTAAACCACAGCCAAAGATCTCAATCTTATGAAAGATATGACAGTCTAGGACTAACTTTTGAATTACATATGAATTGAGGTTAGCTAAGCTAGGCTTATCTCTGCTTATGAGTGCCTAACATAGTACTTAATCTGACAATTTAAATGTTCAGAAATGTGTACTGACTTAATATGTACCGATATTTTTTAATCACAGTGATTTTTAAATCTCTTAGATTAAAAAAGAGATTTTTTAATCTCTTTTAAAAATCTATTTTATCACACTGAACACTTTAAGTCACACTTAGTCCTCTCATTCCATCTCTTACCCCACTTCTAGTTAATAAGAAAATCCTATCAGTACCAATTTCCACATATTTATCTTGGGTCTGCTTCTCATCATACTCTGTCCATTACTAGGCTAATCTAAGCTATCATGTCTTACTTAGGATACTACAATGGATTACCATATGGTCTACCTTCATCTGCTCAAAACACAAACAATAGTTGCACATCTCAAATTGAACAAATACCAAATTCCTTAATAATTGTCCTCAATGCTCTGTGATTGGGTCCACATCTAACTCTCTGCCTTCATTTTCTAGTACATATCTCTTATTACACTGTCTGACAATTAGCCACCTTGCTGTCCTATGCCCAACTCATTCCTGGCTCTAAACTTGGAAATTTGTTCATCCCTTGTACAGACCACTCTTTCCCAGAATGTTTCATGCCTCATTCAAATGGCTGATGGTTACCGAACAGACCCAGGCAGGGGATGATATACTATTACTGAATGGACTCCCCTTCTCTCAGGGTCCCCCTGTACTAGGTTTGCCTTGTTTGCCACCAGGGAATTATAGCTCTCAATGTCAGAGATTGGTGAAAAGGAAAGGAATTATTTATTCAAAAGTTATACAGATGTAAGAGTAATGACTTAATGGCTTCATTAAAATCCCAAAATCCCTTAAAATGCCCACAAACATTCATAGTCCTTCCTTCCCCCCTTTGCCCAGTCTGGGGTACCATATCTCAGGGAAAGAAATAGAAGTCTGTGGCTCAGGTGGTCCCCAATTGTACCCAGTAATCTATGCTCAGCTGGCAAGCGTCTTGCAGTTCCCAGAACCATTTGCTGTGTTGCCAAGATCTCCAGTTCTTAATCCAAACCCACAAGGCACCTTCTCCTGGCCCACCAGCAAGGGTCCTTTCACCCCTTCTCTTCCCACAGCATCTCTCCTGCATTCTTCCAAACTGCTAAGAGAGAGCTGCATTGCTGCTACATCTTGTTTTCTAGCTTCCTAAGCTGTGTCACAAAGGGAGCCCCAAAGCTGCATGGTTCTCCCCTGCATGGCTGCTGTACCTGGGTTTAAAATCCCAGTGCCAATCTTTCTCTGCATCTCTATTTCCATCTCCGCCCACAATCAGCTACACCTGCCAGCATTCCCTATTTTTCCAGCTTTTCTGGGCTGCCATAGTGAGTCCCAGCAGGTATGGCCCCGGGGTGTGAAGCAAATCATCTGCAAGCTCTTATGCACCAGTGCTGTAACCAGTGGGATTTGCATCCTGGGTGGAAGTCACTCCCATCTCCCACACTCAAAGCACAGCCACAGCCATTTAACATACCTATGAAACCAGTGAAAAGTTATAGATATATTAAATCTAGAGGTTATTTGCAAAACTGTTGATATGCAAAATAACTCAGTGGCCCTGCTCCGTGTGTCCTATACCCCAGTTCAGACTTGTGGGGGTGAAGACATCCTATATTTTTAATATTTCCTGGACACCCTGAGTTCTGGATACCATCACAAATCCCTCTTTGGGGGGCCCCTGGCTGCACCCTGTTACAAGATGAGATAGTATTTATTTCAAGGATACTTTCTTGGCCCTTTCACCTGGGGATCTGCAATGGTTATACCCAGCACTTTGTTTCTTTCCTGATACACATCATAGTCAGAAAAAAATTGTTTACTTAATCATTACTTTTTCCCCCACTAGAATGTCAGCACCTTGACTATATAAGAACTTCCTGTATCTTGAACTCTATTGGAAGAGAAATCTAGGAAATAAATAGCAGCTAAGACTTGAGAAGTTATATGAGAAAGTTGAAGCAACATTGATTTTATTTCTGGCTTTTATGTAAACCAGAGTCAAAGATAGATCTTCTGAAAAGTATGACAGTGTAGGACTAATTTATGTGCCTGGTATAAAAGAGATTCTGATAAATATGTGTTGAACTGAGTGACTTTAATTGCAATTATTTTGGATAAGATTCATAACTAATACAACTCCAGTTATTTTGACAGACCCAAGATGATGGAGGAGTAATTGGAAGCTACACTAACCTCCTCCCAGAACTGAACAGGAATTACAACTAAATTATAGAAAAATCATCCTGAATAACCAAATGAACACTAGATGGAGAAAAGCCTTATAACCATGGACAGATGGAAAACGCCAAATCACCTCAAAGAGACTGGTAGGGAGTGCACAGGAGATGCAAGAGGATTGGCTGTCACCCCATGGGAAGTGGCTGAAGTCTTGGAGGGATTATTCAGTGGTCAGGGAGGATCCCTCTGAGAACTGTTGGTTATAAACCCCAAACTGGGCTCCCCAGCCTACAGAACCAGAATCAGGAAAGGCACCCAAATAACATATGGCTGTGAAAAGCAGAGGGATTTCTGTCTGCCAGGGATACACCACTGGAGCCAAGGAAATCCTCTTTAAGGGCCAATGCACAAAATTCCATTTGCAGCCACTCACCCTGGGCTCTGTTAGTGAGAGGCAGAGTGAACTAGAAATCCATGAGGTGAATCTTGGGTAGGTGGCTCTAAGGAGAAAACTGAAGGAAAGCTGCCAGGGTCCCTGTGATGAGTTATTCTCCATGCGGCAGGGGTCATCTTTCTCAGGCAGAGCAATCCCCTCCAAGTGGCATTAGCCGGAGAAGGAACAATAGCCTTGCTTGCAGGTATTACTCTGCCCAATCTTGTGATGCTTAAACTGTGTTGCTGAGGAGTAAAGTTGGAAGACTTTCACTCTTTAAGCCTAACAGAAAGACTACAGGCAGAGGCAGACCTCTGGGACCTCTAAGACTATAACTGACCCTCTCCTGGGCCTGGTGCTGGTGAAAGCTGGCTTTGGCATGGAGCCTGATTCTTTCTGAACATGAACAGGGCCAGCAGAGGGAGTTAAATTGCGTGGCTCACTAATAGCTCCAAACAGGTTGCCCAGGGCCAACAACAGTCAGGGTTTGACTTAGACATATACCGGAGACTTGAAGTTCTACCTAATACACAGTGACAAGCACAAAGAGGCAGCCAAAATGGGAAGACAAAGAAACAGGCTCCGAATAAAGAACAAGAGAATTCTCCAGAAGAAGTACTAGATGAAGTGGAGGCAAGAAATTTATCAGATAAAGAGTTTAGAGTAATGACTATAAAGATACTCAACAGCATGAAAAAAAGACACAGAAACCATTAAAAAGGACCATTCAGAAATAAAGAATGAAATAAATAATACATTGGAAGGAATAAACAGTAGATTAGATGAAGCAGAGGATTGAATTAGTGATTTGGAAGACCAGAGAAGAAAAAAAGGACAACCAAGCAGAGAAGCAAAAAGAAAGAATTATTTTAAAAAATGAGGAGAGCTTCAGAAACATTTCAGACAACATGCAGTGTAACATCTGCATCATGGGAATACCAAAAAGAAAAGAGAGTAAGAGAGGAATTGAGAACCTATCTGGAGAAACAATAACCAAAAGTGTCCCTAATTTAGTGAACAAAAAAAAAAAAAAAACACACACAAGTCAAGGAAGCTCAGAGAATCCAAAACAAGTTAGACCCAAGGAAGCTTACAACAAGATACATCGTAAACAAAATGTCAAGGCTTAAAGACATGAAGAGAATTCTAAAAGGCTCAAGAGAAAAATCAGGCAGTTACATAACGGGAGCACCAAAGAGACTTTCATCTGATTTCTCAACAAAAACATTTCAGGCCAGAAGGGAGTGGCATGAAATTTTCAAGATGATGAAATACAAGGACTTACAACCAAGGATACTTTACTTAGGAAGGCTGTCATTTAAAATTGAAGGAGAAATAAAGAATTTCCTTGACAAGAATAACTTAAAGGAGTTTGTTAACATGAAACCAATACTGCAACAAATGTTAAAGGGCTAGCTTTAAGAAGAAGAAGAAAAAGAGAAAGAAAAAAAGAGAAAAATAGTCTAACAATAAATTGGTACTAAATATGTTTCTATCAATTGCTTTAAATGTAAATGGCTTCAATGTTCCAGGCATAAGATATAGGGTAGCTGAACAAATAGGAAAACAAGACCCATATATATATGCTACCTTCAAGAGAAGCACCTCAGCAAAAAAGATACACATGGACTAATAGAAAATGGAAGGAAAAAGATATTTCATGCAAATGGAAAGAAATAAAAGCTGGGGTAGCAATACTTATATTCAATAAAATAGATTTAACCAGTAATAGTAAAAGAAAAAAAGGACATTACATTATAATAAAAGTGAAAAATCTAACAAGAGGATATAACCCTAGCAAACATTTACACACTCAATATAAGAACACTTAAACTCTAAGGCAAGTCTTGACAGACATAAAGGAAAAGATTAACAGAAATACAGAAATAGAAATTATTTTAAGAGAGAGAAATAGCAATGTGTGGTTGCATCTCACATGCCCCCTTCTGGGGACCTGGCCTGCAACCCAGGCATGTGCCCTGACTGGGAATCAATCTCGCAACTCTTTGGGTTGCAGCGCATGGTCAAACCACTGAACTACATCAACCAGGAAAGTCATAGAGATCTTTAACATCACTTTTACTTCAATGGATGGATCATACAGACAGAAAATCAACAAAGCAACAGAGCCTTAAACCACACTTCCAAGGATGGCCCAACTAGTGACCAGGGGTGTGCAACAAGCACAGACCATTCCCAGCTTCCTTTGCCTAGGGTCCTGAAGCTGCACTCTCTGGGCTGATGTGTCATTAACCAAGCTGACATGCTGTGTTTCTTTCTGAACAGGTCTTAAAATCAGCAGGAAAATATCTTTGCAAACCCCACAGCATAAGCCAATTCTCTGCCTGGTCTCCACTTTTAAATACAACCTACAACTCTTACTCTATGTAAAATCTACTCTATATCAGGAACCACCCAAAGTCAGTGGCCCTAGTTTAGACATACAGGAATGCTCCATAATGTCCAGAGCAGTCTACTGAATATAGCGTGTGTGCAATTATGTACTCAATAGGTCAAGCTGCTTCTCCCCCCAGAAAACTAAATCAATCATTTTCATGAAATGACCTTTAAAACTTGGCACCCATTTAAGAAGACATGAAAGTGTTGAGACAAAAAAGTAAGGTGAAAATAAAGGACAATAAACATTATAAATTGTTGTAAAAAAAAAAAAACTCT
>CM052544.1:68347745-68362439 GCA_028533065.1 Trachops cirrhosus
ACCATAGTTTTTTGATCCATTCATTTACTGATGGGCACCTGGGTTGTTTCCAGCACTTAGCTATTGTAAATTGTGCTGCTATGAACATTGGGGTGCATAGGTTCTTTTGGATGGGTGTTCAAATTCTAATGCCATCCCCTTCTTGCATTCCTCACCCTCCTACCTCAGAAAAAAAAAAAGACTTGCTCCATCTGATGTCTTCTAATCTCTGTTGATAGTAACCTCAACCTTCCAATTGCTTAGGCAGAGTTGTTGGGATCATCCTTAAATTCTCTTTTCTCTGGTAACCCACATTCAATTTGTTAGAAAGTCTTATTGTCTCTACTTTCAAAATATGAATTATAAGAACACCCAGAGTTAATCTCTAGTTCAGAAATCAGAATAGTGGTTGTCTCTCTGTAGGTTTTGGTATAAACTGGGAGGAACTCAGGGAAACCTTCTGGAGCTGTAGTAACATTCTACATCTCAATCTGGTTGGCGTTGATACAAATACATATATAGAGTGGGGCAAAAGTATGTTTACAGTTGTGTATTTGCAAAACAGAGTTTTCTATTATTATTTATGAAGTATTAGATTTTTTCCATATAAACAACTATAACCCTACTTTTGTTCCACACTGTATGGGGACCTTAATATTTTTACATTTTACTGTATATATTGTGAACCTCAATAATGTTTTAAAGGAATTTAATTTTGCTGTTAAGTGCCTCTCTAAAAATCTTGCAGTAACCTGAGTCTTTCTGTGATATACTACGTTGCTGACATCCTCTAAGCTATGTCCACAAAGACCTTAGAAGCACAGTACTCAAGTTCATTTTAAATTATCTATGTCCAGCCCTGGCTGATGTGGCTCAGTTGGTTGGGCATCACCCCATAAAGAGAAAGGTTGTCGGTTCAAGTCCTGGTCACAGCACATAATTGTGCTGCAGTTTTGGTCAATGTTGCAGTTCCTGTGAGAGGCAACTGATCAGTGTTTCTCTCCCTCTCTTTTCCCTCCTTTTCCCTCTCTCTAAAATATAAATAAATAAAATCCTTCAAAAATAAATGACCTGTGTTCAGTTATTTACAGCAATATCAGCAGAAAGCTATTTTCTCTTTGTAGCAAGAAAGACTTATCCTGGATGTGAGTCCTAAGCCCATTAATCAAAAGATAAATGAAAATAAGAATAGATATTCATTCATTTTTTTCTATCATCATATAAAATTCCAAAAAATGTCACACTTGAGGTTCATAAGAGCGGATCTGTCATTGGCCTGTAGCTGTACCTGAGGGATAGATCACCTATACTAGTGGAAAACTACCTGCAGGAAATGATAGTCTCTCTGCAGAGTAATATTGACAAGAAGGTCCCTTTCTCAAGGAAACAACCTCTGACCTCACCAGATTCCTGCTTTAGGTTCTGCTCGGGTACACCATGACCCCACATAGGTTCCTGCTTAATCTATAATTTCTAATATCATCTGGTGCCGATGTATCTGCTAAACAATAAAAGTTGTAGCACCCGGTGTTTTAAAGCTTATTTCACCCTCACTGGGCCCGTATATGATGACAGTTTAAGATGGAGATGGGGTGGCCCTTCTCTCAGGTGTCCCCTGTGAAATAACTCTGTATAAATGGGAAAACAACCAAGTGGAAAAGTACCACATTATTAATGGCTTGGTGGTACATGACAGCACCCTGCCTAATGGCAATCTTTCTCATTATTATGAATTGTTAACACTATTTATATTATTGAGCCCTTACTAATTGCCATGTAATTTTGGGAATTCTTGACATAATTGCCACATTTCTGAGTTGGGTTTTGTCATCCCTATCTTGCAAAAAAGAAAAGTGAAGCTTAGAACAATTAAGAAACCTGTTCCAACATAATTTGTTAAGTAAGTACTACAGAATGTGCTTTCAACAATAGCCAAGGGTGTGAAAACCAGCCCCTCTGGCACATCCCAGCTATTTGGGGTATAACCATCTAAAAACTATTTTAACTTTGATTTCCTGATATGTAAAAATCCTCCTTGCAGGTAATTGCAAGGCTTAAATAAGACAACATAGGTGGAGTACCAAACACTGCATTGAAACTGACACATAGAAAGTACTCAAGTAAAAGTAGTTACCTTGTTTGTTTTCCTCTTTGTTTTTGAATATCAGTACATTTTCTTTTTTAGGATTTCTAGCACATCTCCAGTTATTCTTCATTTCCTTATAATGGTTCCATTATGACACACACATTAATTGACAACCCTGTGAATGTACGGGTTTGTTATTTACTGTATAATGAACTGTAACAATCCATGGTGAATAATAAGCTTCTCTCCCCAAAATGAAATCAAATGTGATAAATTTCATAGTAGATGTATTTACAGAGCACTATGTTCTTTCTTAGCCTGGGATGTAATTCCATTTGAGCCATTGATTATTCCAAAGAAAGTAGGTTTTCATGATCTTAAATACTTTAATTTTCATTTCCTTTCAGTTACAATTTTTTATTCACTTCAGCTTAAAGACCATTTTTATTGGTGGGGAAAATGAAAGCATAATGGGTGTTGATAGTCCATGTTTCCCTGTTACTTCTGGAGTTGGGAAGATCTGATTCTGTAAGGGACCAGTTTGTTTCAGTCTGGCAAATGTGATTCAGGTCTGCATGGAAAACCTACAAAAGCAAAGTGGTGGGCAGAAGCCAGACCTTCAAATCAAGTTTTCCAGTGGGAATCAGGCCTAGAAAATGCATACAGACTGTTATGGCTTGCTCTTGCTAAAACTCTATCACCCTGGTCTAAAACAACAAATGTGCATTGTCTATCTTCAAGGTATTTCCAAAGCCTGTGTGAATTCACCCAAGGACAGAGCTAATCAGCTCATCGCCATTCCCCTCTGCATGTTATTTTCATTTTCTTGATTGCACCTAAAATGAAGACAACAATATTCTATGTAATAGATAATAAATCTTCCTCTGATGTAAGACCTGAGAAAAACAATAAAAGCCTGTCTAGGCAAGGGTTGGGGCACTCTCGTCTTGAGAGAGTGGCCGAGACATTCATAGGCACTCTCCCCTTGAGAGAATAGCCGTGCCGTTCCCTTTTTCTCCACAGGATTGCTGTCGCCTGTGCATTTATTTTCTCTTTCAGCCACAGCAGGCGGACTCTGCTGTCCAGAGTCTGCCACATGATTCCAACAATTCATCTACTGGTCATACAGCCTCTGCAAATTGCCTAACTTCTCTGATCTTCTGTTGCTTCTGTGTGAAATGGGATTAATAATAATGTCTTGGCAGGATTTTGTTGGGGTTTTTTTTTTGGATGTAGATAAAAACCTCATAAATAATTATTTAATTTAAAATTTTTTTTCAATTAAAGTTTACATTCAATACCATTTTTTATTAGGTTCAGGTGTACAGCATAGTGGTTAGATGATCATATGTTTTACACAGTGATCCCCTGATATTTCCAGTACCTATCTGCTACCATACATAGTTATTATAATATTATTGACTATATTTCCTCTGCTATACTTTACATCCCCATTACTATTTTGTAACTAACAATCTGCACTTCTCAATCTCTTCATCTTTTTCATCCAGCCCCAAACCCATCTCCCCTATGGCTACCATTACTTTGTTCTCTGTATCTATGTGTCTATTGCTGTTTTGTCTGTTCATTTATATTGTTCTTTAGATTTTACATACAAGTGAAATCATATGGTATTTGTTTGGCTCTGACTGACTTATTTCACTTAAGATAATGCCCTCTAAGTCCATCCATGCTGTCACAAATGGTAAGATTTTGATCTTTTTATTGGCCAAGTAATATTACATTGTATATAAGTATTAAGATGTTGTTTTTAACTGTCATGATTATGTATGGTTTCTTTGGTAAATATTGGATATGTAAGAGATATTTCTTCAATATTGCTTTTCTTTCATTTGCAACTATCCAAACCATGTTTTATTTCTTACTTGTATGTTTTCTTGCTCCAAGAGAGCTAAAATAGCATTTTTCACTTTTCTTTGTAGTTTTTCTTAAGCCTGAGCTTTAGCTTTCTTGATCTGTTTCTTAGGGTTTGTAATATACTTTTATTTTGCTTTTATTCTTAATTTTGAAATTATTATTATAATTTTAAAATAAAAGATCAGAAAACAACTACCTGTGTAGGTATGTTGGCCTATTTACTTTCCTCTCCCATATTCCCTTTGTAATTTTATTTTAGAATTTGCCATTCTCTTGGAATATGGTGCTTTTTTGGGTTTATTTGTCTGAGCTTATAGATCTCATTCTTTTTATAAAAAATTAAAAAATTTTTCAGTTACAGTTGACATTTAATATTATATTAGCTGCCATTCTTCTTAACTTTTAAATTATATGCCCAGAACTAAAGTATAAGACGTGAGTCTGAATGTGCCTAATATTTCCATTCTTGGCTTTTTGGAAACTAACATGACCCATTACTTTTCTCAAGGTTTCTATCACATCCACACCATTCTTTAGTTTGTTCTTACAATTTAGGATTAAATTCAAAGAAGTAAATTCTTTGTTTTGTTTTCTCTGTTCTCCAGTAAGTAAAGGTCTATTGGTAAAAAAGAATAATAATTTATCTGACACTTTTTCACCAAAGATAGATTTCCAAGAGATGTTCGTATGGCTGAAGTCCTACAACACTACAAGGCCTTACCACTGGAACACTTTTCAGGGGTCCCCAACCCCTGGTACTGTTCCAGGCTTGTTAGGAACTGGGTTGCACAGCAGGAGGTGAGCTTGAATGTAAAATGCTTAAACCATCCTGAAACCATTCCCTCTACCCCCTACCCTATTCCATGGAAAAATTGTCTTCCATGAAACCTGTCTCCAGTGCTAAAAAGGTTGGGGAACCACTGACTTTAATAATAGCTTCTGGAAAAGAATGCATGAATGTTTCATCTGGAAGGCCTTTAACCAAATTAATTCTATTGGGAAATGGACTTTCCAGGACACTAAAGACTGGAGGCAGAGATACTATTCAGTGAAAACTGGAAGGTGAGAAATTCTGCTTTCTCTCTAGAATAGGATTTGAAACTACTAAGGCTGAGTTTGGCTCAAGAACACAGTGAATGTTTTCCACTAAGTGTATAAACTATGTGTTTCAATTATTACTGAATAGAGATAAAAGCTTTGAAAATAAAAGGCTGAAGCACAATGAATCTAAAGCTTTCAGATCTAGGAGGTTTCTTTCTTGTGCCAATACCAATATCTCAGTAGCATCTTGGCATTAGGGACACTTAAGTGAATGCATAAGTTAATACATATGGAGTGTGTATCTCCTGTGATAATGAAAACTGTTATTAAATAAAACAGAACCTCTCTTGCTACCAATAAGTGACTCACTCAAAATGATGAAGTTGCCAATAGAAGTGAAATTGGCAGTAAGATCCTCTCATCCTCCATTATCATGGTTTATTACTGGAAGATGTTTAGGAAGAAATAGTGATCTTCAGGTGCTAGAGTGAAGAGGATAGTCTATGGCAGGAACTCATTAGGTTGTGGGGGGAAGATTTTGTTGTGAATTTTACACGCTGCATGTATCCATTGCTCTTTGTCTCTGACCAGTCATGTTCAATGAATAAAGCACTGAGTTTAAGGCAAGATAACCCAAAACATAGTTCCTTGCCAGTTGAAGGAGTTAAAAATTAAAGTCTAAGGTGGCTCAAGTAGATAACCTAATGCTTAAGATGGTGATATAGATTATAACTGTAGCTGTAATAGCTGCTTAAATGTTTGTGATATTCCAAAAAAAAAACACCTGGAGGACTAGCAGATGTGGACATGCTGTTTATTACTCTCATTACAGGGGAGTGCACTGCTGGTGGCTGGTCATTGTGAGAGAGACCACATCTCCAGTCTGAGGCTCGAGATAAGGATTCCCAGACAAAGGCAGCACAGGTCCACATTGCACAGCCTAATGTGTGGCCTGGGGTTACATTACATCAGTGTGTACTTGCAGAAGGAAAAGGTCAAGAAGCAATCACAGGACAAGAAGCTGCTCCCAAAAGGAGATAAGGAAGGAGTTAAAATCCATTCCCAAAATAATACACATTCTTTCTGGCCAGGAGCCCTCTGGCCAGCCTTTATCATGGGTGGTTGGACAGCCATATGTTGACCCCACAATAATGTCCCAAGGACCCCATCCATGTCAGAAGCCCAGTGCAAGTTGGATTTTAAGGAGACTGTATTCCACAAAGTTGATTAAAGCCTAGTCATCAAGTATTCCAGAAAGGAGAGACTAATTTTCATATGTTTGGTGATTATGGTGGTTTTATAGAATAAATGTTCAGATTATGGATATGGTATATTATAATTCACATAAAGATTTAAAGTGTTGCACTAAAATTTTCTTTGGCTATAACTGTACAAAATTCCTGTGTTTACCTTAATAAGAAAACCTCTAAAGTATACCGTTAACAAGACTGGTATTGGGAGATAGGTGAATGTAACATGTATATGACATTGCAAGTGAGCCACACCATAATCTAATTGCATATTGCCATTCATGAGCTTTACTCGTGAGCAAACATTTTGAATATTATACATATGTTTTATGTAATTTGTCAGTGTTTGGCTTGTCAAAATACAACATTAGGCATACTTTAAAAATAATTCTTGATACCAATTTAGTTGTAAATTTTGGCATTCAGAATTGGCCTTTGAAAATTTGATGGGGAAATACTGAGATGATAAATATTTATCTATATAAACCATTGAGGAATTAGAATTCAATATTAAAGATCTTTATGTTACAAGTTAATAATGATTCTATTGCTCATAAAAATAAATAGTTAAAGGATTTTAGACAAATTTTCTTGATTTTCTTTGTTTTCTTGCCTCTAGTTGCATGGGATTCTATCAGAAATATAGGGTTTTTTATTCCTGTATATATCATACTTTGGTTTCACAGGAACCAAAGAAATTTACTTTTCATTACATAATTGGCACTTGAGAAGGGTGGCCCATGTTCATGTGTTCTGAGGGCAGCCTTAGAGTGTGTTCATTATACCAGGATCCTTTTAACAGAGGCCTCTTTCATATTCAGAATGTCTCAATTTGAAGAATAAAATCTGTGATTACCCTGTGTTTCAGCCATTCTGTCAAGGAGACTCATTCTGTCCTTTATCTTAATGCAGGATGCTTGATCCAAGAACTGCAAGAAGAAAAGAAAAGAGACACAAAAATTTGGAGAAAATCTTTAAATTTATCATAAATTATGTTATATCAGTTTGATATAATATCAGTTAACTATCAGTATATCAGTTTTATATATTTCAGCTAATTATAATTAAATTATACTATATCAGTTTGATGTAAGAATATCTAGCAAGTTATCCCTCATTTTAGTAGATAGTAGAAAAATGTATTCACCTACACATATATTAAAGCCACAGTAAAATGTTTATTAAAGATAAAGATAAGTTTAAAACCTGATCGTGAACTCAGGGTCTACTAAAAAAAAAAAAAAAGAAAATTATTTTCTGCTCTCTCTAAAGTAGCCAGAATCTTCTGTGTCACCCTGTCTTTCCTCAGTGATGCGAAAACATGTGTTAATTCTTGCCCTCAATATTTTGGCATCTAAATCTTTTCTTTAGAGGGCAACTCATTCTAAATTTGTGAAATAAGAAAGCAGCATGGGCCTAGAGTGTTTCCTTGGGAGAAAGCAAAGCTTTTTGAGCATGGTGATAAAGCATCAATTCTAATGGTTAAACTGTCTGCATTCTGAACAATAACAACAAATATGCTTATGGTGAAATAAAATGAACTTTATGTATGAACGACTATAAATATTTAATGACATTTGAGAGGGATGAATTATATAAAATGGGAGAGAAAAGTCATATATACTAACAAGAGCCCATTGTTACTGGTTTACCAAAAAGACAGCTGTGTGTAATGTGTAGGGTCTGGATGTTCGACTGCCATTAAGGGTCAGTGGGTAGACCCCAGGGAGTCTTGATCAAACTCTGGTTCAGGACCACCCAGAAAAAGAGATGTCAGGTCAGATTATTGTGAGTCATTGAAGAGAAGTAGGCAACCTGGGAAGTGGAGAGTGAAGTAAAGCCATCATCAGTGAGGGTTTCTGGGCATCTTCCTTATTTTCACAGGTAAGAAGTATACTTAATGCTATTTGGCTGGGGTTTGCAGACTCTATTAGATTTCTGTAATACTTTCAGTTAAGGCATAGAGTATTTAAATTCTAATGGAATTACAAAAATAATGAGATTTTCAGATGCAGCAAGATGTCCCTTTTCTCTGACCATCCACTGTATGCTCTGTATCCATTTTCACTAACCCTGCAGCCAAAGGAAGCTGACAGCCGGACTGCTTGTCATCCTGTTCCGAGGTATCCCCTTCTGTCTAATAACTGTCAGCACATTTGACCAAATAAATACGTTTCTTAATGTCATTTTGGGGTGACTGTTATATGGTTTCTGTTGAGGAAGATAAGCCTACTTGAAAGGATTCACTTTTTTCTCTCTTCTTTTCTTTACACAAATAATTTCCATCAAAGTATTATGATTTAACATGCATTGTCATCCTTTTTTCCAATTACTGTACCTAAAGGTGTTTCATACATGAGGATTAGATGAAATTACAGTTTTGCTTTTCTTCATTACTGAAACATTTATTCCACAACCATTTATATTTACAATTAAATGATCTTTCTGTCAAAATGTAGTAGCATTTTTAGAGTAATGCTTTGTACTGAATTACTGTTCTTTTTAAAAAGCATTGAATTTACATTTTAACTAGCTACCTATAATTTTTATTTTTCCCTCTATATTAGTGGACTCATTTTCTCATATTATGAATCTTCCTTTCTAGGATAGGCTCCAAGTTTGATGAGCTGACTATTTGACTCTGAAATAAAATTGTCTTTCCACAGTTAAAAAAATGGGTTGTTGTAATTACTCAACAAGACAAAAAAAAGGTATAGTATTAATTTTCATGTTGAACCATAAATCATTGCATAAAGAAGAATCTAGAAGGTGAAACAGATTCATCTAATGCTTGATCATGTCCTTTCCACCAGAGGTAAACTCCAAGCAGTTTCTTTCTTCCAAATTAAATTTCACCTTTGGACAGATGGGTCTTTGCCCTGGAGTATAATTGATCACAACAAATGCTTAGTAGGAGCAATGTTATAAATCGAAGAGTTTATTGCCTCGATCAGATAACCAGGCATGGTAGTCTTAACTGTAATCAGTTTCAGACTTTCACCTTCTGATTAATAGCAATATTTCAGATAGATTCAAAAGTATAAAAAATTTTGCTACTTTAACAAGTATTATTATAGTGTCAAAAAACCTAGATTACTGTTGCCACAAACAATGATGGTGGTTATAGTAATTTCTTTTATTAAAAATTCATTTTTTACTTTTGCATGGATACAGATTATAAAAAATGAAAGAAAGGTGCTTAAATTTATTTATTTTTCTGTGTTGGAATCAGCCAAGATATTTATTTTAACATGCATAAATCCAATATTTGACTATTTAATACAATTAATATCTTATTAATTAGCATTTATTTAAGAAATATTTTTAAAATTTATTCTTTTTTATGGTCATATATAATGTTTTTATTTTCTTTTTCAATCTCCTTACAGTGTCTATTATTTATTTCATAAGAATTACTAATATAAGAAAAATACATAGATAGGAACAGCTGTTTAAAATTGTAGAAATGTATTATTTCAAAAAGCAAAATTAAACTTAGGTACCCTGCACATGCCTCACTCAATTCCTTACATTTGACAAAATGCAATGAGTGAAGACAATAGTCAGGGCACACTCACAGTAGGTTCACTTTTAGTATCCCAGGTCCCTATAGATGATCAGAATCTTTTTGTCAGACACAGATTTTTACTTTTGACAGAAAATACAAAATAGTTTTACAGAGGAAAAACTAACTGATATGATCTTATCAACCACTAAAATATTTAGTTCAAATACTAATTCGAACTAAAATTAATTTTGAACAACCATAAATTTTTAGTCTGCTTGAACTTTTATTTAAATTCAAGAAAAAACTAGAAAAATGTCATATATATTATATAAATAAATATTTTTCTTGATCTTAAGATTGCCATAAGTTATTAAGTAAAATGATAAACACACCAATAAAAGTGGGCAAAGGATATGACTTGAAAATTCATAGAAGATAAGAAATTGCCTACAAAAGAGATGAAATAATTTGCAGATTTACATATATGCACAAACCAAAAAGAAAGGGAGGGTAACTTTTTTAACTGATTGATCTATATAGCTTTTGATTTTTAAAAATGCTTTAATTATATTAACCCAGTAAGGTGTGTTCAGTCAACTAGAGCTCAGAACATTAGTTAGCATGCAAATTTGGAAGAAAATTTACATTTTATGAAATATTTTTGTTTTGTATGTGTTTTGTAAAGTAATTTTCATGTGTAGAAGTTTATCCTTAAACATTAATTAGGAATATTTGCAAAGTGTCAACTACAAGGATATCTTTAAAGTATTGAAAGCATTTTAAATAACCGAAAAGTGGAGATTGGTTAAATACATTTTTATGTATCTAATTTATAGCTAACAATATAGTGAAATAGAAACATGCTTAATATTATGCAAAATAATAATGGTATAAAATTAAAAAAATAAGTTACTAGACATTTTATATATATATTTAATAGTTGATTTTTAGTGTATTTTTTCCATTACCATTTATTCCCCTATGCCCTCTTCTACCTCCACCAGTCACCCCTCCCCACTACAATCACCACACTATTGTTTGTGTCCACATTTTTTTTTTTTTGGTCAGTCTATCCACCCCCCATATCCCACAGAGCTGTCAGCCTACCACATATGCCTGTATCTATTTTGCTTGTTAGTTAAGTTTGTTCATTAAGTTCCACATATAAGTGAAATCATATGTGTTTTCTGACTAGTTTATTTCAATTAGCATAATGTTCTCCAGTTTCATCCATGCTGTAGCAAAGGGTAAAATTTTCTTTTTATGGCCAAGTAGTATTCCACTGTGTAAATGTACCATTGCTGTTTTACCCACTCATCTACTGATGGACACTTGAGCTGCTGCTAAATCTTAGCTACTGTAAATAACATTGCAATGAACATAGGGGTGCTTATGTTCTTTCAAATTAGTTTTTCAGATTTAGTTGGATAAATTCCCAGAAGTGGGATTGCTGAGTCATAAGGCAGTTCCATTTTTAATTTTTTGAGGTAACTCCATACTGTTTTCCATAGTGGTTTGACCAATGTGCATTCTCACCAACACTGCACAAGTTCCCCTTTCTCCACATCCTGGCCAGCACTTGTTTGTTGATGTATTGATGATAGCCATTCTGACAGGTGTGAGGTGATACCTGATTGTGATTTTAATTTGCAATTCTGTGATGATAAGTGATGTTGAGCATCTTTTCATATGTCTATTGGCCATTTGTATTTCCTCTTTGGAGAAATATCTATTCAGATCCTTTGCTCATTTTTTTAATTGAATTGTTTGTTTTTTTGGTATTGAATTTTAGAAGTTCTTTATGAATATTGGATTAATATTGACCAAATAAATACGTTTCTTAATGTCATTTTGGGGTGACTGTTATATGGTTTCTGCTGAGGAAGATAAGCCTACTTGAAAGGATTCACTTTTTTCTCTCTTCTTTTCTTTACACAAATAATTTCTATTAACCCCTTATCAGATGTATCAGCAAATGTGTTCTACCATTCAGTGGGTTGTCTTTTTATTTTGTTATGGGTTTCCTTCACTGTGCAAAAGCTTTTTAGTTTGATGTTTTCACAATTGTTTATCTTTTCTTTTATTTCCCTTGCCTGAGGAGCTAAATCAGTAAAAACATTGTTATGAGCAATGTCTGATATTTTACAGCCTATGTTTTCTTGTGGTATTTTTATGATTTTGAGTCTAACATTTACATCTTTAATCCATTTTGAATTTATTCTTGTGTGCAGTAGAAGAAGGTAGTCTAGTTTCATTTTTCTGCATGTATTTGTATAATTTTTTCAAAACCATTTATTGAATAAACTATCTTTAGCCCATTGTATGTGTTTGCTACCTATGTCAAATATTATTGATTGTAAAAGTGCAGGTTTATTTCTGGGTTCTGTTATGTTCCATTGATCTATGCATCTGTTTATGTGCCAGTACCATGCTGTTTTGATTACTATGGCCTTATAGTATAGTTTGATATTAGGTAGTGTGATTACTCTAATTTTGTTCTTCTTTCCCAGGATCGCTGCTAATATTAGGGGTGTTTTGAGGTTCCATATAAAGTTTGGAATATTTTTTCTAGTTCTGTGTAATACAGCATTGGTAGCTTGATAGGAATTACCTTGAATCTATGGAGTGCTTTGGGTAGTACGGGCATGTTAATGATGTTAATTCTTCTTATTTGTGGACACAGTATGTGCTTTCAGTTATTTATATCTTCTTCAGTTTCATTCTTCAATATCTTATAATGTTGCAAATACAGGTCTTTTATATCTTTTGTTAAATATATTCCTAGGTATTTTAATATTTTTGAAGCAGTTGTGAATGGGATTGTTTTCTTAATTTCCCTTTCTAATAATTCATTATTGGCATATCAAAATGCAACTGATTTCTGGATATTGATTTTGTATCCTTTAATTTACTGAATTCTTTTACCAGTTCAAGTAGTTTTACTTATTCTTTTCCAATTTGGATGCCTCTTACATCTTCTTTTTCTCTGATTGCTGTGGCTAGGACTTCCAGTACAATGTTGAATAAGACAGGTGAAAGCAGAGATCCCTGTCTTGTTCCCAGTCTTAAGGGAAGTGCTTGTGTTTTTTGCCCATTGAACTTGATGTTAGCAGTGGATTTGTCATGCATGGACTTTATTATGTTTAGGTATGTTCCCTTTTCCCCACTTTGCTGAGAGCTGTTATCATAAATGGGCATTGGATATTACCAAATGCTTTTTATTCATCTATTGATATGATCATGTTGTTTTACTCATCATTCTGTTTAGGTGATATATCAATTTATTGATTTGCAAATATTGTACCACACTTGAATCCCTGGAATAAATCTCATTTGATCATGGTGTATGATCTTTTTGATGTATTGCTGTATTTGGGTTGTTCATATTTTGTTGAGGATTTTAGCATCTATGTTCATCAGGAATATTGGCCTTTAATCTTATTTCTTGGTAGTGTCTGTATCTGGTTTTTGAATTAGGATAATGCTAGCCATGTAAAATAAGCTTGGGAGTCTTCTCTCTTCTTGATTTTTTTTGTAAAAGTTTGTGATGGAGAGGTGTTAATTCTTGGATTTTTTTTTTTTTTTTGGTAAAATTCACCTGTGAAGCTGTCCGGTCCGGGGCTTTTGTTTGTTGAGAGGTTTTTTTTTTTTTAAATTTCTGCCTCAATTTCACTAGTTGTAATTGTCTATTCAGATTCTCTGATTATTCTTGATTTAGTTTTGGAAGTTTGTATGTTTCTAGGAATTTTCCCAATTTATCTGATCTATTTGTTTGCATATAGTTGTTAGCAATATTTTCTCACAATCCTTTGTAATTCTTTGGTGTCAGCTGTTACTTCTCATTTTTCATTTCTGATTTTCTTTACTTGGGTCTTCTCTCTCTTTTTTTGATGAGTCTGGTTAAAGGTTTGTCAATCTTGTGTATCTTTTCAAAGAACCAGCTCTTAAACTAATTGGTCTTTTGCATATTTTTTAGAATTTTTAAAATAATTTATTTTATGTCTTTATGCTTTGATCTTTATTATTTCCTTCCTTCTACTCACTTTAGGCTGTTTGTTGTCCTATTTCAAGTTCCTTTAAGTGTTAAGTTACATTGTTTACTTGACCTTTTTCTTGTTTTTTGATATAGGCCTGTAATGCTATGAATTTCCCTCTTAGGCCTAATTTACCTATGTCTCACAGATTTTGAGTTGTGTTATCATTTTTATATATTTAGGGTATCTTTTGATAGCTTTCTTGTTTTTCTTATTTATTTATTCATTTTAAGAAAATGTTATTTAGTTTCCATGTCTTTGTGTATTTTTCAGTTGTTTTCTTATGATTGATTTTTAGTTTCATGGCATTGAAGTTATAGAAGAAATCTGATATGATTTCAATCTTCTTAAATTGACTGAGACTTGATTTGTGTCCTAACATGTTGTCTATCCTAAAAAAAATGTTCCATGTGTATTTGGAAAGAATGGCATATCCTTCTGCTTTGGGATGAAATGTCCTTAAGATATGTATTAAATTCATTTGATCTAGTGTGCCACTTAATGCCACTGTCTCCTTGAGATTTTCTGTCTGGAAGATCTATACATTGAATCAATGGGGTGTTAAAATCCACTGTTATGACTGTATTTCTGTCACTCTCTCCCTTTATGTCCAACAAGATCTGCTTAACCTGTTTAGGTGTTTCTATTTTGGGTGTATAAATTTTTACTAGGGTTATACCCTCTTGTTGGATTGTTCCCTTTATCATTATGTAGTGTTCTTCTTTGTCTCTTATTATAGCTTTGGTTTTAAAGTTTATTTTGTTGGATAAAAGTATTGCTACCCCAGCTTTTTTCCTTTCCATTTGCATGAAATATTTTTTCTATTCTTTTATTTTTTATTTCTTCCTTTTTCTTTTTTTATTTTAGTTTATTCAGTACAGTTTTTAGTCTTTATTCCCATTCCAGCCCCCCCCCCCC
>CM052544.1:68362539-68398001 GCA_028533065.1 Trachops cirrhosus
CCTAGGTTGTTTCCAGCACTTAGCTATTGTAAATTGTGCTGCTATGAACATTGGGGTGCATAGGTTCTTTTGGATTGGTGTTTCAGGGTTCTTAGGATATAGTCCCAGCAGTGGAATTGCTGGATCAAAGGGCAGATCCATTTTTAGTTTTCTGAGGAAGTTCCATACTGTTTTCCACAGTGGTCATACCAGTCTATTCTTTTATTTTTAGTCTTTGTGGATATTTTATTAGGAAGAGGTTATCTTGAAGTCAACAAATATACAGGTCTTGTTCTCTTACCTATTCAGACACCCAATGTCTTTTTTATTGATGGACTTAAGCATTTACATTTAAAGTGATTATTGATGGATACATATATATTGCCATTTTATTTTTAAATACCTTTCTTTGTTTTAGTTTCTCTTCCTCATCCTCCTCATTCTTCTTCTTTTTCTTCTCCTTCTCCTTCTCCTTATTATTATTACAGCAAGTCTTTTAACACTTCCTTCAACACTGGGTAATTGGTAGCAAAATCTTTTATCTTGTTCTTGTCCAGGAAGCTCTTTATTTCTCATTCAATTATAAGTGATAGCCTTGCTGGGTAAAGTAACCTTGGTTGTATGTCCTTGCTTTTCATCACTTTGAAATTTCATGCCCATCCCTTCTGTTCTGAAATGTTTCTGTTGAGAAATCAATGCCAGTCTTATGGGAGCTACCTTGTAGGTAACTGCTTTTTTCTTGTGGTTTTTAAGATTCTTTCCTTGTTTTTAAGCTTTGCTATTTTAATTATGTTGTGTGTTGGTGTGGGCTTCTTTGCTTTCATCTTGTTTGGGACTCTGTGTTTCCTGGACTTGTGTGTCTTTTTCCTTCACCAGGTTTAAGAAGTTTTTGGTCATTATTTCCTTAAGTAGGTCCTCAATCCTTTGCTCTCCCTCTTCTCCTGATATCCCTACAATGAGATAGTTCTTGTAGTTCATGTTATCCCAAAGGTCCCTTAAACTATCCACATGTTAAATTTTTTTTGCTTCTTAATTTGGTATTTTTTTTTGCTCTGTCCTCCAAATTGCTAACTTGATCCTCTACCTCATTTAACCTACTGTTTATTCCTTCCAGTATATAATTTATTTCAGATATTGCATTCTTTATTTCTCATCAGTCTTCTTTTATGGTTTCTAGGTCTTTGTTCATGCTGTTTAGCATCCTAATAATCATTACTTTGAATTCTATCTGTAAATTGCTTGCCTCTATTTCGTTTAGCTTTTCTTCTAGATAATTCTATAGGTTTTTTTTTCATTTGGGGCCTGTTTCTTTCTCTTCCTACTTTGGTTGCCTCTTTGTGTTTGCTTCTATGTATTAAGCAAATCTGCAAAGACCCTGGTGCAGACCTATGTCAAACATTACATGTAATTGTTCTGGACACCTGTTTGGAGCTATAAGCAATCCACAGCTTTTGGTCATCCCTGCTGTACCTGCTTGCAATGTTTCTCATGGAGAACCCCTCCCAGCTGCTGAAATATCCCTCTGGAACTTTAGCAGCTGTCTGCAGGAGCCCAGCCAGCCTTTTCCCATCTCCACATTTCCTACCTATCTTGATATGGTTTCTTTTGTAAGTCTTTGGTGTTAAGGATTCTCTCCAGCTAGTGTTCACTTGGTTATTTGGGATGATTTTTCTATAACTTAGTTGTAATTCCAGTTTCATCCTGGGAGGAGGTTAGTGTAACTTCCACCTACTTCTCTACCATCTTGGATCCCCTCAACATTATGTTATAGCATTCTATTTTTTGTAACTACATATACACACAAGAATACACACATTCATGCATATACTCTCACCCCAGTAGTACTAATCTAAAAGGTAGAGTATTAATCTAAATTATAACATTATTAAGAACAAATGTAAATAGTTATTTTAACTAACTTCTTTTTGTTTATATTTACAAAATGTTTCTATATTTTCCATCTATGAAATAGAATAAATTTTTGTGATATTAAAAAGATACTTCCTATAAAAGTTTGATGGTTGTCAATTACCCACCCCCACCACTCATATACTACATTGATAACTTTTTATATAAATTAACCTCAGAGGTGAACAAAGTAAACTCCCAAGAAAGGCAATGAATTCACATTCTGAATGCATTTTTAAAAATTGGTGGTAGAAATAATAAAGCAAAACTTCCATTTTCTTTTTTTCTTTTTTTCCCCTCCCATCTTAAAACTTCCATTTTCATGATACAATCTTGCTGCGAAAGGAAACACATAAAATAAGAAAAAAATCAAGAAAAGTTTATATATTTCCAAAGGCTACAACCTAGAATATTTTATGGTTAAAAATTGACATAATTGTCCATTCTTGCCTATGTTACACATGGTTTTGCATTGAGCCCTTACAGGTTCTATGTGAAGAGAATGCAGCAGAGGTGGGCATGTGCATATTTTGAGCCTCTGTCTCAAGAGGCCTTGAGATCTTATCTCTGGCAAACTTATGTGTCTTCCATGAAACAAACCAAGTTAGCCTCTTGGTGTGTGCAAGATTACCCAGAGCTGGGTCAGGTCACCACACAGCTCACCTGCCACTGACCACCAGCTGGTTACAGATGAATGCACAAGCCCAGTCAAAATTAGCCAAAACTGAAAAAAAAATCAACTAATCCAAGCCTAAATGGACAGAAACCACAATAATGTGCATGCTTTGTTTTATGTTGCTGTTGTTTTATGTGTGTTTGTTATGTAGCACTAAATTGACAATAGTTACCCCATACAAATTTAGAGTACAAAGTTAATAATATATAGAATAGGGAAAAACATGACATCCTAGTTGTATTCACAGCATTGGGATAATTACACAGTGCTAGAAAAATCACAATTCAGGCCTTTATTCATGTTTCAGTCTATGCTGCTCAAAGTGTTATGCAAACTTGAGTCTTGAGCTTGATCTGGATTCTGTTGAATTACAGACTTTTAGACCCCAACCTATGCCTACTAAATCAGATCTGAATTTTAACATAATATCCATGTGATTCATAAGCACAGTAAAGTTTCAGAAGAATTTATGATACTTCTATTCATAATTACAGTATTAGAATTAATGAGATAGTAAATGTGGTATATTTAGTTCAGGGGTAAAGTGTAATCTGTGTGCTATGTGTTGAACTCTGTTGGGAAAGGTAGTTTTATGCACGCAATGTTGTCAAACTCCTCCCAGCCACTAAGAATGGGCCTTGGACCTGGGACACTACCTTACAAAAGGCAAGAGCTCACATAGCCCTTCTGGGTTGACCCTCTGGTGGGGAACTATTTTTATCTGTTTCAGACTCAGTACACTTCTGTGTTCTTGAGTCATACAGCACCTGGCCAATCTCACTACTGTAGCTGTTCCTTGCCTGGGGGTGGGGAGGCAGGAAGGATCCTCTTGTGCCAGCATAAGACCTTGTGTGCAAGTCAGGCACCCTGCACCAGCTACCAGAGATACCAGTTTGCCATGGGGACAAACACCCACCACTGAAGCTGATCTTACCTGCTCTCTTGTCAATGAGAAGCAGAACCTTGTTCCAGCCAGGGCTTGATTGTGCTGTGTTTTCCATGGCCACTCCCAAAAAACCAAGATGAAGTGGGCAAAAGTGTCCTGATTTCTACTCTGTGTAATAGGGAACAGATACCAGATGCTAAAAAAATTCATATGTTGGAGTCCTGGCCTTCAAAACCTTAGCATGTGACCTTATTTGGGGATAAGGTCATTGCAGGTGTACTTAGTTAGGAAGAAGTCATGTTGAAGTAGAACCAGCTCTTCATCCAATATGACTAGTATCTTTGTAAAAGGGAGAAATTTGGGCACAGACACACATACACAACACTATGTGAACACAAGGAAGAGATCAGGGTGATGTGTCTACAAACTAAGGAATACAAAAGGTTGCACTAGGAGGTACAAGAGGAATGTGGAACACATTCTCTGTCACAGCCCTCAGAAGGAACCAACACTCTTGACTTTTTGATCTTGGACTACTAACCTCCAGAACTGTGAGACAATACATTTCTGTTGTTTAAGCCACCAGTCTGGGTGTTTTCTTACAGCAACCCTGGCCAACAAAGGCAGTGGGTTCAACTGGAATTGTCTTTTTTATTTCCTAGACCAGAGAATACTTCTCTTTTAGAGGATATTTCTGGTTCCTTTTCTTTCCATATTCAAGATTTATTTAAAAGTCTTTGTGGATCTTGTAACACAGAAGGGAAGGTGGTATTAACCACTTTATTAACCATTCATATTTCATTGAGATCTGAGTCAAGAAATCATTTAAGTAAAGGATTTTGGTTCTGATTCTAATATTTCCTCAATATTGGCATAAGATTAGAATTTCAAGCCACCTATTTTCAGTGTTAACATTGCATGAGATTGAATGATAGATTAATAATTAACATTTTAATAATTTATTTTATTGGCTTTTGAAACCTTGTTCCAGCAGTAGAATGAAGGCTGGGTGCAATGAAGCCAAGGCCCCTGCACTGTCTCAACTCATCCTAACACCCTGGTTTCAGTATCATTGAGAACTGACATTATTAGCCTTTCAGCTCTATCATAGTGGAAACTTCACCTTCTTAAAATGCAGTTGCCATGGAAACAGCAAAGTTCTGGGATTTTTGTTTTCAGAAGATATCTGAAGAACTCAATGGCAGTGTAAGAGCACACAGCGGGCATGACATTAATGTTTAGTCCTCTGCTGTTTTTAAATTGAAGAGAGGGGAAGAAAATTGCCACTCCGTGTTTTCTCAACACCTCCCAAGGAACTCTTATTGAACCCTTATGCCATATCTGATTGATTCATTTATACCCATCCTTTGTTCCAAAAAGTAATTAAGACAGCTTGAGTCCTCAAAGCTGTTACCAGATGATTGGACAAATATATATATATATAACGTGTTTCCATCACTTTTAATCACTTCCTCTGAAAAGGTACCTGTTTGTTGAACCTGAGGTTAAATGAATTTTTTTTGGTCAGGGCCACAGCTGGTCTGCTGCTTTATTCTTATCCCAATGCTATAGACTATAGTAAAGCTGCACTTTTGTGAAAATCTTTTTGTTTAATCAAGACTGTAATCTTGACATTCCCTTTTGCCTGAAAAAAAAGAGGACTAAACCCTTCCTACTTTTTAGTTGGGCCTCTCACCATTGTTAGGTATTGAGCACCATGAGCAAGGCTACAACCCTGTGTATGGAGCTGTGGAAGGTTGTTATGATTTGGAGGTAAAATCCCAGGGAACTGAATTTCTATCTCAGCATCAAACTGATCCTGAGTTAGTTAAAACAAAAGAGCTAGTGTATTGTAATGAGAATAGCTGTAATAATAAAAAATATCATCCCAGGTCTTCAGTTAAAATAGGTATCTTTCTTGACTCCTTCTATGGATTTAAAGGTGTGTTACAAAGGTGCTATCAGACAGTTATCAGTGATGAATGTACTATGAGTGACTTTCATTAGAGCCCTTCTAGACTTCGGGTTGTGATGTGGGGACCCAGAGTGTGGTGGAACCCAACTAATGAGGGCCCAAGTCATGACTTTTCAGTTTGCTCTAATGTTTCCACAGTTATTGCATTTTAATGTTGGACAGATGGTGAGTCATGTCAATTCCAAATGATACAGAAGCATGGTGCCAGAAGGGTCATTAATCAAATAACTAAACATAACAGCTGAAATAAGTTATTGAATCTTTCTGTTCACCTCAGATCCCCACAGCTAATTACCTTACCTAGAACATAATACCTACTAAACAAGTAGCTATCAATGGTGGATACACTCAAAGCCTCTATTTTTTACTCATATCAAAAGGTAATAATAAAGTTATTTCATAGAATTTTTTAAGGCTAGCAATAATGCATAATGAGATGGCTTAGTATATCATTCATATTCAATAAGTGGCACCACTTATTTTCCTACTAGACAATCGGTTACTTAAGGACACTAACCATTAATTATTTGTCTTTATATCTCCAAGCCTCAGAACAGTGCCTGTCTCATAATAGGCACTTACTGTCTGTTGAATGAACCCTTAAAGAAGTACAGGTTGAGGCACCCAAACCACAGTTTCTAGTGTTTGCCTCCTAAGCATAGTAACTAATCCATGAACGGGCATATAACCCAAATTTTGTCTCAGTGACTTTTCACAATTTTTACTGTAACCAGAACTTTTGGGAAAGAACTCTCATATTAATCTCTAGTGATATAATTTGGTCCTGTTTACAGCCATGATTTTGGAGTCACAGGGCCTTAGAAAAATGAAACTAAGAGACAGAGAGAAATAATAAGAAGAAAATAATGTAATAATGGGAAAAGGTAAAGCCTGTTTCTAGCCATACCTGAGGCTGACAGTACCCCTGCTTTTTCTGTGGGTGGGTTATGGGAATGTGATTAAGGTGTGTGAAAAACCATAATCCAACTTCATGTGGGATATGTTTAATTGGTAAAATTTGCAAGTAGTTTGCAAGAGGACACACATTACCCTTGTCCTCTTATTAGTCCATGGAAATGTGTGTGGAGGCTGTGGTGCTAGATTCTGCTCTAGGAGAGGGATGTTGACCTATGAGCATGGGGACAGGCTTCTATGGAAAATAGATAGAAAGGCTGGGTTGCGTAGCAGTGAACCTAGGAGCAAGCATTCCAGAGTCTGAGAAGGTCAGCTCCTAATGTCTAGTAGCTTTGTAGGAAGATGTAATTTGGGCTGTAGACAAAGAAATCCCATTCACCTACAACTCAGTGTAAATATGAATCTGAACAGAGACCCTCTTGCATATGGCCAGGCACCCTGAGCTTCTGGGGTCATCAGTAGGACACCCCTGCTATCTCTGCACAATGATCTAAGAATTTCCCCAATTTTTGCATAAGTTAATTAAAGGTAGATGCTTTGTCACTTACAAACGAAGGAGTCTAGATTAACATGGGCTTGATTTATACCGAGGACTGTGCTAGAGTGTGAGCACAATACAGATATGGTTTGAGACAGTGATGTTCATTGGTATATCTCAGCACTGAGCCCAGTTCCCAGCTCTTAGTGGGCCTTAACAAATAAATGTGAAATGCATGAATTAATAAAGTTTATTAACCTCATTTTATCTTCACAGAAAGATAATCTTCATTAAAGAAGTTAAGGCACATGGCTGGAAAGTGGTAGGGTTAGAGTAAATAACACGTGTGACTCTCAGAGTTGTTTCTCAATTAATAGTCATCTCCTCACTGCATTAGAAGTGATTTGCAAATTGCTAAAAGGTAGCAGAATCCAGTTTCCAGGAATTGAGGGCTGAGGCTCTGTTGGATGCTGGACCAAAAATGATAATGTCTTTCACCTCTTGGCTTTTGCCTTCTAAAGAGGTAAGTATGTAATTTCTATAAGACTCAGAAACATTTTTTCTCCCCAATGTAAGAGGGAAGATTTCACATTGGAAAATATTTGCTGTAACTTTCCTATTCCCATGACTATTTTCCACAAAGGCAATCACAGAGAGCATAGCAGAAGGATGAGAGTATATTTCTAATTCAGCCCTATGGATTCTTTCTTCTAGCCCAGCAATTTTCAACCATTTTCATCTCATGGCACACATAAACTAATTACTAAAATTCTTCAGCACACCTAAAATACATTACATTTTTGCCAATTTTACAAAAAAATAAGTATGCTTTTGATTCATTCATACCGGATGGCTATTGTGTTGGTTGTTGTCTTTTTTCTTTTTTTTCTTTTTTGGATAATCTAAAGGAAAAGAGGTTTGTAACCTGACTGAATAGTCAGGTGCCACATGTTTCAAGGATTCTTCCAGTTCTGGCTGGTGTGGCTCAGTGGACTGAGTGCTGGCCTGAGAACTGACAGGTCTCCTGTTCAATTCCCGGTCAGGGCACATGCCTGGGTTGTGGACCAGGTCCCCAACTGGGGGCATGCAAGAGGCAACCAATCGATATTTCTCTCACAGGTCAATATTTCTTTCCCCCTTCTTTCTCCTTCTCTCCTCCTCTCTCTAACCATAAATAAAATCTTTAAAAAAAGGGGGGATTCTTCGGGCATACCAGCTGAAAATCAGTGTTCTATTCCATTCTTTCCTGGCACTCATTTTCCTGGGTTGGATTAACATACAGGATGTTAAGAGACAAAGAATTCCTTTATTTGCTTCAGTCTAGTGCACCCTTCTGACTTCAAGTAGAAATTTGAGGAGCTCCTGAAGACCTACCTTGGTCACTTAGATGGTTGACACTTCAAGGCTTCACAAGTATCCCTCTGGGGAGAAACAGTGTCCATGTTAGTTGCTATGCAGGTCACCTCAATAGATTAAATGCAACTGAAATGTCC
Source organism: Trachops cirrhosus (assembly GCA_028533065.1). Lineage (NCBI taxonomy): Eukaryota > Metazoa > Chordata > Mammalia > Chiroptera > Phyllostomidae > Trachops > Trachops cirrhosus. The sequence goes on from CM052544.1 coordinate 68,370,850, forward strand.
TGTGACATTTCCAAATGAGAAGAGTCCAGCACACATGATCTTGTAGACAAGAGTTGATATTTTACTCATTAGCATGTGGGGAGATTAAAGATTTTCTCTTCTGTTTTCTCATTCCTCTTCTGAAAAAGCTTGGAGGAGACCCCTTTCTGGACAGCAACTTCACTTTCCAACTCTTTTCTGTTCCCTTCAAACCACAATATCTCCTGGAAACACCATCCCAAGACCTCTATGATAGTTACAGTGTGAGCAGGAAATGATGGGGTTGGGAAGAGAAAAAAGCCAGGAGTAATGCAAACAATTAGATACATCATTAGTCTAACATAAAAATGAAGTTCTCATAGTTACATAGATAACACTGTTAGTTTATTATATCAAATAAGTTTAAAATCATCTCTAGTATGCTGGATTTCACCAATTATTTTATTATTTAAGATTTAGCCATATTTAAGATTTAACCATTCACTTTTAGATTTATTTTGGTTTAAGCCACCATGCATGATTATATTATCCCATACAAACTTTCTATATTTCCACTTGATAATATACACTAAGAAATATTGATATGAATGAAAAATTTACTTTAAAAAACTTTCTGATATCACATTACATGCATTTCCAATCAACCAAGTACATATATATTTGACATTATGACAACAAATAATATAATAATAAATCAAGTTCCTCCATTAATTTAAATTATTCTTTAATTTTTGAAAATTAGTTACCTAATTGTATCACAGGTCAATATTTCTCTCTCCCCTCTTTCTCCTGTTTTCTCCTCTCTCTAACCATAAATAAATAAAATCTTTTTAAAAAAAGGATTCTTCCACCATACCAGTTGAAAATCACTGTTCTATTCCATCCTTTCCTGGTACTCATTTCCCTGGGCTGGCTTAACATATAGGATGTGCAGGATGTAACAAAGTTTCCTTAATGGTTTACCTTATATTAGTAAGGAAAGCATTATATTTGCTCTGTTAATCATCAAAGAAATACAATTTTAAACTACCAAATAATACAATACACACCCACTAGAATGGCTGAAAGAAAACAAAGTAAAATGACAAAACAGAAAAAAAGCAAATATTGACTGTATGTCAAAACTAAACCTCTCATATGTCACTGGCAGTGGTATAAATTGATATACTACTTTGGAAATGTTTGCAGTGTCTAAATGTGTGTACATACTCACCAAAAGATGTATACTGGAATGAGAGCACTACATGAAATATCTCAGATCCACAAACCCCTAAATCCTCATTAAAAAAAAAGAACAGATAAATAATTATTATATCTTCATACAACTGAATATAGCAATAAGAATGAACAATCTGCAATTACTTGCAAAAATATAAGTAAACTGAGCGAAAACATAGCTGAATGAAAAAGTGAAACACAAGATTATTTACTGTGTGATTTCATGCACATAAAGTGTAACAGGTGAAAAAATGCACACTGTGGAAATTACAATAATATTTCTCCTTGCAGGAGAAGGGGTTGTAAGTGTAATAAATAAAAGGGGCTTCTGGGGTTCTGTTAATATCCTGTTTTTTACTATGGTTGCTGTTATGGCTGTGCTCAGCTAGTGACAATTCATTGATCTTATAGTTATTTTCACTTTACATATTTCAATAAAAAATTTAAAGAAAGAAAAATTATTACCTCATTTGCTGTTATAAAGTCAAAGTCATCTGGGTTGCATATTTAAAAGATTATAAATATTTTTAGAAAAAACACTAAATTATTAATAAATGTTTAGGTATGGTGTTAGGAGAAATTTTCTGCCTATTTGTGTGCATTTAATGAGCAAACAGAACTTTAAAATGGAAAATATTTTAAGTTGAAGCTGCTTTTTTATAATATTAAATTAAATCTATTTATCATGTTTAGTTGTGAGAACAACTCAAAAGAGACTAATATTATGATAGCTTTTAGTGGATTTAATATTCTGAGCCAGGTTGCTGGTATTGTTATACCAGTAAAACAGTAAATGAAAAAGAAAAAAAAAAAGGTCTGGCTGTTTCCTCTTGCCCACTAGTTATGATGACATATGCATTGTAACTGAAGTTGAGATGTCTTGACTACAGTCTTCCTCTTCCCTTTCCCTCCTTCCAATGTATTAAGCATGTTCACCGTTAGTACAGTTCTAATCTTGTACAATATTCACATTTTCTTGTTATCTCTTTCAAGAAATATCTTGAAAAGCTATTTCAACAATATCTTTTGAAGTCTAAAAAGAACAGTTACTTCCTCAGGAAATGCTTGTTGTGGAGAACAACACACTGAACACATTAAATATCTTTTCCAGATTTTCCAGTAAGCAAGAACTCAAAATAATACCCATTAGCATACCATCACTTCCCTTTCAGCTTCCACACTACCATGAGCAAATTTGTTTGGTGATTCAACAGATTCAATACTGGCTGATGGGATCACTAGCCTAAGGATCCATGCCCCCTCCTCCTGTGTATTATTTGCACTAATGTGGAATCTGGGTGCAAATCTCATTTTGAAGCTCCTGCTGCTTTCTGCCCCATACCTGATGCCACTGATTATCAATTCAATGAATTATAATCTAATAGTAGAGTAACGCTAAGCAACAGAGGATAAAGTCAGTGAACATGCATAAATTCAATGGCATTTGTGTTTAATCACTGTATATGTCAAGGTCTACCAAGGAAAACAGAAACATGTGACAGGCATTTAAAATAGACAGATTTTAGAACAAAAACAAGATGCTTAAGTAGTATAAAAGCTGTGTGCTCATCAACCCAGAAATAAGCCATTGCCACTGCAGGGCTAGAAGTTGTGGTTCCTGAACCCAGAGATCTGGGTCACATGGTGAAGGTCAGAATCAATGGCTTGTTCAGCTGAATGAAGCTGGAGCCATGCAGGGGACATGCTGTTGGCAGAGATGCTGCCGTAGGACAAGACAATGGCTTCTAGAATAAATAAATACATCAAAGACAAACACAATCGCCTAACTGAGACTTGTGGAAATATGGTGGGAGAGTTTTAGGAGACAGAATAGCAGAAAGCAGACTGAAGAGACAATGGAGAGACAATTTTTTATTTGCATTCATATTATGTTTGTTCAAGCTACAGTTAACTAAATTGCATAATTAAAATAAAAGTACACCAGGTATAAACACATTTAAGAACAAGCTCAACTGATGTTAATAAGCGTACAGTTGAAACTTTGGGAATCAAAAAAGTGAGGACATTAGTGAGCAGCCATGTCTTTACTAATGTTCAGCAGGGCCAGTGCCTCAACCAGCAAGTTTTATATAATGGAGAGCATCGCAGAATTAGTGAGTATCAGTTGAAAAAGGTCAGGTGAGAAAGCATCTACTATATTTCATTTATTCTTGAAAGCTCCATGAGGTGGGGACATGTCTTCATTGGCTCATCAGTGTAGAGCCAGGGTCTAGCTCAGTCAGTGTATGAACACAGTAGATATTCAACAAATGTTTCTCAAATAAAGGGATGTGGAAATACACGAACAGATCTTTAAGCAGTCTATTGGCAATTGATCAAATGTCCATTCCATCTGTTTCCCTGATACTGCTTGGACCATTTGCGCTGACCTTCTTGTTCTTTGCCTTGTAAATAATTTCTATAGCACTCTGTAATTGTGTTATTCAAAAAGCTCTAATCCACCAATTAATTGTGCTTCAGAGCATGATTAAATTCCAAAAGGCAAAATCACTGAGGAAAATCCATTAACAGCATTTAAATAGCTGAACCACTTTTTAAAATATTCATAACACAATTTTTCTTCTAAAGGGCAAAAATAAAAATTGCTCATGGTTTCCAGAGGGGCTAAGTTAAATTTAAAATTTTAGCAAAGCTTATGTGGTCAAAAATGATATATTTTCTTTATGATTGGCCATTTCTTAACTTATTTTAAATATTAAGTGATTAAAATGTAGAAAAATTATGCATAGAACTTTAGTAAAGTTATTTTAGTAATGTTAATTTTATTCATTTTGAATAATAAGAATAAATTAAAGACTGTAATTCAGAAAATTGTATTTAGGTTGACACTATAGGTAATGGTTTTACTTATACCCATGAGGACAAAAAAGAAAAAAAACAGGCACATCTTATTAAACAGAAACTTAGCAGACTATACTTGATCCTTCCACTTGTTCTCTCTGTTTCTTAGTTGTTTATATTTTATTTATTACATTTTCTTATATTACAAAGTATTGCATGCGTTCAGTAACAAGTAGAACCATAGGGAGTAGTACTTTCAAAAAGCTAAGAATCTGTACACACATACTTAGATAACAACTACTTTGATTCCAGTACCTATAAACATGTATCATATATAAGTGTACATACATGTATTAATATATAGTTCTATATAGGTATATGTCACATAACTTCTGCAAAAATTGAATTATGCCATATCCATTAACTTGAACCTTGTGTTTAAATTTTTACTTAAGACTTTATTATAGATATTCCTCCAGTTTAGTATATATAGGTATATTTAATTTTTTAGAACTACTTCATTTTAAATAAGTGTCATTTTACCTATTAAAACTATGAAATCATTAGTACTTGATGCTTGAAAGATATGATTATTAGAATAAAAATACTTTTTTCTTTATGTTGTCTATTAAAAATCTAAAATAATTCTTTACAAATATTTAATATTCTTAAATAATATCAAAACTTGAAACATTTAACTATATTTACTGTTCCAAATATGCAAATGTCTATCAGAGAATGTTAAAAGTTATATTACCTTTCATTGTTATCCCAGAAAACACTAATAGGATAAATGTTTGGATAAATCACAGCTCATCTCTTGCAAGTTTTATTTCTAAATACGTAGTCATTTTACATTCTTTCCCCCTGGTTGCTCAGGTTTTAAGGAGTCTATTGTGAGCTAAGAAACACTGAAAGAAGAAGATAAAAGAAAGACAACAGATAAATTATTTCACAGCACTATAATAAGTCCTATAAAATTTGCTATCTACACCTCAAATATATTGGTCAATTATACTATTCCTGAAGATATCTCAGGATAATAGCATTCATGGAGGAATTACAATGATAAAGTCTGAAAAATGAAAGTATTATTTTATCTTTTCTGTCCTAGTTTCATAGTAGATGTTTTTAGCAAGCTTCACTCCCATCTATGACAATTCATAGGGGAATAAAACCCTTTTTCCTCCCCTCACCTGCAGACACAGTATTTGAAATGCTGTTTAACCTTTCTGCATTCCAACACATCTTTGAGCCTTAAATAACTAACATAAAGACATTTTCTTTCTGGAATCCGTCTCTTAAAGTTCTCATGAATAGAGGTTGAACAATAGCCAAGTTTTCAGACAGCAGTATATGGGATAGAAATCTACTTCATGTGAACTTCAGTGGAGGATGAGTGTTTCAACCTTGAGCCATCCTTTTATTTTGTCTCAGTGTGGAACAACATCTCTTGGACAGAGACTCCACAAAGGAAACTGGAAACAGCTTGAGTCCAACTCATTCAGTGTTAATGCCCATACATATGTTCACATTGATCATACTGTATGTTGTAATGGGGGTATCTTTAAAAGAAAATTCAGATCTAGCTCAACTGCATCATGTCACTTAGTGATTATTCTTTTAAAGTAGCAAAGTGAAATATGAAAGCCACTGTCAGCTATATGCATCTTTTTAGCATCAATTCTATAAATCACATTGTTCACAAAATTATATAACATCCTCCACTCACCCAGGAATTGAAAAGGGCCAATTTCAGTTAAAATAATATTGAGTAGTAACCTAAAAAGAGATTTATATAATCTATAAAGAGTTATACAGTAGAGACTATCTTTCAAATCTCAGGGAATTAAAATATTGGATAACTTTTCACTCATATTACATCTTTGAGATAAATTAAGGTGGTTTTATGTTCTAGGTTGTCCTGATGCTGGATCTAGCCTGCAGGGCCTAATCTCTGGAATATTGCTGGTACCAGGGGGGGAGAAGTCAAGAACTTGAAGCATCTTATGTCAACAATGAAACGTGCCAACCAAGAATTCTCACATTTTATTTTTCCCTCACAATTCATGGGTCAGAACTAGTTACATGACTCCATCCAACTATAGAACCTGGATTTTAAGTGTTGACAAGTTATTGAGTGCCTTCTATAACAAGTTATAGAAGGAAGAAAGTACTATTTTTTCAAAAACAATACTAGGGCTAAGTACTTACCTTCTCTCCTCCTTCAGAAAAGAGATACCCTCTCCCCAGGGAATCAAAACAAGACTTGACATCAAACTCAGACCTCACCCCTAATATTGAGTGGTGGTACAAGTACAGAATCACTACAATCACACTCCTAACAGTCATAGATTTTCAGTCCAGGTTTATGGTTTATTGGGCAATACAGGTCTCTTTAAGATTTTGTAGACTTCTTACCTATTTAAGTCAGCTGTGTATGTACAGCTATTTTCTAGTCATACTTTTTCAGATTTATTATTTTTCTGTTATTTTATCACCTTCCCCCATCCTCTATCTTTTTACAGTCAGAAGCCTTCTTTGTCCGTCTATCCTCTGTGGCTTCTAGAAAACACATACCACTTTTTCCCTTTGTCCCTTAGGTCTGGGGATAACAGAGCTCTACTACTGTTAGACCTAGGTGTCTGCAGTGATATTTATTGGTTTCTATAAACTCTACCACAACCTAACAATCATCTTTTTATTAAACATCTCTCAATTATTCTGTTTGCCTGTATCACTTTTTTTCTTTCAATATCCTGACTGATCCACCACTCAACTAAAAGGGAGCCAGGAAGTGCAATAACACCAACTGCCCAGAAAGTGGAGAGTTATAAATATCTCAGAGCACTAATAACCACTAGAATGTTCTCTTCATCAAAACCTTGGTTATATTCAGGATGATTCTATCACTTTTAGAATATGTTCTTGCTGTATCACGGCAAGACATCTCATCACATATGATGAAATTTATTACATCATATATAAGAATAAGATCAGGACAGATCAATAGGAATTGATCAATAAGATCAATTCTTTAATTCAGTTGCTGAATAGAGAATGGAGCTCACATTTGTGTGAGTATCAGTGGTAATCATCTCTGTGTCTTAGTGTTTGAAGTTCGTAACTGTGAACCTAATCTTTGAAGCTCTATTCTCAATCCCTCTCTCATTAATTCAGCTTAGAGACCACATTGCCTCATTGACTCTGCTTGACTGCATTTCCAATGTACACCTTTTAACTTGTCCTTCAACAACATGAAAATTCTCTTCTTCCATAGCCAGTAAAAGAATTTAATAATTTCAATATGTCACTATTTTTATTATTTGGACAAATTTTCTTACATTTCCATTAACTGCTTTTCAATATAGAGCCTGGCTGTCCATGAGCCTTCTGACCTGTCCTAGTTCAATCAGCTGTAGGTAGGACGGTCATGTAAAATCCAATGTAGACCTCTGTGGTTAGAGAAGCATCTAGGAAAGATAAGGATCTCCTTATAAGGGTCTGTGGGTGGAACATCCATCCTGGTGTTCGTCCTCATGTAATAACTGAATCTCAGTTGTAAACAGACAGAAAGAAATATTACTGAGAGTCAGTTTCAGCTGGCATAGTATATCACATGGAATGAAATAAAATATGAGAACCAGATGACTAAAACACAGAGTTCTTTAAAAAAATAAAATTAAAACGAGGGAATAATGATACCAGAGGACCATAACAGAGTTTTTATCACTTAGACTAGTGGTTCCTAAAATTTGGCTCCAGGACCAGAGATGTCAATATCAACTTCTATAGAGCCTGTTAGAAGTAAAAATTCTTGTTCCCTACCCTAAACTGATTGGATCAGAAACTCTCAGAATGGAGCAATCTGTGCTTGAGCTCATCTTCCAGCTGTTTTCAAAGCATGCTAATGTTGAGAACTGCCCTAGTTCAATGCTTCTCAAACTGTAATGAGCATGTGATCACCTGGGTGTCATGCTAAAATGCAGGTCCTGATTCTGTATGTCTGGTATGAGACATGAGACTCTGCCTGTGTATGTAACAAGCTCCCGGGCAATGCTAGAGTTGCTGGCCTATGGGCCACACTTTGAATGTCAAGGCTAAATGGCCAGCTCCTTCAGAACAAAACCCATTTTGCCTTTTGTATCCCTTGTTCAGAATGAGTGAATTCCTGGTATTGTTCGCAACACTTGTGCACAGATGTGTTTGCAACAGAAAAAAGAGGATTTGAAATACCTTCTCAAAGGAGCTTTTGGATCCAAAACAATATGTTGTTCTGATTGAATCTGGCTAATCCAACAACTTTCTCCAGATTCCCCAGAACCTCTTCACTAAAAAGCTTACCTTGCTTACTTCTAAGTGGCCATCTCTTCTTCAATAGAATTGCTAACTTTGATGATGACCACATCATGGTATTCTCCCCAACATACCAGGCAGGCATCTGGTCACTCAGACTGTGGAAGCTGCTTCCATAGGCAGCTCCCTGCCCCACCTACTGTTACCATCACAGACTATCAATTTCCTTCCTCCCAGCCTCTCAGTTTTAGAACAAAAAGTGTGTGCAAAATGGTGAGGTACCTTACATTGATATGACAATCACTGTTTCCCTCACATAAACCTTCCATCTTTGTGGAAGGTTTTGTTCTCTCCATAGCAGCCCAGAGAACAGAAATGCTTACCTAGACCTGATTTCATAATTAATTCTTTCTCTTCTGAGACCTCCTTTAGAATTCTAGCTACTTCAAAATCCTTCAGCTTGATGACATAAACTGGACCAATTATGTAATATATTCTCATTAAAGTGATAGAATTGATACTAATTTATTGTACTACCCCATCTAGTTTTATATTTTGATGAAAAACACCTGGAAAAGGCAATCCAGTAGTTCTTTTTCCTTTTCAGTTGCATACAATTAACATATAATATCCTATTAGTTTCATGTATGCAGCACAGTAATTTAATATCTGTTTCTATATACATTATGCAGAGATCCCCATGAAAATCCAGTTACTGTCACCATACAAAACTATGACAATATTATTGAAATATTATTGTAACTACGCCTTGATGATAATAAATCTGGGATGTTTGTTAAAAATTCAGACTCTCAGATACAGCCATAAATTCAGTCTATTGAAATTTTGGAAGTGGGACATAGCATATCCTTGCAGAAATTCCTTCCTGATGTTTCTCAGGATATGTGTATATTTTTCCCAATACCAAAAAAAAATCATTTTAAAAAATCAGGAATGCAAATAAAAGTTATTATAATTCTGCTATACTATTAAAGCTTAACAATGAACATAGAGTCTGTCTTGGTTCAAAGAAATTCACTGACTTAAGTCAAGCAAGAGCAGGAAACATTTAGAGCTAAAAGCAAAGGTCGATGATTCTGGGAACCAGGATGGAGAAGATAAGACAGAACCAGCTCAAGGGTCAGGATTCCATCAGCTTGTCTTATGTAGTGCTATTGTCATATCTTGAGTTTGTATTTATGACCCCGTCTGCTGCTAAGAGTGAGTCATTCTTACAATTAATATAAATATCAATAAGTGGTGATGCATAATATACTTTGTATGAATTCAATGAGTAGTAACTCAAGAAATAACATTTGGAAGCAAAATTAGTCCTTTCTGACACATGATTCACTGTGCTGCTAATCTTGCAAGGAGGTCCAGATATTTTGCATTTAAATATTATACAATAACATTTTCTGGAATTTTTTGGCATTTGAATATTTCTAATAGGTGAATATATATTAATGAAGGTCTTATAGAGTTCAATCAAAACCAAATAAAATTAGGACAAGCAAAGTTTTCTCCTGGTAAAAGAGTAAAGGGGCTTGTATGAGGTATATATACCCATTGCCCAACTTGAAGAATCTTTTGGGTGCCTTCTTAACTATTCAATCAAAATGAAAGAAAAATTTTTATGTTTGGAATACCTGTAAAGAAATAAAAATCAAGACTATTAGACAGGACAATTAGTGCTTTGTATGTTCTAAAATTTCCTTTTAAAATGATAACTTTTACACATTTAATAGCTATGGTATTATCTTTCAATTTTTAATGATTTTATATATTAATTTCATGCTAAAGTTCTCATACTTTAATATTTTCTGTTTCCAAAGTATACATCAAGTATAGAATATTTTTGCATGCTATTGAAATATTTAATCTTGTCACAATATATTTGTAAATAATAATAAGTAACTATGTACTGGAATTTTTAGAATAACCACATCACAAAAAAGTGATTCATTGTAGGACTTCCCACCAAGATGGAGGCACTGTGCCTCCTTGCACAACCAAAAATAGGACAACTTTAAAAACAAAAAACAACCAGAACTGACAGAAAATAGAACTGTATGGAAGTCTGACAACCAGGGGTTAAAGAAGAAATATTCATCTAGAAGGGTAGGAGGGATACATAGGACTGTGGCAAGGTGGTGGTTGGAGGACCTGGGTGGGTGGCAGAGGCTGGTGGACCAGGTGGTCCCACATTTGCATGCAGATAAACTGGGAGGAACAGCTGGGGAGCAAAACGGACTGTGCAACACAGGGTTTGAGCTCAGGGAAATAAGTCCTCAAAATCTCTGACTGAAAAAGCCTTTGGGGGTTGTGGCAGCAAGAGAAACTCTCAGCCTCACAGGAGAGCTCATTGGAGAGACCCACAGGGTTGTGGAATGCACACAAACCCACTCACCTGGAAATCAGCACCAGAAGGACTCCATTTGCTTATGGGAAGTGGAGGTAGTGACTGAAAGTCTGCAGAGAGCCGACAAAGCAGCATTGTTCTCTCTCAGACCCCCTCCCCCACATACAGCACCAAAAGGCAGCAACATGGGTTGCACCCTCCTGGCAAATACCTAAGTCTCCGCCCCTTATACATAAGAGGTGCACCAAAACAAAAAATATGGCCCAAATGAAAGAATAAATCAAAGCCCCAGAAAAAATACAACTAAACAAAGAAGAGATAGCCAACCTATGAGATGCAGAGTTCAAAACACTAGTAATGAGGATGCTCACAGAAATGGTTGAGCATGGTCGCAAAATAGAGGAAAAAGAGAAGGCTATGTAAAGTGAAATAAAGGAAAATGTATAGGGAACCAACAGTGATGGGAAGGAAACTGGGACCCAGATCAAGGGTTTGAAGCAGAAGGAAGAAATAAACATTCAACCAGAACAGAATGAAGAAACAAGAATTCAAAAAAAAATGACAGAAGGTTTAGGAACCTTTGGGACAACTTTAAAAGTTCCAACATCTGAATCATGTGAGTCCCAGAAGAGGAAAAAGAAGAGCAAGAAATTGAAAATGTATTTGAAAACATAATGAAGGAGAACTTTCTGAATCTGGGAAGGGAAATAGACTTCCAGGAAGTCCAGGAAGCTCAGAGAGTTCCAAAGAATTTGGACCCAAGGAAGCACACACCAAGGCACATTATAATTATATTACCCAAGATCAAAGATAAGGAGAGAATCTCAAAAGCAGCAAGAGAGAAGGAGACAGTTACCTACAAAGGAGTTCCTATGAGGCTACCAGCTGACTTCTCAAGAGTAACTTTGTAGGCAAGAAGGGGCTGGAAAGAAATATTCAAAGTCATGAACGGCAAGGACCTCCATCCAAGATTACTCTATTCAGAAAAGCTTTCATTTAGAATGGAAGGGCAGATAAAGGGCTTCCCAGATAAGGCAAAGTTAAAGGAGTTCATCATCACCAAGCTCTTATATGAAATGTTAAAGGGACTTATCTAGGGAAAAGAAGAAGATAAAAACCATGAACAGTAAAATGATGACAAAATCACAACTATCAGCAACTGAATCTAAAAACAAAAAACCCAAATGAACTAAGCAAACATCTAGAACAGGAACACCTTCATAGAAATAGAGATCACATGGAAGGTTATCAGTGGGGAATGGGGAGATTGGGGAAAAGGTACAGGTAATAAGAAGCATAAATGGCAGGTACAAAATAGAAAGGTGGAGATTAAGAATAGTATAGGAAATGGAGAAGCCAAAGAACTATGTATGATCCATGGACATGAACTAAAGGGGGGAATGCAGGTGGGAGGGGTTGTGCAGGCAGCAGGAAATAAAGGGGGGCAAAAATGGGACAACTGTAATAGCATAATCCATAAACTATATTTTTTAAAAGTGAGTCATTATATATTATTATGGCCACTCATTATTTAAAAGCACACACATAAAATGCTATGGAAAATACAGAATAATTTATGATTATGGGAAATCCAGTCTCTCATTCTTAAATCCCATATTCTAACAATTTTAAAACAAGTGGTCCAGAGGATTGTGCATCTTTTACAAGCACTCTGGTCATGCTGACATAAATGTTCTGAGTGGGCAACACTGCAGAACATCGCCTGAATAGGAGCTGCAGAACATGGTCTCAGGGAGCTGATCAGTGTCCGGGGAGGAGCTGGAAACACAGGTTAGGGTTGGACAGGTTAGGGTTAGAGGGGCTCTGGTGGGGAGGGCTTCCCAGATAACACCATGGAAATTTTAGCTAAATCAGATAGCTCACATATGCCATGAGGATATTGTTAGCTATTTCTATGGTTTAATGTGAAAATTAATGCAAATGATATATCAAAGCACCTTCTTAGAATCATGCCCAGAAATGACAGATGACAACACCTTTCCTCCTTTACCCACCCTGACTACTTTATCCTTCCAGGACCCCCCAGTTCTATAGCTATTTGTTAACCACAGATTCAGGACATTAACATTTCTCAATGCATCCCCCTATAGGGGATTGCCAAGTGGGTGGATGCCTAGGCATCAACATTAACCTGAGTACTTGCAGGAAGAATTCAGCAAGGAGAGAACAGCAATGGAGTACCCCCTTGCAGCCATGAGGTATGTGTCCAGTGAGACTGGATTGTCTGGTTTGCTTCTCATCTGTTAGAATGTAGCTCACACCTTTGCTGTAAACGTGGATACTGCTTCTGTACATCAGATACCAGAACGTTTCCAGATTCCTGATGTGATGGCTCTACAAGCTTGTGCTTTGAGAATTAGTCACAGATGTAGAAAAGCACTCCCATAAACACCAGTTTAGGACCCTTCTTTGCTTTAAACTTTACATTAATTAACTTAGTCTCATGATTTACATTTATTTAAATATAATTTCAATAGGACATTAAAAATATTCCAAGGGACTGCATTAAATAAACTAACTTTACATGAAGCATAACATATTACAGAACATCTTAAACTAAAGGTCCTATATTTATAAATCAATATGTTAATATTTTTATACATGAATTATAGGAATGTAGGTAATGTAACTGTCAGCCAAATTGTATTAATTACTATATTATAGAGGCAGTTAAAAGAAATAGACAGTTATATGAAAAAGACTAAATATATATTTCCATATCTAATCAGTTTGTAGGCCTGGTTTTTAGGGTATTTCTTATCCCACAGACCTGAGTCACTGTTTTGGGTCATATTGTCACTTCCTTGATGCATACGTATGAAAAAGTACATTTTATTCTATTGGGAGGAATGAATCTATGAAAATGATGGCTGTTTGGGCCTGGCACTTCAAAGTAATCATTTGAGTTATCTATGTGTGGAACTATTTTCACAGCTGTATACCTAGGTGTCCTTTCTTTATGGAGGAACTCAACTTTTGTATCAACGTGCATGGGACCTTGCTGGTGCCTTGTGCTCAGAAAATATTCAATAACTATGTGATATATGAAAGAATTTGTCAGAATGAGATGCCCTATTCTTTTGTTAGGTCTCTGGGAACATGCTTTTAGTTTCCTGGGTAACCTTTCTAGTGTCTCCTAATACTACCCTGTAAGGATGTTCTTCCTGGTGTATGACCTAAGTCACTGCTACAGTGATGGAACATTGTTTGTCCTTGCTTTGCAATCGGACCTCCCCAGGTGAAATATCACACATTCTTCAGTTTGTCCTCAAAGTGTCTCATGTTAGGCCCAGAATTCAGGGATTAGATGCTCAAGTACAAACAAGTCAGCACTGGGCAGAGCTGTGTCCAGGGCAAGACTGAGTGCTGAGTTGGAATCAAATAATACAATATACAAATAATGTATTATAGAATTGTATACCTGAACCCTATATTATTTTATTAATCTATGTCACCCCCATTAAATTTAATAAAAATAAAAATAGGTAAATCCATGTGAAATACTTTTCCTATATATTCAGAATTACATTCATCAGGAAAGCAATTGACCATCATATGTAAACTTTTTGTTCTTTATTTTTACACTTAAAAAAACCCTAAGGTATAAGTTACATACAATAAAATTTACCCTTTTTAGTAATGTGTACATGCAAGTTTTGACAAATATTGCATCAGAAACCATCACAATCAAAATATAAGACAGTTCCTTCACTCCAAGTAATTCTCCCATGATCCTTTGTAGTCAACCTCTCCACCAGCCTCCAGTTCTTTTCAACCATTGATCTATTTTATCTTCCTACAAGTTTTGCCTTTTCAAGAATATCATAAAAATGGAATCACAGGATGTGCAATTTTGTTACTGGATTTTTTACTTATACTGCATTTAAGATTTTATCCATATTGTTGTGTGTACCATTAGTTCATATATTACTGAGTAGCAATTTTATTTCTTTTCATAGTTATACCAGATGTGTTTATTTATTCTCCAGCTAAAGGACATTTGAATGGTTTCCAATTTGGAGCACTTATGAATACAGCCACTATAAATATTTGTGCACAGATTTTTGTGAGACCAAGGACTTCATTTCACTTGTATTAATACCTAGGAATGAGATTGCTGGGTGTTAGTGTAAGTGTATAATTAACATTGTAAATATACCAAAGTGTTTTCCAAAGGGGTTGTACCATTTTTCATTTTCACCAATAATGCATAAGAATTCCAGTTGCTCCACATCTGAGTCAGCACTGATATTGTCAGACTTTTCAATTTTAGACCTCTTAATAGGTACCCAGTGTTATCTCATTTGATTTGGTCTTTCTTTTTCTTTCTTTCTTTCTTTCTTTCTTTCTTTCTTTCTTTCTTTCTTTCTTTCTTTCTTTCTTTCTTTCTTTCTTTCTTTCTCTCTCTCTCTCTCTTTCTTTCTTTCTTTCTTTCTTTCTTTCTCTCTCTCTTTCTTTTTCTTTCTTCTTTCTTTCTTTTCTTCTTTCTTGTTATTCAATTATAGTTGCCCCCATTTCCCCCCATTATTCTCTCCTGCCCTACCCACCCCCACCTCCTACATTAAAAAATACAATGTCTATCATTAATAAATTAACAAACAACAAGTACTGGCAAGGCTGTGAAGAAAACAGAACCCCAGTACACTGTTGGTGGGAATGCAGACTGGTGTAGCCACTGTGGAAAACAGTATGGAATTTCCTTAAAAAACTAAAGTTGGATGTGCCTGTTGATCCAGCTATCTCGATGCTGGGACTATACCCTAAGAATCCTGAAACACCAATCCAAAAGAACCTATGCACCCCAATGTTCACAGTAGCACAATTTACAATAGCCAAGTGCTGGAAACAGCCTAAGTGCCCATGAGTAAATGAGTGGATCAAAAAAACTGTGGTACATTTAAACAATGGAATGCTGCTGAACAGAAAGAAAGAAGGAACTCCTACCCTTCGAGACAGCATGGAGGGAACTGGGGAGCATTATGCTAAGTGAAATAAGTCAGGTGATGAAAGACAAATACCGTATGATTTCACGTATAAGTGGAACATAATCAACAAAACAAACAAATGAGCAAAATAAAACCATAGATTTAGGAATAAAGAACAAATGGACAGTGACCAGAGGGGAGGTGGGAGAGGGATAATGGGAAAGAAAATGGGAAGGAGCAAGCAAAGGAATATGAATAGAGGATTCAAGGGCTTGGACAATGGGTGGGGAATGATTCTGGGAGTAGGGGGACAAGGTAGGGGAAAGTCATGGGGAAAAAGGCAGGACAACTGTAACTGAACTACAATAAAATATAATAAAATAAAATGAAAAAAAAACAGAAATATGTAAGATTATATATATATGATACATATGAGATTTTATATGTATTACTAAGTTAAAGCTACTGAAACATTTTTCTCTGTTGTTGACAATCAGTTAGTTAATCCTTGCCTGAAAGAACAAAACAATTTTAACTAACACATATAATTGTTTTAGGGAAAATAAAACTCCTCTAAAAAAACACTTATGAGCAATTTGTAGCTTTATAAACAAATTTTATCAGTCCAAATTCTAAAAATTTAGCTGGAACACAAAACTTTTTAGCAATTTATCATTTTGTTGTGAAACTTCATTGCAGAAAAACTGATTTATATCTTTAGTCAATGAAAATAAATCCTCATGTAGATTTCTGAACCCTCCTTTCTCAGAGCTGGATGATCCTTGTCTATGTCTATGACTTGATTTAGCCATTGAGAAAGTGTCCAGGCTTGGATGATAAAACACTTGGAGAAAACTCCATATTTGTCTGAAATATTAATTGCATAGCACTTTTGTTAGAGTAATAATATTAGGAGCCATATGAAAAGAATGATATAAATGGCTGTTGGCTCATTTAACAAATATTCCATAAATTTTCTTCTCTACCTTCAGTCAGCATGGTATTTGGCATCAGCAGTGTCAGATGGCTGGTCTGTCATCTGTAATGTGATATTTTCAAAATTTTCTGAAAGGTAAAACTAAAATGTTACAAAAAACATTAATTGGTCTTTCTAGAGTCCAGTTCTCAAGAGTTGGCTTGACATATGGTTAGAGACAAATATTGGAGCAAAGAATTCCAGATTCAAATTTCATTTCTGCCGTTTATTGTCTGTTGACCTTAGGAAAATTTTCAGTATGTCTATGCTTCCCTCTTTTTAAATTGAGACAATGCTTATAAGATATTAAAACTAAGTGAAATAAATAGAATATATAAAAGCATTCATAGAGTGCTTGAAAAATTGTAAGTAATCAGTAAAAATTAGCTCACTCTAACTGTGACACAACATGTTCAAACTCTTGAAATATAAACAGTTCTATGAGACAGTGAAATGCTTCCAGAGAAAGCAGCCCTACACTGATAGCTACTGTGCTCAGGCCAGAAAAATGTAGGATAGTTATTGAGGAGGAAGAAGTTTTTCTCTATCCTTTTAGTTCTTCTGCCTAAGTCTTAAATTGACACAAGACAGATTAATAGGAAAAAATAGTAAAATTTAATTTATATATACAGGAAAAATATAAGACTGGGAGCCCAAATATAAATTGGGCAATTGAGGTTTGTATGCTATTTTGAGCTAAAAAGAAGAGGGTAGTGGTTGCAGACTTTAAAGGAGGAAGGCAATTCACATGTAGATGAAAGCAAATGTTTGGTTAACAAATGCTTGCAGGGAGGGAGGGCATCTTTAACAATGAGATATAAAGAACTTTGATCAAGCAGGCCTTGCTAAGTTCTTCCTTGCCTACCACACTAGTTTATATACAGGGATAGGAAAAAGTAGCTTTACAGTAGTGAGTATGTAAAGCACAGAGTTTATTCTTGTATTATTATTTAGTAATTATTGTAAACCTGCTTTTGCCTTACCCTGTATATATATTTTATTATAGGTAACTCTGGTGATAGACAGATCTTTTTCCTGGCATAGGCCCCTTAATTAAATTCTTTTAGTCAGTTTTTGGGAAGGTCAAAGGTTCTTCTTGAGTCTGTTGTTTCTTAGAAATGAAATAATTGTCATGCAAGAGAGATAGACTCTTGGGGGGTGCTGGCAAGTTTTGCTTCCCTATATAGGTAAGCTCATCCCCAACATCTGAAGAGAACTTTAATGTCTTTCTTCACTTACCAATGTTTTCTGTACCAGGTGCCTCCAGGTCTGTGCCAGTGATCCTTAGAAAGTGTCAAGTCATTATCACTGAAAAATTAAAATTAAAATAAAAACAGTGGAAGTAGTTCTACAATGTGTCCCAAATGAATGACTTCATTAAGTAGTTTGACTTCTTCTGGATGCTTTGAATTGCCTGGATGACTCTTCTGTCTCCAGAGTCCCTCCTGGCATCAGATCTGTGGGATCATGAAAGTATGAAGTTTCTCCTCAAAAGTAACCTTGTACTTAGTCATCAGCTTGCCTCCAGATCTGCCTTTTGATAGATTTGTAATGAATAATCTTGTTCCAAAATCTTGTTCTGCATGTTGACTCTCTAAAAGACTCACTCTATTGATTCTTTTCATGTTCTGATTCATAATTTTTGTGTGAATTTTGGGAAAATGCAGTCATATTTGTAAATAGAAGTAAGGCTATATTCAGTTGAAGACATGGCTATTTCATACAATGTGTTTGGGATCTTAAACTTTAAAAAAATAAACAATTATGTTTTTTCCCTGATATAGTAATGGATTTATGCAAACATCTAGGTTGTCCAGAACTTTGATCTTATGATGACGAGACTGTGGGGTAATTCTCTCAGGAACAAATGCAGAAGTGGAAGACCTGGGCCCAAAGCTTTAGCTCTGTTTTTGAGCTATTGTACATCTTCAGACAACTTGTTTAACTTCCTGTTTCTCAGTTTCCTCTTCTGTACAATGAAAAAGTAGGGTCAGATTTTTCTAAGGTTCCTTCGAGATCTCAGAAGTCCACTGTTATTTTTTCATTTTAAATTTAGTTAACAATTCTTACATATTTAAGAAATGTCTACAGTATTCAAGGAATATCTTTAACTTTCCCTTATACACTCATTTTACAATGTTATATTTTGCCTCAACTTACAATCATTTGGGATGTGCAGCAATCTTGATGAGAAAAGCCATTCAATGCATATTCAACATCTGCTCTGTGTCAGTGAAACTTCTTATAATTGCTCTTGACCAGTTGTACCTAAAAAAAAATCCCTTTATAAAAAAACCCCACTATAATATTAAAAAGTTCTCAATGAGTTGAAGCACAGGTTCCAATAACAAAATATCTTTGTTGAATTCATTCTTTCCATTTATTTCTCTGAAGTTATCAAATATTTTCCTTTCTAAAAAAATAATTCATTTCAATTTTCCAAAGATTTCCCGTTTCACTGAAAGCAACTAAAATGATGGCTAAGATTTTTAAAAACTTACATGCACACATAGACTGCCTAGAGAGTCATGGAGACTAGAAAGTCATGAGTTGGTCAGGGACATGCACTAGTCCTAAGAACCAGCAATTCCACTCCTAGTAAACTCACCCTTAGTAAGAGGACATGGGCAAGAGTGATTGGAGAAGCACCACTTTTAGTAGCAAGAAACTAGAAAACTGTTTGCTACATAGCTTTTTTAAATACGTACACATAGTATATGAACTATTTTTAAATATGCTTAGCACTAAGTAAAAAACAAAACAAGAAAGAAAAAGACATCTATATCTGTTTGGTTCACAACTCACTCTCCAACAAGCATTTAGTGAGAATATCAATGAAAGACTACATGAAAACAAATTAGATTCTAAAACCAAATGTCTTTATGACTTTGTGTGTTTTACAGATTTTTCATCTTGCTTAGAAACAAAATAATAAAAAAATGTAAGTTTCTCTTGCTACTCTGTTGTGATTGAATGGTGATTCATAAGAAGTTGTTCTTTGTGAGCAGAGAAAAGCAGAACAGCATAATATTATGCTTTACACCTCACAAGTTGCCAGGTGGTTTAATTTAATCAGAAGCTTTGTAGAACAATAAAGGAAACAGAAAAGTATGATGAACTATAATTAATATCTTAGATTCTTTGGTTTGTTAAAAGTTCTATTGTGCTTTGAAAATTAATTTTTCTTATTGCTGTTTTTATAAGATATATTCATTTTTCTATACTGCAAGAAAAATAAAAACTCATTATATATAGTATGTAGAGAAAAGGGGAAAAAATTCATCCAGCTGTGTGATCTTAGACAAAAATCACTGTTTACCATAGCTTTTAAGTTCTTTGTAAAATCAGAATGGTAGCCATCAGTTCTAAAACTTTTGTCTATGAGGATAATCCCTGCAGAGGGAAATCTTGTGCAGGTATACACCATTCTCTACAGTTGTGAATGTGTAGGCTGTATTTTATTAAATGTGATGGAGAGCAGCAAGTTGGTTTCAGCAGTGCTCACTGCATCACAGCTCTCTGGAGTGAACCACAGGACACGTTTTTACAGTTATGACTGGGGACATAGAGCAGCACTGGGGATCTGGTTCCCATGGAAATAGAACCGAAATTAAAATTCTATTCTCATCTCTGAATTGTGCACAAGACTCTGAAAATCAAGAATGACACTGAGACATCTACTGAGCTTGGTAATAGCCTGTGTGTTCCTTCTTGCCCTTCTTATTAGAGACAGCTACCACAATTGCTTCAGAAGTATTTTCAAATGATGAATTCCCTAACCCCACCCTGGAGTTGCCACTAGATCAGAATTGCTCAGGGTGTGGTCCTGGCATATGGATTGTTTTGGATGATCCCTGGGTGTAATATATTTAATAAAATTCAGTGTCCACATATGATCTGGACATTAAAAAAGGAGAAATATTATCAAGCCTTTTTTTAACAATCAAAAGGCTAATATCCTCAAGGAACTGCCCACATTCATTATTGTCATTTGTTGGAAAATTTTCACACTAACTGTACAAAGTAATATTGTGATGTGAAGTGAGATTCTAGGCTGGTGCAAAGAACAATTTGCCCAATTATGCAGCAGATATGATAAATATCAGGCCTCAAAATAATCAAAACAATTTTTGGAGGAAAAATATAAACCATTAGTGAAATACAAACTCAAAACAGAGTGCTTTTTATTATCTATAGGTAAAAAGAATTTAGATCTGTTGGCTGTCTTCCCAGGGTCAGGCACTGTGCTAGAAACTTCTAATACATGCAATAGTCAATACAATAATCATAACAAGTTAATTCCCCATTTAAAGGATGAAGAAATAGAAGCTAACAGAAGTTAAAATTCTTCCTCAAGTTTTGAGATATATCTATAACTAGGTCTCATCATGGTAAATTTTGCCAGATGTGATACCAGTTTTGTCAATTCCCATTACCTGGAATTATAGGGACAGAAGGCAAAAAATTTTCCTTTTGCAACAATCTCTGCTGTTGATGGCACACATTGTTCTTACAGAAAGTGTCCAAGAGAAATACTTTTTTTTCTGTAGCCATCCCAAGGAGGAGAATAAAGTTCTGGTAAACAAAGTGACCAGAGAGCCTTCCTACTTGCCCCGTGCTGCATGGGGACATGGAGTGGACTCCAAGTCAGTCTGGCTTTCCTGAGAGTGCTATTTGGATGTGGATGTGGGTGAGACTTGCCCAGATATATGGGCAGGCAACAACATGAGAACTGAGTACCGGGCTGTGAGTGAAAGGCAGGGCAGAGAGGCTTGGGAGCTCTGAAGAAGCTAGACAGTGGGATATCTTTTATTGTAAAGGATCAGTTGAGAAGAGCCTAAGTTGGAACCCATTTGTACAGAAGGGAAGAATAAATTTTCATTCTTCGCTATGAGGTCATCCAATCATTGCACCAAAAAGGAAGAGAGCATTATTTATGTGTGATAAGAAAATTAAGCATATAATATAATGTAAGTGAAACTTACTTTTATACATGTATTCAAGACCCTAAATCAAGAGTCATCACCAGCATTGGTTTATGGTTAAATGTTCCTATACCAAATATATTTTTCTTTTAGAGTTAAAGATATTTTGGGTAGATTTATTACTATTATTTTGAAAAGCTATGGATCAGCCTGGCTGACTCAGTGCCATTATTCCATGAATCACTTTGAGTTTCTTAATACATGACGGCAGATCATTTGTGACCAGGGTCATTTAGCAATAAAAGAAATTGGCCATAAACAACCTCAACTTACTGATGAGGAAACTCAACTGAGAGAGAGTGATTTCCTAATGGGCTCAATAGGTTTTGGTGGCAGGGCTGTGCTTAAAGACTGATCATTTCATCTCCATGGTTCTTACTATTTTCTTAGGGGTTTTCAACACATGTTCCTCTGAGCTCAGAGACAAGGACAAAACCCTTCCTCAGTTTGCTGCTATTGCTGCCTCTGCCAAGGGTTGAATTCGTTAATAGTAGTCAACAATTTCAAGTTCCCAAGGCGGCATGTACCTTCTTCATAGGTGAGTCAGCTGCTGGTATAAAGCAGATTAAATCAGGTGTTTTTAGATGAGGACTGAGAAACAGTTTCCAGCATGAGCAACTTAACCCATCTGATCTTGATTAGCATTCTCTCTTTGAAAGTCATACAGTAAACTTAACATATTTAAACTTAACATTATGCTTTATGCATCTCAATGTCATCACAAATGTCCCACTGAAAGAAAGAGCAATGGAAGGTGTCAGTGGGACTCCCTGATTTTATTTGACACTCCCATCCTCTGAAGGCTGTAGTAGTAAAGATCAACATTCTTCAGGACTGGGTGATGTTTTGCAAAATATAGTATCTTCTATTAGTCAGAATGTATCATATGTTCATAATGACACTTAATTGACATTTAATGGTTTCACATCTCTAAAAATCTGGAGTCTTAAAAATATTATATCTGTTTTATTTTAATTTTTATTATTATTTTTTTAAATTTTCACCCAAGGATATGTTTATTGATTTTGGAGAGAGAGAAAGAGAGAGAGAGAGATGTGAGATTGAAACATTGATTGGGTGCCTTCTGTATACACCCCAACCAGGGATTGAACCCCCAACCTAGGTATGTGCCTGGGGGGAAAGGAGGATTGGGATCCAATCTACAACCTTTTGATATATGCAATGATGCTCCAACCAGCTGAACAACTTGGCCAAGTTTGTTTTATTTTTTGTTGTGGGAAAAATACATAACATAAAATTCAGCATTTTAACCATTTTTAAATGTACACTTCATTGGTATTAACACATTTACATTGTGCAACTATCACAACCATCCATCTCCAAAACTTTTTCATCTTCCCAAAGTGAAACTCCATGTTCATTAAACACTAACTTCCCATTTTCCCCTCTCCTCAGCCTTTTTCAATCACAATTCTACTTCCCATTTTTATGAATCTGACTATTCTAGGTATCTCATCTAAGTAGAATTGCACAGGATTTGTTCATGTCTTCAGGGTTCATCCATATTGCTCCATGGGTCAGAATTTCCTTCCTTTTAAAGACTAACTAATATTTTATAATATGTATATTCACAAATTATTTATCCATTTATTTATTGTTGGACACATGGGTCATTTACACCTTTAGATTATCTTGACTTATGCTGCTGTGAACACAGGTATACAAATATCAAAAGAATAATTTTTATATATTATCCATTTTATGATTTAATGATGTTTAATTTTAATCTCAAATTGATAAAGTCCTATATTAATTTGTTGTCACATAACTTTGGTCTAGTTAAACAAAGTCATAAAAAATTTCTTTGCCTTGATGTTAGAAAGTCATTTTTCCTTTTTAACAAAAAGAGAACTTTAATCCTTTCTTCCTTTCATCTGGAAACAAGCGGTGGGTTTGTGTTGGCTTACTGTTACTGCTGTTACATAACAATCTTGAGTAGAAGAGTCATACAGTGACAAATATATTGCACTCTTCATAATGTCAGAATAACTCATACCATTGATATAAAATGACTAACTTTTGCATTTCTAAGAAATATACCTTCCTTAAACATTCATAGTTCCACTTCAGGTAAAATCGAATTTGCCACAAGATCATATACAGGGACACTCTATTAGTTTTCTAATTTGCAAGGTTTCTTTAATACTCAATTTTTTTTCTTTCTTTCTTGCTCTCCACTCATCAAAGAAAATATAGTTTAAACTATACTCCATGGGCTTCTGAATTCTACAGTTAGAACAATTCAGTGTTGGGAACTGCTTTAATAATACTTAGACCTGTGAAAGAAAACAAGGGAAGTGTCAAGGAAAGAAAAATTACTGTCCAGAGAGCTTTTCCATGAAAGTAACTAAAAATGACAACCAGAATTTTCAGACAGATAAAATTTTGATTAGAGTAATGATAGTTCTAACATTGTAAAAATTTCAATAAAACAAATACACACTCAAAATATTTAATATATTTTATTGATTATGTTATTATAGTTGTCCCAGTTTTTTGTTAGATGTCAAGTTGACCATTTATACAATTTGTTGGACATCTGTAAATGCTTCCTTCTGACATAGTAAGTATGACAGGTATCCTTAATGACCACTGAATCAATGGCAATGTGTTTTCCCACATTTCTCAGCCCCTTGAAGTTAGGTGAGGCCACATGACTAGTTCTGTCTAATGGATTATGAGTAGAAACATGTAAATTCCAGGCCATTTCATGTAAGAACTGGGAGGTGAAAGTCATGCTTTTCATTGACAGTGTTCACTTAACTAAACTGCAAATACATTTGAAGAATTTCCTTCCCTATATAATTTGGAGTTAGAGTTTGCTCAAAGAGAAACCCACACAAGATTTAAAACTAGAAGTCAGGTTGCCATCGGAAGGTCTTTGTGTTTAGATAGTGAAAGACTGATCAAAAAAACTACTCTTAAATCTTTGTCTGTCCTTCTGTCTGCTGAGAATACTGGCAAACTCAGGCCCCCCAGCTAGGTGCAGACGCAGCAGCTTTTCACATGCTTCTCCACCAGTAACTCTGTGTAGCCCTGTGCTGGTAACCTGATACTCTGGCTTGCCAAAGGCCCTTGCAAGCTCCAATTTATCCATATGTACCAATGCTCAAAGTAGGATTATTTGTGACTTTTCTCTGATTTTCTTAGCAACAACATCACAGAAGTCTGGACTAATGAATAATCACAGGGAGGGTAGTTTCTCTTGAGTGCTGAGAACTCCAAATAACATTTTCCTGTACAGAAAAAGAAAACCTGTGTGTTCAGAGAGTCACTACGATGTTGGAGTTTGTTACCATAGGATTGCCTAGTCTAACTCAAGAAATATGTTCAATGTATTATTGGATTAAAACACAACTAACATAGAAGTTAGCACCCTATCTAGTAGTTTAGAGAAGGTTTTAATTTCTCATTCATTTAAATTGCTTCTGTGAGCTGAGAAAAATAAAAAGATCTGGACATTTAAACAAACTCAACATATTTCAAAGGCACTATGGCCCTGTAAATTGTGCACTCACAATACAACCTGCAAACACCATTTTCTAGGAGATTGGCCAGAAGACAAGTCACCTGAGGAGAAAGACCACAGCTGAAGGGGAGGGAAGATGGTGGTGTGGTAGGAAGGAGCAGATTCTACTTCTCCCACACCTGGGAAAAATCCTAGCCATTCTAGGTAGGAACAGAGCAAAGAGCCAACATTATCAGGACATAAATGAAAATAGGAGATCACAAATTGTAGCGGACATTGAAAAACCGGACGGTAAGGAGACTACGTGGATCAGCGTGGGAACCAGGGTGGTTGCAGCTTCAGGCCCGGTGCTCCAGGGTCTGTTGCGGGGCTCCCTCCCTGGCCAAACAAGGACTGAGCAGCACTGGGGGAGGCCAGTTTACCGGAGGGCACAGAGAAAGGAGTGAGGACGAAGAGGCACCCACACAGGGGCTGTAAGCACCCGTGCAAAGCCCTGGTGGAAGTGTGCACCCCACCCAGTGCATCCAAAGGCACCCACCTGTTTGCCTGTGCCCCCAACCCGGAGAGAGTGTGGTTTGGTGGAAGTCTCAGAAACCACAGCGTTGAAAAAGGAAAAGGCGCGGGTACTCCCCGGGACATTAGATGCCCAGGCTGTAAATTTGGGGGAAATGGGCACCCCTCGGGATCCAGAGAGTGCGCACCTGTGAACCCAGAAAAGGCACAGGGGCTCCGCGGGACCTCAGAACACATGGTGGTGAACTCCCAAGGACGTGCATAGTTGCACCCAGCCCCCACACACAGATCCCTTCAGGGAGGCACCAGACGGGCTTGGAGGAGAACATGTGCCTACACTATGAACAGTGTGCCAGAGGCTGACTGAGTCCTGAATGGGAACAAAGAAAAACTGTCTCCAGTAGCACCTCAGTGTGCTAAAGCCAGCTAGAAAAACCAGTTTGGCCAGTCTGAAACCAACAATAGGTGTGTGGTTTTTTGTTGTTGTTGTTGTTGTTGGTTTTTTGTTTGTTGGTTTGTGTGTTTGTTTTTGTTTTCTTTTAATTATTTTTACATAAGCTTTTATCTTTTAATTCGTATTATTTTTGGATCTATCGATTCTTTATGCTTCTCTTTCTGTCACCCTAGTCTTGACCCTTCTCCCTTGCTTTTCAAATTTATCTCTTTTTACTTCCATCTTCTGCTTGGTTCCTTCCTTTTTTTTTTTAACCTGCAAGTAATTGCATAATTGTATTATCATTATTTCATTATTCGTACACCTTTTATTTTTATACTATTTTGGTATTCCTCTTCTTTTTGTATAGACTTCTTTGCTTGGTTGATTATATTTTATCATTTGATAGGTTTCCACCGTTATCTCATTCATAGTGTATAGCTAATATACTGTCCTCCATTTGTGTTCCATTAGTACAATACTCTCTATTCCTGAGTACAAGGCTCAATACTCTCTATTCTTGTTATCTAGATTTCATAGATTCTGTCATATGATTGTTGTTCTAATATTACCATGAATAATAGCTATTACATACAATTGTTAATATTTCACGACACCCATCCCAGATCTTAGCTCACTTCACAGTTTCCTGAACTCTATTACTATAGTGATTAACTCTATTCTCTCACTCACTTCACATATTTACTACTCTTTACTCTCACCCTACCTCAGAATTTGACTTTCCACATCCTCACTGCTTTCTAGAGCCAACTCACAATCCTTTCCTTCCCAATAAGAGTCTTATCTTCTTTCCATCCTTTCTAAAAAGTGGCTAGTGGGGTGGAAGATCACAATTAACATTATACATAGCCAAAGGATCTCCTATCTCCTCTATACTGACTGCTACTGTAAATATCATAGAATACTCTCTTGCTGTCTTAAACCATTTTGCCTTCCCCCTCCAACTGATCACAAAAAAGAGTAGGTGGAAACTGTGAACACCTGGATACCCAAAAGAGACTGTACCACAGAATCTCACAGGTATTCTACCACAGAAGTTCACACCATAAACCTAGAGAGCCAGAACAGATCAATTTAAGAAGCAGAGGCTAGCAAGAAGAGTCTCACGAACAATGAGAAGACAAAGAAACA
>CM052544.1:68398501-68418177 GCA_028533065.1 Trachops cirrhosus
ATTTCAGGGGAGAAGGGAAGGGTTTACAGGAACAAATATAGAGGACACATGGACAAAACTAGGGGTGTTGGAAAGGGGAGGGAGGAGGGGAGGAATGGGTGGGTGGGCTGGAATGGGAATAAAGGATAGAAACTGTACTGAATAAACTAAAATAAAAATTTAAAAAAAAAAAAGAAATAAGCCAGATGGTGAAAGACAAATACCATATGGTCTCACCTATAATTGGAACAAAATCAACAAAACAAACAAGCAAGCAAAATATAACCAGAGACATTGAATTTAAGAACAAACTGACAGTAACCATAGGGGAGTTGGGAGGGGATAATGGGGGAAAGTAGGGGTAAGTGTTTTCAGGAACACCTATAAAGGACACAGGGACAAAACCAAAGGGGAGTAGGATGGAGGGTGGGATGGGTGGTGGGGGAAAACTGGAGGCAACTGTACTCGAACAAGAATAAAAAAAAAAGAAACTAAAATAAAGAAAGAACTTATACACTGACTCACCTACTCAGACTTATTCTCTCTGAGCTCTAGCACTGGCATGGCAGCTTGAAGGGCACCAGTGGCATACATGGGGGCATTGGGGTGAATAGAGGCCATTGTACCTTTTCTGAGTCCTTCTCACACAGAGCCATGGAACCAGCAGACTAATGCCATATTTGAAACTCCATCAAACTGGCTAACACTGTTTGACATGCCCTGAAGATCCCTAGAGACTCTGCCCCACCCTACGTATGGGTCTACCCAAGGTGCTTTTCCAATGTGAATGATTGGTCTTGGCTCATATATCACAAATTCTTAAATCCTATCAAACAAGCAGCAGCTGGCCTCAGTGAGCTCCAGGCTAGGCACTAGCAGCAGCCAGACTGGTTCCACAGCTTGGCCTCACCTGGTAATCTGCCAGCCCAGAACAAGTAGCAGCTTTCTCAGTTTGCTTTATAACTCAGGAAGGGCAGCCCCAGGCAAAACACAGTTGGGGGCTGACCACCTGGGAAACCCCAGGGCCAGTGTACCCAGTGGACAGCTAAAGACCACTTTGGAGCACCACCATCCTGACTCTGCTTAACTGATTGTCCATGAAGTGTGGAGGTTGGTGGTGAATAGTCTCAGCCAATTCCTG
This sequence comes from Trachops cirrhosus, assembly GCA_028533065.1. Lineage (NCBI taxonomy): Eukaryota > Metazoa > Chordata > Mammalia > Chiroptera > Phyllostomidae > Trachops > Trachops cirrhosus. The sequence continues at coordinate 68,399,622 of CM052544.1, forward strand.
CAGCTGACAGGCCTGGGTAAATCCCTCCCATAGATTTGTCATAGCAACCAAGGCTGAACTACAAGAGGAGGGTGTACCCAGCCCACAAGGAGGGAGCACCTTGAATAACCAGTTTGAGTGACAGGGAAGACTGCTACGGGACCCTACAGGACATCTACTACATTAGGCCCCACTACCAAGGCACAGAATCAAAGCAGCTCTACGTAATACATAGAAGCAAACACAGGGAGGCTGCCAAAATGAGGAGACAAAGAAACATGACCCAAATGAAACAACAGATCACAACTCTAGAAAAAGAACTGAATGAAATAGAAATAAGCAGTGTATCAGATGTAGCAATGTATCAGAGTTCAAAACACTGATTATAAGGATGCTCAGGGACTTAGTAAGGACCTCAGCAGCATTAAATGATTCAGTCAGATATGAAGAATTCACTAATTGAAATAAAGAACAGTTTACAGGGAAACAATAGTAGAGTGGATGAAGCTGAGAATCAAATCAATGATTTGGAACATAATGAAGGAGCAACTACCAATCAAAACAACAAGAAGAAAAAAGAACCAAAAAATAAGATTAGTATAAGCAGCTTCTGAGAACTTTAAGAGGTCCAATACTCACATTATAGGGGTTCCAGAAAAAGAAGAGAAAGAGCAAGGAACTGGAAATCTGTCTGAAAAAAATACTGAAAGAAAACTTCCCTAATTTGGTAAAGGAAATAGTCATGCAGGTCCAGGAAACACAGAGCCTCAATGAAGTTGGATCCAAAGAGGCCCACTCCAAGACACATCATAATTACAATACCAAAGGTTAAAGATAAAAATAGAATCTTGCAAGCAGCAAAACAAATGCAGAGAGTTACCTACAAAGGAGTTCCCATAAGACTTTCAGCTGGTTTCTCAAAAGAAATTTTTCAGGCAAGAACAGATTGGCAAGAAATATTCAGTCATGAAAAACAAGGACCTACAAGCAAGATTACTCTATCCAGCAAGCTATCATTTAAAATGGAAGGGCAGATAAAGTGCTTCACAGACAAGGTAAAGCTAAAGGAATTCATCATCACTGAGCAGGTATTACATGAAATGTTAAAGAGACTTATTTAAGAAAAACAATATCAAAACTCTGAACATTAAAATGACAAAAAACACAACTATCAACAACTGAATCTAAAAAATAAACACAAAAGCAATAACAAACTAAGCAAATAACCTGAACAGGAATAGAATCATAGGTATGGGGATTGTTTGGAGGGTTATCAGTTGGGAGGAGGAGGAGAAGGGGAAGAAAGAGGGAAATGGTGCAGGAGTCATAACTGGTATAAAAAAAATAAACAGGGGATGTTAATAATAGTAAAGAAAAGGGAGAAGCCAAAGAACTTACAGGCGCGAATCACAGATGTGAACTAATGGGGGTTTGCTGGAAGGAAAGGGCATTCTGGGTAGATGACATTCTGGGACAAATGCAAAAAAAAATTGAGACAACTGTAACAGAACAATCAGTAAAATATACTTCAAATAAAATAAAATAAAATAAAATAATTCTTTAAGAATCTCTGGAAAATATGATCACAAAAATACCAATGGAGTTTGATTTAAAATAATATTGGGGAAAAACATTTCATGGTCATACCCTACTGCTCAGTAAACTGGTTCTGTTCATCACTACCATCAGTATTTTATTTGGAGTTTGTATGCAACACTATCACCACAGTTCCAAAGAGGGAGAGGTATTCCACATCATTCTGAGGCCACATGGGGGAAGCACCAGGATTGGTCAGGAAACAGATGGCTGGGGAAAACATGGGCAAGAGCTTTTATTGTGGTTTCTGTGGAAGAAACAAGTGAGGTGTGCTAAGTAGGCCTAGGATTACCTCATCTGAATAATTTCAGTAGGCTCTGGGGTGGAGAGGCTGTCTTCAGTTTTCTGAATAATCCATATACACTTGTAAATTAAACACCACACTTCTAAATGAATGAGTCACCGAAGAAATTAGAGAATAATTTAAACTGAAGAAAAGTAAGAGTACAACATGAAAAATTCATGAGATGCTGCCCTTACTGGTGTGGCTTATTTGGTTGGGTGTCATCCCTCAAAGTGAAAGTTTCAATTCTGGTCAGGGCCTGGGTTGCAGGTTCAGTACACAAATGGGTTGCATATGAGTGGCAAATGATAGATGTTTCCTACATTGATATTTTTCTCCTTCTCTTATAAATACATACATACATACATACATAAAGTTTTTTAAAAAATTGTGAGATGCAACTAAAGTAATACTTTGATGGAAATTTATAGGAGTAAAAATTTACTTTAGACATGGTACAATAAATAATTAAAGTTTCTATCTTAAAAACTGAAAAAAGAAGAGCAAAATAAATCCAAAACTGAGAAAAGGAAGAAATAATAAAGATAAAAACAAACATAAATAAAATTAAAAAATATGGAAGGGATAAAAGAAAGTACAATCATAAGCTACTTGTTGAAAAGAGCAAAGAAAAGGCACATTTGCTATTTTTAATAAAGTCTTTATGTAAAATAAAAATGAGAGTAACAATATTTTGTGGGTTTGAACCAAATATTTTAGATGTAGGTGGTATAAGTATAATATCATTGAATTTATTCATATTTGTAATAAATAATACATATGACCTTGGGCAAACAATTTAGTCATCCTTATAAAATGTAATAATTATACTAGTTAAAAGTAAACTCCTTTCCATTCTAAAAATTAAGAATAAAAATCTTATTTGTAAAAACATTTAGCATATCCTTAGTAGCAAATTTCTTTAAGCTTTTAAATTTCACCAGCAAGGATTATAAAACAAAGACATGCTTTAGTTTCTTATTGAAAAGTCTTTCCAACTGATTGAAACATATTTTCTAATATTCACAATTTCTTATTTAAGTTGAACTATTTGCTTCTTTTTAATACTGAACATTTTTTTTGTGGTATGTATTGTGAAACTCCATAACCAATTCTTTAGGGATAATGTTTGTTTTTATAAACAGTCACATGATTCTGGAGCGCTTTAGAAATATCCTGTTGTCCTTGGCTCTGCCAAGGACATGTCCATGGTGACTGAGGTAATAAATCTTTTGCTTAGGTAGCTGCCTCTCAAGGGTAAATGGGGACACAAGGAAAAGGGGTATTAAGAAGAAGTAAATAATAAAAAGATTTGTGGGATGTTTTATGAACTACTTCAAATCTAACAAAGAGATTCTATAAATATTTGAACAGGTGGCATCCTTCGATGCTTTAGGGTTTGGAACAGGCAGGTTCACACTCAGTGCAGCTAATGGCCTGGTATGACCCTTCAGATTTATTGAGGTTTGTATTGTCATGGTTTCCTTACTCATGCACTATGATGAGACCCTATGGAGATGATACAACACGAGAAGGAACTTGGGGTTTGGAGTCAAGTCAACTTGAAGTTTGAAGTAGGCTCAGCTACTCTGCAGCAAAGTGACTATCTGCAGGGTTCGATGCCACAAGAAAGTTAGAAACACCCACACAATAACTTAAATGCCTTGAGAATTAAATAAAATTTGTATACAAGGTTCCCAGAGCACATTGGACTCCCAGGAGATCCTTCATAAGTACTAATTTATTTCTTCTGTCCTTCCATGAAATAAGCAGATTGGTAGTTCTAGATGAAATATTGGTTGACACTGATACTTTTCTAATTTGATTTGAAAAATAAATGAAGATAAAGCAATTGATGGATATCACCCACCAGGGATATTTTAAATTTTCAAGGAAAAACTAAGAACCTATAGAGCAAAAGTGTTTTACCATGAACAAAACCCCACATTAAAAAAGGCTAAAGAAAGAACCAATGAGGTTACTAACTGATCAATCTTATGTCTCACATCTACTTCTTGAAGAGAATTAGACAAATAGTTTGAAAAAGTATTGGCATTATGACCTGGTTGGAGTGTCACACCATTACCAAAAGGTCCCTCTCTCTCTCTCTCTCTCTCTCTCAAATCATTAAACATATCCTCAGGTGAACATTTAAAAAAAAGTATTGACATTATAGTCTCAAGTATGTAAAACTAATCTCACACACATATAAACATGCACATACTCATTCATGTAAAAATTCTGAGCAGACATGAATATATTAATTGAAGTAATCTCTAAAAAGTCAGATAGTAGAGTTTATTTTAATCATTGACCTAATTTAACAAAATTTTTACACAGATAACTTTAATAATCAGAAAAAACATGAAAATATCTTAGATACAGGCTTCCAATTTTAGGCTGACCTTGATGGCTTTGATTCTTCATAGGTTGTTATGGTGAGGAATAAAAAACACTGATCCTGGAAGAGAATAGGAAAAGCATACTGCTACTCACAAAGGCACAGATGCCTTAAAGTGATCATTTATTGAGATAAATATTTCTTTTAAAAAATAATTTTTAATGCTTCCTCAAGGATATGTTTATTGATTTTGACAGAGAGAGGAAGGGGGAGGGAGGGAGGGGTGAGAGAGAGAGAAAGAGGGAAAGAAATATTGATGTGAGAAAGTAACACTAATCAGGTGCCTTCTGTAATACCCCAACCAGGGTTTGAACCCCCAACCTGGGTATGTGCCTTCACCAGGAATCAAACCCATTGCTTTGTCCCCTTTTGGTTTAGGGGACAACACTCCAAACAACTGAGCCACATGGGCCAGAGCATAAATTTTTCTTTTTAGTGTATAGAATAACTAACCTCCAGTTCTGTTATACAAAAGACATGCCAACATTGGGATGGTATGAGAACAAACCCTGGAGCCCATGAGAAAATGAATTCATTGATATGTGGAATCTAATGAACAAAAGAAACAAATGGAGTAGAAACAGAATCAGATACAGAGAAAAGACTAATATTTGTCAGAGAGGAAGGGGATTAAGGAACTGGCTGAAAAAGTGCAGGGATTAAATACACATGCAAAAAAACCCTCATAGACACAGATTACAATATGGTGATTACCAGAGAGAAAGGATAGTGGGGAAGGTAGAAGAGGGTAGAGGAGGATTAAATAGTGATGGAAGGAGATTGGCTTTGGATGGTGAACACAATACAATATATGCATGACTTATTATAGAATTGTACACTTGAAACCTATATGAGGGGGGACCCAAAAAAACCAGACTTATCTTCTGGAGGGTGGGGTCCTTGTAGTACAGGATTGCCCTGCTAGGTGAGTGTTCTGGGAACCCATCTGCATCATTGTACCAGCTGGTATTGTTGTGAGAGACTCAGTAAATTTTTCAGCTTCAGTAAATTTCTTTTTGAAGACTTTCAATGCATTTGCCCGTTTCATGGTGGATGATTTATGAGTGCACTTGCCCATACTGAGCTGAGTGTTCAGCAGTTTTTGAGCAAACCAGCATGACTCTTGTGCTCCACCCTCCCTATTCACTCAATCTAGTCCCAAGGAACTTTTTTTATGTTTCCCCAATGAAAAAAGTCCTCAAAGGGAAACATTTTGCTGAAGTGGAAGAGGGGAAACAAACAAACAAAAATGTCAGAGGCACTAAAGGTCATCAAGATCAATGAGTTCAAAAGCTGTTTTGAGCAGGGGAAAAAACATCTTAATATGTATTTTACATCAAATGGAGAGTACTTTGAGAGTGACAGAAGTTTAAACATGTAAGAATAAATACACAATTTTTTATAAATAAGTACTTGTTTTTTTGGTTCCCCCTCATATAATTTCATTAACCAATATCAGCTCAATAAATTCAATAAAATATAATAATAATAAAAGAAAGTGCAGACTTCCAGACAAGATGGAGGCATAGATAGATACTCTGTGCCTTCTCCCACAACCAAAAGAAAGACAACAACAAATTTAAAAACAAAAACAACCAGAACTGACAGAAAATCAAACTGTATGGAAGTCTGACAACCAAGGAGTTAAAGAAGAAATATACACCCAGACTGGTAGGAGGGGCAGAGATGGGCAGCCAGGTGGAGAGGACTCATGGCAAAGTGGTGGCTAGTGGACTGGCTGGTCCCACATTCACTTGTGGATAAACTGGAAGGAATAACTAGGGAGCAAGACAGACCTCGAAACCCAGGGTTCCAGTGTGGGGAGATAAAACCTCAATGCCTCTGACTGAAAACACCTTTGGGGGTTGAGGCAGCAGCAGGAGAAACTCCTAGGCTTGCAGGACAGTTCGTTGGAGAGACCCACAGGGTCCTAGAGTATGCACAAACCCACCTACCTGGGGATCAGCACCACAAAGGCCCAATTTGCTTGTGGGTAGTGGGGGAAGTGACGGAAAACCAGCAAAGAGCAGAAGAAGTGGCAATGTTCCCTCTTGGATGCCTCCCCCACATACATAGTTACAACGCAGCAACATGAGTTGCCCCACCCTGGTGGTTCTGCCCCTTACTATGCAACAGGCACAGAGACAAAAAAAAAAAAAGGCCTAAAATGAAAGAACAGATCAAAGCACCAGAAAAAATACAACTAAAATGAAGAGTTGACCAACCTATCACATGCACAGTTCAAAACACTGGTTATCAGGATGCTCCAGGAACTCACTGGGTATTTCAACAGCATAAAAAAGACCCAGGCAGTGATGAAGGTTCCATTATGTGAAATAAGGAAAAATCTACAGAGAACCAACAGTGACAGGAAGGAAACCAGAACTCAAATCAAGGATTTGGAATAGAAGGAAGAAATAAGCATTCAACCAGAACAGAATGAAGAAACAAGAATTAAAAAAAAAAAAATGAGAGGCTTAAGAACCTCCAGGACATCTTTAAATTTTCCAGTATCTGAATCAGGGGTGCCAGAAGGAGAAGGGGAAGAGCAACAAATTGAAAACTTATTTGAAAAAATAATGAAGGAGAACTTCCTCAATCTGGTAAAGGAAATACATTTTCACGGAGTCCAGGAAGCTCAGAGAGTCTCAAAGGAGTTGAACCCAAGGAGGAACACACCAAGGTACATTATAATTACATTACCCAGGATGAAAGAGAAGGAGATAATCTTAAAAGCAGCAAGAGAGAAGGAGACAGTTACCTACAAAGGAGTTCCTAAGAGGCTATCAGCTGATTTCTCAAAAGAAACCTTATAGGCAAGAAGGGGTTGGAAAGAAATATTCCTAGTCATGAAAAACAAGGACCTACATCCAAGATTACTCTATCCAGCAAAGCTATCATTTAGAATGGAAGGGCAGATAAAGTGCTTCCCAGATCAGGTCAAGTTAAAGGAGTTCATCATCACCAAGCCCTTATTATATGAAATGTTAAAGGGACTTATCTAAGAAAAAGAAGATAAAAATATGAATAGTAAAATGACAACAAACTCACAGCTATTAAAAAAAAGAACCTACAATAAAACAAGGAACAAACTAAGCAAACAACAAGAACAGGAACAGAATAAGAGAAATGGAGATCACATGGAGGGTTATTAGTGGGAGAGTGGGAGAAGAGGGGGGAAAGGTACAGAGAATAAGTAGCATAAATGGTAGGTAGAAGATAGACAGGGGGAGGTTAAGAATAGTATAGGAAATGTAGAAGCCAAAGAACTTAATATGTATGACCCATGAATATGAATGCGGGGGAATGAGGGGGGAATGCGGGTGGGAGAGGGTATGCAGGTGCAGGGGAATAAAGGGGAGGAAATGGGACAACTGTATTAACATAATCAATAAAATATATTTAAAAATAATTATAAAAAAAGAAAGTGTAAAGATATAAGACAGGCTAAAGTGGAAAATGCAGCTGGACTTAATGTTGAAAACATCATGTGGCAAAATTCATAAAGACAGGGAGGTCCATCCCTGTCACAGATGGGGAGGCTGACCACCACGTTTTAGCTCCTTAGTCATGAGCCTTACATTTCTCAAAGTATGAAGCTCTGATGCCTGAGAGAAAGTACATAAATGCAGATTCACAGAGCAGCACAAGAGACAACAAAAGCTGAAAACTGGACAAAGGCACAGAGAAATTTTTGGAAGCCAAGAAAAGAATATTCAACATAAGTTATATAAATCCACAGAAGTCATAACAATAGTAGATTATAAAGGAAGTGTTAATAAATTATGTACAGACTTAGTACATTATACTAACTGGAAAGAAAAATACTTTAATTCTATTCTACCACTCTGAAATAATTGATTTCTCCTCTTACTGTTTAGTGTGTATATGTGTGCAAGTTCCAAGAATGCTTTTTTCCCCCTCTTTGCCAAGGATTTTAAACCTCAGTAATTAAATGGGAGGGTTTCTGGTTTGTTTTCCATTTAAGATTGTTTGCTCATTTCTGGGGACTATGTTTGCACAATGAGACAGTCACTATAGTTATGTGTCTTTGTTTTGGTGTTGGCTGAAACCAGGAGGGATCTGCCCTTTCAGAGACTATGCTGCAGGTTGGATTTTTAAAAGTGGCTTTGCAGATCTTAGGTGGGATCATGGGTGGGCTGTTCCTTTTATATTTACATCTAAATATTGAGCTCATGATAACTCCCAGCAGCCCAAGATATTCTGCTGCTCTCACTATGCACATGCAAAAGCCTGACCTAGGCACTAGGGAAGCTCAACCAAGGATATCTGGCCAAACCACATGGTTGCTGACTGTAAAATGGGGTCAAGAATCCTGCATTCTGGTCTGACCTCTTGGGAGTTTTTTTTTCTCCATCAGTGGAAGGAGAGATCAGATTAGAGGAAATGAAAGCTCATGCATACCCCAATGCTATGATCCCACTTGGATCTCTAGATCTAGACATGAGTAAAATGCATACACTTTGCATCTCACCATTACACCAAGAACCGCTGTTAATCTGCTGAATTAGAATCCAATGTCCAAAGAGAAACTGGCAATCGAGTGCCAGTCTGTACTCACTCCAGAACAATAATAACAAAGAAAATATAATGGGATACCAATGTAATGGAATCCATTAGGCTTGGATTCTGTGACTCAAATCTTTTTTTAAGAAATTAAGCACTATGAGACATAACACAATTTTGTTGTATATCACTCTGTTTAAATAATTATAAACCACAAAAGGTAGTCTTTTAACATTAAACTATTTAAGAAAAGAATTAAACTAATAAAGAGTGTATATAATCTAGCAGAAAATTTACAGTGTATTATACACCTGAGTTAGCCTTTGGAATAAAAATAGCTACAAGGTACTTACTCATCCCTGGAAAGTTAACTTGGACTTAATAAATTGTGTTGAATTAAAGATGAATCAATAGCTATGTTTACTGAGATATAATATTGGAATACAAAACACTATATTAGTTTCAGTTGTACAACAATGAAAATTACTTAGCATAGTTTTAATTTATAATTTCTTAGTGTTCTTTCTTAGCAACTTATATCAATGTTTTAACATTGTTTTTCAATCAAAGTAACTTGGGAAGCACAAGGCAACCAATGGTACCTCATAATTGTGGTTGGGTGGGTGATGGTCCTGATAGTATTGACTGCAAACGTTTGCTGATATTCTTTCATAGAATCAATGAGTACCAGGGTCTTTGATTTGATGAGATGCAGCACTATGTCTAAAAAAATTCATGAATTTTGAAAAATAAAATAAAAATATAAGAAAGACTTTCACATGTAAAATGTCTCTCTGACTCCCAGGCCTAATCTCCAAAGATTTAATAAATTCTGAGTGTAATTATACACATATATTTCCTTTGTTTCACATGCTCATATGTGTGTGTGTGTGTGTGTGTGTGCTATTCTTGTAGAATGTGCCTTGTTTTTTACCCAACACTTTTTTTTTTAATATTCTCTGATACATTTTAGGTTTCACCATATTTATTGAATAATCACTAGACAACTTTAGAAACTAAAACTCTTTTAGAATTGTTTTTGGACAACTCTGTACTTAAAATCAATATTTAATTTGGGCTTGACATTTAGGGCAGCTTGCCACTAATTCCTCTTAATTTCAAACTCAAAACTTGATACCACTCAACTGTCATTTTCAGAGCTATCTATTAACCCTTAAATGAATCAGTAACTAGGAGAATCCATTACTATCAACTTTTTAAGTGAAATAATTCACAATATAAAATTATATTTTTCTCATATGATATAGACTACCTTCCTCCAGTCTTTAGTAATAATGTCCTTCAAACCTGTATTCCCAGGTTCCTTGAGACCCACCACTCAGTTGCAAAACCTTTTTTTTTTGACAATTTTTTTTCCTTATTATTTTAACCATTATATTGGTTAAATATTTCAGTAAAACTGAAACTAATATAAAATAATATTGAGTATAAGCTTTCATTAAAATATAAATTAAAAAACCCATAACTGGGCAATAAAGTTTAAGAAATAGTTTTGAACAAAACAGAATCAACTTAAACTTGTTTACAAAGGTATTTATCATATATGATATTTCTTCATAGAAAATATAAATTTTAACCAAACCATTATGACTTTTTCTCTGTAATTATACTGTACTTCACATTTTTCTTTTATGAGAAGAAATATGTCATCTACATATTTGATTGCTAATTTAGTTGGACTGTTTGCTAAATATTAGCAATCATAGCAAAATAAGAATAATGCAAAAAAAGTTGCCTAACACTGTGTTTTGAGATCTTTGTTACAATGAGTATTCTTTTGTGTATCTATGTGTTCCTGGGCCATGTGTATGAGTATTTATCTAAGAAAACTGTTCAGAGCTACAATTTGGGGATCAATGGGTGTTGTGTACATGTTACCTTTTGGTAGATAATGCAAATCCCATTTCCCCTCCAAAAAGACTAATTATTTTACATTTTACTCAGTATTGGCAAGAGTGTTTCTGTTTTCCTACACTGTTGAAAGCCTTTAAAGTCAGAGAATAAGAGGGGGAAATCATCTAAATATAAAGACTCTGAATGACTTGGGGAAAGTGAACACAGACTCCTTTACCAAACTCTTGAATAATGAAATCGTATAGATGTAACTTTGAAATATAAGTTACAAAAACTTTGGCCCAATAAAAGCATATTCCACTTAAGAGAGTGTATGGCAAAATTTGGGGAGTTTGTTATCTTCAAATGGTAGTATTGTCAGGGACTATAAATTCAAAATGGATTGGAGAAAAAAATAGGAATAATGATCTTAAATGGCTTCCGAAAGAAACTGGATTCTGCCTAATCTTGAGGTTGGAAAATGGGAAGATGTTTTTACATTTCTTAGTGTATGTTTCCACAAGTCTTCACAGGGAACAAAATATTGTCCTGCATGCCTGACATAATTTTTAGATCTTTGTTATACTGAATGGCTAATGACACAATTCACCAGGACAACCAGAAAAACTTAAATGATTTTATGTATGTCAAAATATGTAAAATAATATAAAAACATGACATTAAAATTTGTACTGTTGACATGGCTAACAAATGGAAATCATCTTTAAAACTAATACTTTACTAACTTGTTTATTGCCTAACCCCTAATTTTGTTTGGTTTTCCCTCCAAAATTTGATGGTTTCTTTAACTAATCCTTTACTGATGTGTTTATTGCCTAACCCCTCACTTGTTTGGTTTTTCCAAAACAAGTATGATGCTTCTGAGACTGAGGAATTCCATTTTCCAGAGCTGGTGCCATAACTGATGATTCACTGTTGAGCATCTTCTTCCAAATTCTTCCCTTAGACATGAATCCCTTTTACTTTAGTGTGTGAACTTCTTTTCATTTTCTGGAGGCCAGTTAGGCTAAGCAGTTATAACAAACAGTATCTACTTAGCCCAGCTCCCTGGCTCTCCTTTCCTTCAAGGATATGGAAAGCTTGAATCTTCACAGGTACATCCAAGAATAACTTTAGGGCCCATATACACAATTTCCCTAGAATTTAGAACATGATACTGCTAATCAGACAGTACGCAGTCTCCACGTTCTAAACTCCTAATACCAAAGTGGAAGATGAGAAAAGAAGAAACTTGCATTTACCTGAAAATGAAGACTGACTTTTAAAGAGTATGTAGAAAACATGCTTGTTTTCTCCAGGGTTGCAGGCAGCATTCAACTATGGAGCACAATAAGTTTTCAATTTTAAAAAAAATGAGCAAATATGAGATGAAGAAAGAGTAAATTCTTTTTGTCCTACTTAGCAGGTCACATTACCCCTGACAACTTTTAGAGGAAGGAAAAACTTACACATTTTAGTATGGGGGGGGCTTCACCTACAGAGGTCCCCCGCTGCTTCGGATGAGAATAAGTTGATGTGGACTTTGGCCCACAGTGTCTGTGGCATTGTGGATGAGATGAACAAATTCACATGGACCACCAAAGTCCTGTGGAGGAAAAGGGACAGCATGGCCACCATGCATCAAAGAAGGTTTTCATTCAGTATGCTCAGGTTTGCTTTAGGTAATTACTTTTTACAGATAGCAAAGGAAAGGATATTACTGATTATTTCTTATATATTAACAAGGAAAAAATGTTGCAAATGCAAGGGAATGATAAGAGTAATTGGTCTGGTTACACTTCAGTCTTTGGGAGAATTAGAACAGACTTCAGGAAGTTAAAGATATGCAGTAAGCATTTGCTGCTTCAACTCAGGGTGAGGGAGTTTTAGCAAGAGTAAGACTCAAAGCAGCCTAGGTATAATGCAGGCCTGATTTCCCACCGGAAAGCCAATCTGTGGGTTTGGCATCCTGCATACCGACACGCGCCTATGGGCTTTCCAGTAGGGCTGGGCTGCATTTACCATTCCATGCGGACAGGTTCCCTATAATAAGTCTACCAAGACATGATCCGCTTGGGGAAGAAAGATGACTAATCTCTCAGAGAAGAAGGGTATCAAACACCTCCTTTCCTGTGTCTTTACTGTGTTTAGCTCACACAGAGATACATAGTATGCACATAAAGCTCATCAGTTAATGTCCAAAAAGCTACAGTCATGAAAAACTGACATTGTTTACAGATAATAGTTGAAGAAACACAGGGATCATCTCTGGTCAGGGTCAGTGAGATATGCTGATGCCAGAAGGTTGTTGAGGCATGTATCATGAAGTAGGGAGCATCATTCCCTATGCTTTGAACTCAAACATCTGGTTCATACCAACAGGGTGGAGCAAGCCTCAAAGGAAACAATATACATTCTTTCTCTGGCCAGATTTGCCCCCAGGAGCCAGCCATTTCAGTACAAGGCCACAGCTACCTCTGGCATTGTTTTCAGGCTGAGTCAGGTGGGAGGAGCAAAGCAGCCAAGAGGTTAGGAGACTTCTTACAGATATACTGAGGACTGAAGCTATGACAAAGCCAAGGGGTGAGGGTCTTTCTGCCCGTTCTCTACAATCCTCTTAGTCCTTCCCTGATGGCCCTTTTTGTGGCTGTGCTTGGCGTAGGTTGTCCCTCTCTTGAGGGATCTTACTCGTCATTGACTAACCAACCATCTTACCGGGCCAAGCAAGGTGAAGTAAGGGAGGCAGGGGCTGCGCTTCTGCCAGGAGGATAGGTTCTATTTTCTTAGTGGCTCATGGCCCCAAGGCCTTTTTACTCAGCCCTAGACATGGGACTCTTTTGTCCATTAATGAGGCTACAGTCCCTGAAACCAGGCAGGACAGCTCCCAACATTAGTGTGTCTTGTGCTCCATAAAAATCTATAGAATTGACATTCCAGAAACTTCCATGCTGAAAAGACCATGGAGTGCATCTGAGAGGGGATGGATGAATAATGCATTAGAAAAGATATATTTCTTCCTAAAGAGGTCTAGTTTCTAAAAAGGATTTATTGAGAAATTTTCCAGTGTGGCCAGTATTCAATATAGTTTGAGGCTAGTATTACTCACATTATCTTCAGAAATTAGCTTGACTAAACATTCATGAGGGCTTGTAATTTGAATAACCCTGGACTGCATGTTAACAGATATGGATTCTAATTACAGATTCATTATTGCATGCATATTTGACCATAGATATCTCCTCAAGATTAAGAAACTTTTTCTGTTTTTGCTCATAAATTTATCCCTAGTTGTTCATAAACATTAACTGAATATCATAAAAATAAGCATATGATACCTTCACAAAGTAAAAAATAGAATTATTTTTATTGTTTTTAAAAAGTAAGGACCCTCTATCAGAAATGGACATATCCAGCAAGCAGAGAAATCATTAAGGACAAAGTGCAACTCAACAGCACATCAGTGAAATGGATGTAACTGACTTCTATAGACTAGTTCTTCTATTAGTCATGCAATACACATTCTTTTCAGCTCACATGAAACATTCACCAAGATAGACTACATTCTGGAACATGTTTTTGAAAAATTATAAATCATAAAATACCTGTTCTCAACTAGCAATTGAATTAAACTAGAAATGAATAGTATAATGATAGCAGGAAAAGCTCAAATACTTGGAGGTTAAACAATACACTTCTAAATAACACATAAGGCAAAGTAGAACTCTCAAGCAAATTTAAAAATATTTTGAACTAAATGAAAATAAAACATCAGAATTTGTGGGATGCCGTGATGCAGTGTTTAGAGGGAATTTATAGCATTAATTACATTTATAAAAAAGGAAAAATGATTTAAAATCAGTAATTGAAGTTTCCAACTTAAGAAGAGCAAATTAAATCCAAAGCAAGCAAGAAAGGCATGAAAGGAATAAGAAAAGAAATACAGATTACAGCAAAATTAATAAAATTGAAAACAAAAAATCAATGAAACTAAAAGCTGGTTCTTTAAAAAGAACGATAAAATCAATAAGCCTCTAGTTAGCCTAAGGAAAAAAGAGAGAGTACACAGATTACTGATACTGAAAATGAAAGTCAAGAAAATGAAGTGAGAAGTATACAGATCCAGGGACAGTAAAGGGATAAAGGAGAATCACTATGAACAACTCACCCACAGATATGATAACCTAGAAGAAATAGACTAGTTCTTTAAAAAACACGTCCTGATAAAACTCAAAGGAAGAAATGGATCTGAATAAGCCTGTATGTATTAAATAAATTGAACCAATAATTTAACAACCTTTTGAAGTAGAAAGCACCAGATCCAAATGGGTTCATTGGTAAATTTTACCACACAATTTTGAGGAAGAAATTATACCAATTCTCTACTATCTCCAACAGATAATGACAGAGGGGATACTTTCTAACTTATGGGACTGACATTACCCCAATACCAAAACCAGACAAAGACATTACAGGGAAAAAATGCACACTACTATCTTCTATGAACATAGATGGAAACTCTACAGTTCTCATTGAAGAAAACTATATAACTCTGATGAAAGTAATCAAATAAAAATTTTGAAAAGTATTACATGTTCATGGATAGAACTCAAAATGGTCATGTCAGTTCTTCCCAACTTGGTCCATAGATTCAACATGATCTCAATTAAAACGCCAGCAATCATTTTGTGGGTACTAAGAAACTGATTCTAAAGTTTCCATGAAGAGACAGAAGGCCAAGAATAGCTAATTCAGTGCTGAAAAACCATAGTCAGGGGTCTGACAGTACCCGACTTCAGTACTTACTATAGAGCTATAGTAATCAAGATAGTGTCAGATATTTTTAAAATTGTTCAATGTAATTGGTAAATAAACCAATTCAAATATAGTCAGTTAATCTTTTGCTGTGAAAATAAAACTGCTTTAAAAATAAAGTACATTAAATTTTTTAAAAAAATAAAGAAAACAAAAGAAAGGGTAATGTGTCATTGTTCCTTGCTATAACACCATCTGGATATCATTTGAAATTTATAACCAAGGTCTTTCATTCCAGCTATGGCATCTCTGTGCTAAATCACCAAATAAACAGAGCAAAACATTAGTTTTTTTATCCTCACCAGAGGATATGTTTTTGTTTTTCTTTTTTTTTTTTGATTTGATAGAAAAAGAGAGAGAAAAAATATCAATGCAAAAGAAACACGGATCAAAATTAAGAACAATCTGAAAGTAACCAGAGGGGAGGTGGGAGGGGATAATGAGGGGGAAAGGGGGAAGGATTTTTCAGGAACATCTATAAAGGACACATGGACAAAACCAAGATGGGGTGTAAGCAGTTGAGGGAGGTGAGGATGGCTGGGGTTGAGGAGGAGTGGTGAGGGTACATGTAGACAATTGTACTTGAACAAAAACAATAAAATAATTAAAAAATAAAACTGAGGTCCTGAAGATGGCATCATGGTAGGTGGGAGCAGGTTTCACTTCCCTGCTACACACAGGAGAAAATCCTAGCCAATCTACAGAGTAAAAGAGCAAACAACCAACAATAGTTCAACATATGAAAATAAGAGACCAAAAATTGTAGTGGAACAAAAAAACCAGATGATGAGGAGAGTGCTTCAGGACAATAAGGTTCCAGGGACCAGCACGAGGTCCAGGGGGGCTGTGGCCCCAGGCCTGGTGCCCACTGCCAGGTTTGCCACAGAGTCCTTGGGAGAGAGTCAGGGCAACTGCTCCCTCTCCAGCCAAACAAGGTCTGAGCAGCACTGGGAGAAACCCAGTTGCTAGCAAACATACAGGGTCTGTGAGCACCCACAGAGTCTGTGGACACCAGCAGAGTGGAGATCAGGCGATGGGCCCTGACCCCCATAGTCACCAGTCTGGCTAGAGAATTGGGCTGTGGGAGAGGCCAGGACACTGTATGAAGCAGCAGGCTTGAGTAGGAGGAATTTCTCAAAAAGACAAAGTGAAAAGACAGACACTGTTTGGGGAATTCTCCTACAGCAATTGCTCTGGCATCCCTGCCACCCAGCTGGGCAGCGATCTTGAGGTTGCACCAAAGGTTGTGCTTGTGCAGAAGACCCTGTGCACCCCATAGCACTGGGAAGGGTGAGGCAGACCGGTCGAGCGTGCGCACGCGTGAGCGCACCCCTGCACCCCAGCCCACAGTGGTAACCCTGGGGAAAAGCCTGGATCCCGCACCCAAGGTGCAGGGGAGAGGTGCCAGAATAGCTCCCCAGATAGTGCCTGAGTGCAGATCTGGAAGGAAGAAAAGCCATACCAATGGCCCCTGAGACTTCTACAGACAGCAAGACCAGAAAAACTCGTTTTGCCACTTTGAAACCAAGTGGATTTTTAATTTTATTCTATTTTTTAAATAATTTTTTATTTTTTAATTTTTGTTATTTTTCTCTTTCGATTCCTTTTTCCTCTTTCCTTCTTTCTTGTTTTATTCCTTCTTCCTTTCTTTCTTCCAATTTTATCTCTTTTTCCTTCCTTCATCTGCATTTTTTTAAATACCTACAAGTGAGACCAAAAAAACAAAACAAAACAAAAAACCCCCGTGGAACTGTGAAAAGACCAGACTTGGACCCAAAGAAGGGGCATCACAACAGCTGTGACAGTGAGACAAATTTCACTCCGCTATTACAGAGAACCTGCAAGTTATTGCATATTTTTATTATTATTATTTTTCCATTATTCTTACATCTTTTATTTTAATAGTATTTTTGTATTCCTCTTCTTTATGTATAGTCTTCTTTGCCTGGCTGGTTACATTCTATCATTTGACAGGTTTCCCCTGTTATCTCTTTAACACTGTATTGCTTATTTACTGTCCTTCATTTCACTTGTGTTCCATTAGCACACTACTATAGTAGGTCCTATACTATACTCCCTATTCTTGTTATCCAGATCACATAGATTCTGTCATATGATTGTTGCTCTAATATTATTATAAATAATAGCTGTTCCATACAATTATAAATACTTCACAACACCTCTCCCAGATCTTAGCCCACTTCACAGTTTCCTGAATGCTATCTATTACTGTAATGGTTAACTCTATTCTCTCATACACTACACCTATTTACTATCCTTTACTCTCACCCTACCTTAGAATTTGACCTCCCACAACCTCATTGATTTCTAGATCCAACTCACAATCCTTTCCTTCCCAACAAGAGTCTTATCTTCTTTCCATCCTTTCTAAAAAGTGGCTAGTGGGGTGGAAGATCATGATTAACACTATACATAGCCAAAGGATCTCCTATCTCTTCTCTACTGGCTGCTACTGTAAATATCATAGAATACTCTCTTGCTGTCTTAAACCATTTTGCCTTCCCCCTCCAACTGATCATAAAAAGAGTAGGTGGAAGCCATGAACAGCAGGATACCCACTGGAAGAAGAAACCCAACAACAAAGGAACTACTAACAGATAACAACACAAGAAGGTGAAGGAGGGAGTGGAAAACACACAAACCTCAATCCAGGACCTATCTGGAAATACAACTAAACAGTGGAGACACTAACCAGTACAAACAACTGCAAGAGAGCAAGAGAGAATCCTCAAAACCTTATAAATGTGGAAGAACCAACTTCAAAACA
This sequence comes from Trachops cirrhosus, assembly GCA_028533065.1. NCBI lineage: Eukaryota > Metazoa > Chordata > Mammalia > Chiroptera > Phyllostomidae > Trachops > Trachops cirrhosus. The sequence continues at coordinate 68,417,862 of CM052544.1, forward strand.
ACCTGCCCTCACCAGCACAACAAAATACAAGAGGTGGTGGACAGAGTGACCCTCAGTTAAGCAGCTGGTGGGAAGGACCCACCAAAGGAGGACCCAACAACAATCAAAACAAAAGACAAACAAAGAATCAACTTAAACAACAGTCCAAGACTAGTGAGCTTGGGAGATAAAGGAGACTGCACCACTGAATCTCACAGGTATTCTACCACAGAAGTTCACACCATAAACCCAGGGAACCAAAACAGATCAATTTAAGAAGCTGAGGCTAACAAGAAGAGTCTCACAAACAATGGGAAGAGAAAGAAACGATCCCCAA
>CM052544.1:68418677-68442736 GCA_028533065.1 Trachops cirrhosus
AACAGATCAATTTAAGAAGCTGAGGCTAACAAGAAGAGTCTCACAAACAATGGGAAGAGAAAGAAACGATCCCCAAGTGAAAGGAAAGGAGGAAACCTCAGAGAGCAAAATATAGTCAAAGACACTGAAATAGAGGACAGGCTGACAGTGACTAGAGGGGAGAGGGGAGGGAATTTCAGAGGAACTTCAGGGGAGAATGGGAAGGGTTTATAGGAACAAATATAAAGGACATATGGACAAAAACTAGGGGGGTTGGAGATGGGAGGGAGGAGGGGAGGGATGGGTGGGTTGGCTGGAATGGGAGTAAAGGATAGAAACTGTACTTGAATAATGATTAAAAAATAAATTAAACAAAATAAAAAAATAAAACAAAAAATAAAAAGGAAAGAATGCTAAATGAAATAGAGGCAACTCAACTATCAGGTGTTGAGTTCAAAGCAATGATTATCAGGATGCTCAATGAGCTCACAATGAGCTACCAGAAACTACAGGGAAGCTACAATGAACTCACTGCAAACTATATCAACATGAAAAAGGAAATAGAAACTATCAACAAGGGCCAAGAGGAAATGATGAATACAATTTCTGAACTGAAGAACACAGAAGAAATCAAAAGCAGGATAGATGAAGCAGAAGATCGGATCAGTGAGCTAGAGGACAGAGTAGGAAAAAAAAAACACCCAGAAAGAGCAAAAAAAGGAAAAGAGGCTCAGAAAGAATGAAGATGGATTAAGAGAAATGCAAGACAATATGAAACTTAATAATATCCATATAATAGGTATACCAGAAGGAGAGGAAGAAGACAAAGGGGTAGAAAAACTATTTGAAAAAGTAATGATGGAAAGCTTACCTAATCTGATGATAGAAAAAGTCACACAAATCCAGGAAACACAGAGAATCCCACTCAAGAGGAATCCAAAGGGGCCCACTTCAAGACATATCATAATTAAAATGGCAAAATTCCAAGACAAAGAGAGAATCTTAAAAGCAACAAGGAAGAAACAGGAAGTAACATACAAGGGAGCCCCAATAAGGTTAGCAGCTGACTTCTCAATGGAAACGCTCCACGCCAGAAGAGAATGCCAAGAAATATTTTAAGTAATGAGAACCAGAGGCCTGAAACCAAGGCTACTTTACCCAGCAAGGCTCTCAATCAAGATAAAAGGCCTAATAAGGAGCTTCTCAGACAAAAGAAGTCTAAAAGAATACACCTCCACTAAACAACCTCTGCAAGACATACTAAAGGCACTGCTTTAAGGAAAAGACGGAGACAGAGAGGAACACAGGTATGAAAATGGAAATGAATAAGTACCTATCAATAATAACCTTAAACATAAATGGATTAAATGCTCCAATCAAAAGACAGAATAGCTGAATGGATAAGAAAGTATGAACCACACATATGCTGCCTACAAGAGATCCACCTCAGGAGCAAAGACCTACACAGGCTGAAAGTGAAGGGCTTGAAACAAATTTTCCAAGCAAACAGACAGGAAAAAAAATTAGGGGTAGCAATACTCATATCAGACAAAATAGACTTCCAAAAAAGGGCCATAAAGAGAGACCCAGAAGGTCACTACGTAATACTCAAGGGAAGACTCCACCAAGAAGACATAAACATTGTAAACATATATGCATCCAACTTAGGAGCACCCAAATACATAAAGAAAATCTTAGAGGACTTCAAGAAAGATATTAACAGCAACACAATTATAGTGGGGGATTTTAACACCCCACTGTCAAAAATGGACAGATCTTCCAAACAAAATATCAACAAAGAAATTGCAGAGTTGAACAATGCCCTAGATGAAATGGACTTAATTGATATATATAGAGCCCTCCATCCCAAAGAAATGAAATACACATTCTTTTTAAATACACATGGAACATTGTCAAAGATAGGCCACATGATAGGACACAAAGCAAGTCTCAACAAATTCAAGAAAATTGAAATCATACCAAGCATTTTCTCTGACCACAAGGGACTAACACTAGAAACCAACCCCAAGGGAAAAAACTCAAAACACTCAAAATCATGGAAATTGAATGGTGTGCTATTAAATAATGAATGTGTCAAGAATGAAATTAGGGAAGAAATCAAAAAATTTCTGGAAACAAATGAAAATGAACTCACAACAACCCAAAACTTATGGGACACAACGAAAGTCGTCTTGAGAGGGAAGTTCATAGCAATACAGGCTTACCTAAAAAAGACAGAAACATTCTAACAAACAACCTAACCCTACACCTACAAGAACTTGAGGGACAAAAACAAAGCCAGCCCAGACCAAGTAAAAGGAAGGAAATAACTAAGATAAGAGCAGAATTAAATGACATAGAGACTAAAAACACAATTCTAAGGATCAATGAATCCAGCAGTTGGTTCTTTGAAAAAAATAAACAAAATTGACAAGCTTTTAAGCAGGCTCATCAAGGAAAAAAGAGAAAGTTTCCAAATAAACACAATCAGAAATGTAAGAGGAGGGATTACAACTGATACCACAGAAATTCAAAATATTGTAAGAAATTACTACAAAGAACTGTATGTCTAGAAATTTGAAAACCTAGGTGAAATGGACATATTTCTAGAAAAATATAATCTTCCAAAACTCAATAAAGAAGAAGCAGAAAGCCTGAAAGACCAACAACAGCAGATGAAATTGAAGCAGTAATCAAAAAACTCCTGACAAACAAATGTCCAGATGGTTTCACAGGAGAATTCTACAAAGCATTTAAGGAAGAGCTAACCCCTATCCTTCATAGACTATTTCAAAAAATTAAAAATGATGGAAGACTCCCAAACTCTTTTTATGAAGGTAGCATTATCTTAATCTCAAAACCAGATAGACACTACAAAGAAAGAAAACTTCAAGCCAATATCACTGATGAACATAGATGCTAAAATCTTAAGCAAAATATTGACAAACTGCATCCAACAATACATTAAAAAGATCATACACCATGACCAAGTGGGATTCATCCCAGGGATGCAAGGATTGTTCAATATTCGCAAATCAGTAAATGTAATACATCAGATAAACAAAAGCAAAGACAAAAAACACATGATCATATCAATAGATGTGGAAAAAGCATTTAATAAGGTACAATACCCGTTTATGATAAAAACACTCAGCAAAGTGGGAAGAGAGGGAGCATTTGTCAACATAATAAAGGCCATATATGAGAAATCTACAGCCAACGTCATACTCAATGGGCAAAAGCTACAATCTTTTTTACTAAGATCAGGAACAAGACAAGGCTGTCCACTTTCACCACTTCTGTTCAATATAGTATTGGAAGTTTTAGCCACAAGAAAATAAAGTGATCAGACAAGAAAAGAAAATAAAAGGCATCCAAATTGGAAAGGAAGAAAGAAAACTGTCATTGTTTGCAGATGACATGACAGTGTGCACAGAAAATTCTATAGACTCAGCCAAAAAACTGCTCTACCTAATAAATGAATTTGGTAAAACAGCAGGATACAAGTCAATATGCAGAAATCAAAGGCATTTTTGTACACCAACCATGAAACAGCAGAAGAAGAAATCAAGAAAAAAATCCCATTTGATATAGCAAAAAGAAAAATAAAATATCTAGGAATAAACCTAACCAAGGAGGTAAAAGACCTGTATGCAGAAAACTACACAACACTGAAGAAAGAAATCAAGGAAGACACAAATAAATGGAAACATATACCGTATTCATGGATTGGAAGAATTAAAATCATCAACATGTCCATACTACCCAAAGCAATTTACAGATTCAATGCAATACCTATTAAAGTACCAATGGCATATTTCATAGACATAGAACAAACACTTGAAAAGTTTATATGGAACCATAAACCTGAATAGCTGCTGCAATTTTGATAAAGAAAAGCAAAGTATGAGGGATTACAATACCTGTTACCAAACTCTATTACAAGGCCACTGTAATCAAAAAAACCTAGTACTGGCATAAAACAGGCACATGGACCAATGGAACAAAACAGAGAGCCCAGAAATAAACCCAAGTCTGTATGGTCAAATATTTGACCATATGGTTAATATTTGACAAAGGGGGCAGCAACATAAAATAGAGTAAAAATAGCCTCTTCAACAAATGGTGTTGGGAGAACTGGACAGCTACATGCAAAAAAATGAAACTTGAGCACCAACTTACGCCATAAATAAAAATAAATTCAAGGTAGATAAAACATTTAAATACAAGCCATGACACTATTAATCTTCTAGAGGAGAACATAGGCAGGAAAATCTCAGATATTTCACACAGCAACATTTTTACTGATATGTCCCCTAGAGTAAGCGTCATAAAGGAAAGAATAAGCAAATGGGATCTCATCAAAATAAAAAGCTTCTGCATGGCTAAAGAAAACAGTATTAAAATAAAAAGAGAACCAACTGTATGGGAAATCATATTTGCCAATGATACCTCAGACAAGGGTTTAATCTCCAAAATATATAAAGAACTTACACGACTCCACTCTAAGAAGACAAGCAAACCAATTAAAAAATGGGCAAAAGACTTGAACAGACACTTCTCCAAGGAGGACATACAGAGGGCCCAGAGACACATAAAAAGATGGTCAATATTGCTAGCTATCAGAGAGATGCAAATTAAAACCACAATGAGATACCACTTCACACCGGTCAGAATGGACACCATAAAGAAAGCAACAAGCAACAAGTGTTGGAGAGGTTGTGGAGAAAAAGGGACCCTAGTACACTGTTGGTGGGATTGCGGACTGTTACAACCACTGTGGAAAACAGTATGGACTTTTCTCAGAAAACTAAAAATGGATCTGACTTTTGACCCAGCAATTCCACTTCTAGGATTACATCCTAAGAACCCTGAAACACCAATCCAAAAGAGCCTATGCACCCCAATGTTCATAGCAGCACAATTTACAATAGCCAAGTGTTGGAAGCAACCTAGGTGCCCATCAGTAAATGAATGGATCAAAAAACTATGGTACATTTACACAATGGAATTCTATGCAGCAGAAAGAAAGAAGGAGCTCATACCCTTTGCAACATCATGGATGAAAATGGAAAGCATTATGCTAAGCGAAATAAGCCAGGCAGTGAAAGACAAATACCATATGATCTCACCTTTAAGAAGAACCTAAACAACAAAACAAAGAAACAAGCAAAATATAACCAAAGACACTGAAATAGAGGACAGGTTGACAGTAACCAGAGGGGAGAGGGGAGGGAATTTCAGGGGAAAAAGGGAAGGGTTTACAGGACCAAATATAAAGGACACCTGGACAAAAACTAGGGGCAGGTGGAAATGGGAGGGAGATGGGAAGGTCTGCGTGGGTGGCCTGGGATGGTAGTAAAAGATAGAATATTGTACTTATACAACAATTAAAAAAAATAAAAAAAATTAAAGTTTAATACAAAGTATGTTAAGGAATCACTGATTGTGTTAAAAAAATTCCCTGTGTATGAATCTTTGGAAAATAATTGTAAACTGTAACTGACTACACTAAAATTTAATATTTTATCAGTTAAAAAAAAAGAAACATGGATCAGATGCCTCCCGAACACATCCTGACCAAGGATTGAACCCACAAGCTAGGTATGAGCCCTGACCAAGGATCCAACTCCCAAACTTTTGGTGTATGGGATGATGCTCCAACCAAGTGAACTAGCTGGCCAAGGGGAAAAAATATGTTTTAAGTAGACACACACAGACACACACACACACACACACACACACACACACACACATACACTCTAAGATGACTACTAACACCAGTAAAAAATAACAAAAATGCTATAATCTGGTCCAAAAGTGAAGAAGTGTAATTGTTTAAAATAGCAAAAGATGTTTATAATAATTATTTTAATGTTTTGTTATAAGGAACATTCAATGACTGTTATACTAATTAAAATTACATTTTATAAAAATTTATAATTCTTATCTAAAATTTCAAACTTTAGGTTCAATTGACTCAGTACTTTTTTAACTGTGAATGCTGCTGTTAAAGCTTCAAGGTTGAGCTATAATCAACCTTCCCTCTTAAAAAGTGGCTACAAACTAGTCACTTAAAATCCAGGCCAAAAATTTGTTAGTGATATTATTGTATTTTGTTTCTTCTGTTTTTGTTGCTTTCTAGTGACATATTTTAAGATGGTTGAACTTGAATGTTTTTATATGGAAAATGAATTTTTAGTGTATTTTTTTCCTGCCACTTCAGACATTTGGGTTTATAAATCTTTCTTTAAAACATGTTGAGCCTCTGTTGCTGATCCCACCAGTATCATCTCATGATCACAAGGTCTGAGAGAGATGCTAAGGAAACTGAGCTTTTGTTAGTACCTGGACTTTACATGTAGCCTTCCCTGAACATAAGACAGTGGGAATAGGTGCAGCAGTGTCCAATCTTTTGGCATCTCTGAGCTACACTGGAAAAAAAGTTGTCTTGGGCCACACATTAAATACACAAACACTAATGAAAACTGATGTGCAAAATAATTTTTAAGGAAATTTAAGGTTTTATGTTGGGCGTGATTCATAGCTATCCTAGGATGCATGTGGCCCGAGAGCCATGGGTTGGATACCCCTGGCAGAGCATGGTCTTGAAAACAGTGCTCTCAGACACACTAACCCCCGGCAATCATTCTTGAGTCTTTCAAATGTGCTTGCTCAATTCCTCTTATGGTTCTTGATTTTCACCCTCCCTTTCTGCTTTCACACCAGTATTTGGGACAGAAATTTTTCTTTTTTTGTCAGATGTAACTCCTTATCCTATGTTTTTAATCTATATTTATCATCTTTTGGAACTTCATTTTGCCCTTGAATCATTCTACCCCAAACAGCTGCAATGAATTCTGTTTTCTCTATTCTTTAAAACAAGAACATTCCTCCTTAACCATATAACCCTCATTTCATCTCTCCCTTTTCCCTTGAACAACTCGAAAGAATGTTTTCCTCCTCAACTTGTGACTATTTTTCAGTACTTTACTTATTAGAAGCTAATGTCACCATAGCCATTCTTCTGAAAGTGGCTTCCCAATGACCAGCAAAGATTACAAAATGCAGTGAACTTTTCGCAGAAAATATTACCTCTTTGACACTGTTATACTGTTTACAACTGCTTTTTCTTCAAAATCTTCCTTCAGTTCTATGACACTGCCATATCCAGATTTATCTTATGCTATCATAATTTCTGGCTCATTGTTGTACTCCTTAAATATAAGCATTCTCCAACCTTTTGTCTCTTTGGCTCTTTTCTACTCCTTTTCTACTTCCCTCATTAGTAATCTCATTCCAATCACTTTAAATTTTGAAATTGCCTAATGAGTTGTGGTAAATGCACAAATGCAAGAATATAGAGTATATTATTAGATAGGTCTGGAAAGGGAGAGGAAACATTTTCATTATTTGATCATGTGATTGTGTCCATAGAAGTCCGAGTGACTTTGTAGATGAATTATTAAACTAGAAGAGTCAGCAACATCACCAAATTCAAAGTCAATACACAGAATTCAATGGGGGTTTATAACCTGCAGAAAACAGTTAAAATGTAATAAATACAATAATAAAGCAACTATCACAATAACAACAGAATATAACATTCCTAAGGAAATCCAATAGAAATGTGAAAGATCCTTAAAGACATTTAACAAAACAGAATAAATGGAGTAATAATATTCTGTTAATAAAAGAGAAGTGTATTACCAAAGTAGCAGCTGTCCCTAAGTTATTTTTTTTCCAAAAAAAATTCAGTTTAAATCAAAATGCAACACAGTTCATCAGGGAAGTTAAGCTGATTCTTAAGTTCATATGGAACTATTAAAGGCCAAGAACAGAAAAAATTATTTTCAAAAAGAAAAGAATGAAGAAATACTTGTTCTAGAACTGATATGATACTACAGCAATTTAAAGAGTATGATATTATTACAGAAGTTGACAAACTGACTAATGGGAGGAAGCAGAGAATACTGAAAGATATATATATCTTTCTGGCTGCCACATGCCAAGTTTATTATATATATATACACACATATATATATATACATGTATATATATGTGTATATATATATATATAATAAACTTGGCATGTGGCAGCCATACATTGTGTTGGGAGAATTAAATATCCATATTAAAAATATACACCTTATACATCATATGTAAATATAAACAAGCTATACCTGTACAATTTATTTCTTTGGGTGAAAAAGATCTGATACAAATATGGTAAAAGTTAACAAATTTTTACGCAAGTAATAGGCATGTGAGTATCTATTATATACTGTCTATAGGTTTACATGTTTGAAATATTTACACTGAAAAAAGACAACAGCCCTGGCTGGTGTGGCTTAGTTGTTTAGAACACTGTCTCATAAACTGAGAGGTCATGGGTTTGATTCCCAGTCAGGGCACATGCCTAAGTTGTGGGTTCAGTCCCTGGTTGGGATGCACATAGGAGGCAACCTATGGATATTTCTCTCTCACATCAATGTTTCTGTCTCTCTCTCTCTCTCTCTCTCTCTCCCTCTGTAGAATCAATAAGCATGTTCAGGTGAATATTTAAAAAAACAGAATAGCATATTTTAACACCTTAGTTATTGACTATTTTTAACTGGTATTGGGACAAAGTATGGAATCATTAAAGATGAATGATTCTTACCAGAGTTATTCAATAAAAGAGAAGGAAATTATCAGGATGTGTTCTTTTTTTATATTTATTTATTTTTATTTTTTAATTTTATTTTAATCATTGCTCAAATACAGTTTTCTGTCTTTAAAAATGTTTTAAAATAATTTAAAAACATTATTTTTAAAGTATTACTGAAGAATCTTGAGTACAAATTTTGCATTCAATGTGTTATTAACAGTGAAGGTCAAACTTAAGTTCACTAATTTCAATAATGTTATACTTTGCTTAAGAATAAGACATTTAGATCTTTCATATATCTTGATTAACTTCCTTAATCCTCTGATATTTGTTATTTGACACGCAGTTTTATGCCTGTTCATATTTAATTTGTACTTGTGATTAAGCCAATGTGCTTATTTGCTCAACAAGATCCTATAAGCCAGAAACTTAGAAATAACTTTATGTTCCCATTAGCAGCATAGTAAAAAGAATGCAGATGGTCAAAAACTATTTTTTACAAATATAATAATAACTTAATAACTTAATTATTAACTACTCTTATTCTTAATAGTGAAATACCAAAGTCAGTCAAGTGTTTCTATCTCCAGCTCTAAATCTCCCCTGAAGTCCAAACTACACTGGGTAACTACATAGGTGTCTTAACCTCAAAAGAATTATAACTTCTCACAGTTGTACCCACTGCATCAGACTTATTCTTTCCTGAATCTTCCCTATCTCCTTAACTTATTTCTTTATCCACTCAGGAGTCAACCCACAGCAATTGTTCTTAATCTTTATTTTTCTCTTAACACAATAACAAAACTCAGTAAATTGTGACAGCTTTACCATTAAGCTAAGTCTAGAATCCATGCCCACTGCTACCTTGTTTGTCCAAAGTATCATTTTCTTTACCTGGATATAACAACAGGCTGACAAATGACCTCCTTGTTCCTCTCATATCCTTCCTTATCCACTTTTCATACAACAACCAGAGTGATTTTTTTTAAAAAAATGGAAGCCACATCAAATAACTGGACTTATATTCTAAAAAAAATCCAAAATCTTTTTCTTGTCCGAACTTTTCACCCTCTACTACTATTGTACCCCTTTTTCTTCCTTACTCACTTGGCATTAAATATGCCAAGAAGGAGTTAAAGACATAAGGAATTTTGCTGGAAACTTGACTTTCAAGGAGCATTGTGCAAAAGGACTCCAGGAGATGTCCCCATTTCCTGACACAGACGATGAACCTTTTACATATATATATTTATGGAAACTTTCTTTTAAGTAATTTAGTGATTCAAGTCCAGGGAACAAGGGCTGGCCTGAGCATCCCAAGCTTCTTGTAGAGACAGATAAAAACAAGAATAAAGGGCCTCATGAGATCACTACAGATGGTTGCAAATCAGATAATGGGGATAAGGTTGTGAATATTGCAAGAAGGGTAGGGTGGTCCCCCAGGAATACAAACACACGTTTCTAGGGGTTCCACTTGGCTGCCACTGATCATCAGTCTGCTTGAATCTGTGAACACATTTTCTGATGCCTTCAGTTAAGTCTTATTTCAAGTATAAGGACTATCTTTGATTTAGAGAAAAATGTTTGAGTGTATAACCTAATATTTTTACAAGGGGGACCCCAAAACCCCAGAATTTATTTATAAAAATTGTGTGTTTATTCTTACATGCATAAACTTCAGTCACCTTCAAAGTACTCTTCATTTGATACAATACACCTATTGAGATGGATTTTCCCACTGCTCAAAACAGTTTTGAACTTATCAATTTTGATGCCTTTTCGTGTTTCTGTCATTTTTTGTTTCACCTCTTCCACATTGGCAAAACATTTCCCTTTGAGGACTTTTTTCATCTGGGGAACAAAAAAAAATATTGCTTGGGGTGAGATCAAGTGAATAGGGAGAGTGGGACACAAGGGTCATGCTGTTTTGGTCAAAAACTGATGAACAGTCAGTGTGCTGTGGGTAGGTGCAATTATAAATCGCCCAACGGGCAAACACGTTGGGTCTTCAAAAAAAATTCACTGAAGCTGAGCATAGCCTCTCACAATGCCAGTTGGTACACTGATAAAGATGGGTTCTTAGAACACTAACTAGCAGGGGAAACCTGTACCAGAAGTGGCCTGACCTCCAGAAGATAGTTCCAGTTTTTTGGGAGACCCCCTTTGTATACCACAGGTAAAATTTCATAAGGTTGACTTTTATTGATAGTCTATTGTCTACAGTAGACTAATACAACTACAACTATGTTCAACATCTCTGTTCATTGATACATTTTTCTACTTTGCATAACATATCCCCTAATTCAAGTTTTATGCTTGTCTAGACAGAACTTGGCTCCTTGTTGATTATAGCAAGTACTATTTTATGGTATAGTTAAGATAATTCTGACCTATATAAATATATTCAAGATTCTTGAGTTGAATACATGGGATGAGATGGCTTATTTAACTCAGCAAAATTGATTTCAGATTATAGGATGAAGAGAATATTGTTGGTCCACTGGGAACCACATGGCACAAATTTGATGACAGAACCAGCAACAGTGGTGATTAAGGGCTATTCAGGAAAACAAGACTGTAATTACCACATTGTTACTGAAAATCATGTTTGTCACTGCTCCATACAACTGTCAATGATGAGTGAATAATACCATCCTAAATGCATATGCATGGAGCCTTTTTTCTACGAATCTCAACTGAGGAACACATTATTTTTATCATCATCAAAATAAATTTAAAAAGACAACTATAATAAGAACAAAAAAATAAATAACACAATGTGCTGAGTACAGTTGTAGAGTTATGAGGTAGCAGACAAAGGTGATTTTGAGAAACTTGGGAATTTGAAGTTCTCAGCCTTGTCATCTCTGCCACAACCCCACCATCCTATTTCCTGGAATCCTACTCCTTCCCCAGCAGTGTCTTTTTCACACCCAAGACCTTATGAGTGGAGTATCTCATTACCACTGCAATAGCAACCTTCATAATCTAGTCCCAATATTGGTCCTCAGCTTACCAGCTCTGGCACCTTAGGAGATGAGGAATTTCCACAAAGTTGCCATCAGAATTTACCATTTCCACTCATATTCTGAGATGGAATTTCACAGCCTACAGTTCCTCTTTGCTTGTGTAAGCTTTGTAGGGCATTTATAAAAATCCAAATATATGCACAAGTTTAATAATCACTATTATTTCTCTAACAACTAAATTAGTCATTTGATCTCTTGTTATCATCCAGTTTTATTATCTCCAGCTGCCACCAGTATTAGTTTCAATACTTTTGATGAGAGCACATGACATAGATTACCACTCCCCACCTCGCAGCAAGAAGTTTATCCACACATACGTCAAATACATGACCACTACCAATCCATAATTTAACTTTGAGGGTCTGCTTTCTAGAGCCATACTTGTTACCAGTTACTTTATCAGAGGTCCCAAAACATATGGCTCTATAGAAAATTTGAGCATAATTTTATAAATTATTTTGCATACAGAAATATGGGCAGGATTGAGTGAATACACCAAGGACCTGTGCAGAACCCCAGGGACAATGAGAGCTGAGATCAGGTACCAACAATAAGCTTGATGTCCAGGGAAGGAACAGTTATTAGAATCCAAAGAGAGAGCTGCTTTCAACGTATTGTCTGGTGGGTTCAATAAATGAAGCCAGGGTGAAAAATACCGAAAATCACTTTTCTTACACCTTTCTCATTTCCTACCTGAAGCTCTCATTGGTCCAGGGAAATTAGGGAAGGCCATAGATGAGGAGGAGGCTCACTGATAGGTACACATGGAGCAGCCTTTCACAGTTCACAGTGAGACAGGCAATGCAGAATGTACCCAAGTCATCATATGATTATTCATAAAACTCTCATGTGAACATATAGAGATATGTAAAGCTAGCAGTATTTCAGACCAGTACCTCGTGCTCAAAAAAAAAATTGTGCGTCACTTTAACCAAATGCATTTTAGTATGTACTGCAGGCAAAATCTGAAGGAAAATTCTAGATGAGGTACATACATGTCAAAAATGGATTGATGTAATCCAAGATTTTAAACGTATCTAAATAAATGATGACTAGGCTGTAAGGACTGAAAGATAGAAAATCCATTTCAAATTTCTAGCAGTTTATTCAAAAACCAATATTAATATAATAGGTAAACAATAAATAGTATTTTAATAAAAATTTGAAACTAGGACAAAAAGAAGAAAACGTACTCTAACACAGATATGATTAAGAATATGGTAAATACTCTTGCAACCTTTTCCTTTTTCCTGTGCAGAGTTTCTTTTTAGTGACTGCATTGCATGATATGTTTCTTTTACAGCAATGACGGAGCTGGGGAATTAAGGAGTAGATGCTGAAGGCTACTTTCAAGGGAGATACTTCCTCAAGGGCTAACTGTACTCAGAATTCACATGATTATCTGTGTATCTACAATTATGTATAATCCATGTTTTGTTGACCTTGTGAGAATTATCACGGTTTAAATGCTAATTCTTACCTAGGATTATCAGTGCAGTAAGAGAGAGCTTTTGGCACAGAGCACAATCACATTATTCTTTAAAGGATACCTTGGTGCCAAACCCTGAAGACTATAACCACTACAGTAAACATTCACAGACCTGCCAGGGGCTCCATTCTGCTATATTTCTTGTCTCTGTCTTATGTTTGGGGAGAACAAGCCAGCCTGGGATCACACTGGTCCTCGGATTAAGCTCTGCTCACCAGCCCAGATAGACCCTTTCCTGAAGGAGAGTTTCTCTTTAGAGTCTTAGATGTCCTTTCTTTCCAGAGGACCTGATCGAAACCATCTCAATCCACCAGAAACATTCTTTCCTCCCAAGACATTCCTCTGGAAATTGGTTCACTTCTCACAGGAACAGTGGTATACCAAGTGGTATTGCCAACTTTTCAGGCCACAAATCATCTTGTTTCAACCTGCTCCACAGCAGTGGGTGCCACAATGGCTTATGAGTCCATGAATAAAGAAAATCATTAATGTAAGTGCATAAAATCATAAAAATTAGCCCCAGAGTTATTATTCACAGCCTTAAATCCTGCTTCTTTAAGCACCTACCTCATACACAAACATGACTATGTTTAATCTACTTTGCATCCTGCTTTGTTTCACTTAACAGTATATTCTAAACATTTTCAATGGTTTTACAAACTATAATAGATTTAAATGGCTATTAATATGTAAACTACTTTTTACATATACCTAATGATATATGTAATACCTAACAGATATCATAAGAAATGTTGGTATAATAATTCTACTATTGATAGTTAACTTGATCATGCTGTGGTCTCTTGACTTAAATACATTGATATGTGGAGATTTGGGGGAATTTCTTTAAGAAACAAAAGGAAAACTTTTTATAACAGGAGAGAAGTCACAACTTATGGGCACATATAGCCCATCTTCCAATAAAGTTGAAGGTTTGTGATGTGATATGCAGTGGGGGTTGTGACATGCTTACTTGGCTGGGCTATATGATTCCCATGTATTTACCACCAGGCCACTCCCCAGGTACTGTGGTTTCTAGTTGGTCTGCCTTTTTCACTACACCTTTAATAACTTTCTGTTTATTTTAAATATATAATTTCCAGGATTTTTAGCTGATGATAATGGCAGGTATAGGAAAAAATGGATCTATTGCATCTTTATGCCATAGTATTTCCTATCATTATTTAAAGCACTTTGCATCAACTGTCTCTACATAGAAAGAGTAGAGTTTAAAAGAGAAAAGTGGAGAGAAAAATTAAAAATTCTGGCCTTTCCATTTCATAGCAACACAAAAATGGACCAACTTGAATCCCTGGTTTCAAAGCCTCCTACAAGGCCTGGAAATTTCCTTCCTATCCAGCATCACAAAGCTCCTCATCTGTTCAAGGATTAAACACAAAGGGAGGGGAAGAGGGTAAGGAACTAGATTAAGACCTACTGTTAATCTAGTTGGACAAGAAGTTGGATCCACTATGTCACATGATATGGACTAAATAATGAACTTTATTAGGGAAGTTTGTAAGCCACAGCCCACAAATGAAGGCCTCAGCCACCCATTCCTTTCAACAATCCACAAAGAGGGGAGTTGGACTTAGGCACTGATGGGCACATTGTATGTCCTTGAGTGGAGGAGTCGCAGTGTATTTGTTGTTATTCCTTTTTACCTGGTAAATGGAAGATGAACAGAGAATTGAGCTCCAATCAATCTTGGATTCATTGCCTGAGAAGATGGCTTGGAAAACCTCTGTCCAGCATTAAAGAACTTGGAGTCCATGGAATTACAATCCTTTCTTCAATCTTGTGGAAAGTTCAGTTCAGGTACAGCCTCTCCAGCCAGGAGAAGGAGAGATGTTCCCCAAGCTAGCATGTGCAGGTAGCTCAGAGTGAGATGCAGACATTGCTTCCAGAGGGCTCTGCTCATTGGAGCATGTTCACTCTAAAATATATTTCATAACCAGTGCTGCTTTCTAGATACAAATCCTTTCAAATTATTAGTCATAGAAGATGGCCTTAAGTCAATATTTCCAAAAATAAGAGGGATCTGATGAAGTTGATTTTCTTTAAATTGATAATAAAAGTGAAAATAATAGTTTCTTTCAGAATCAGGAGTCACACAGCCATATGACAGAGCAGGAGTGAAAGCCAGGTTCCAAATGCAATAGCAGGCACCCTAAGCTGCCTCTACTGCTAGAAAGATGGTCATGTGTTTTGTAAGTTCCTAGAAAAAGCCATCATTTTTCTTTCAATCACTGTAGCAAGTCAGATCTATATAATTTTTTTTAAATGTTTGATCTTAATCAGAAAATTAACTTTGTTGTTCACAGCTACTGTCTCCAAATTAAATTCTTACTAAAATTTACATCATTTAACTGTAATGAAACAAGCAGTTAAACTGGTACTTTAGTCCTGTGTAAACAAAGTAATTAACAGACAAAAAGAACTTCACTTTTTAACTGATTGTCATGAGACTATGTGACAGAATCAAAGGAAGAGATAAATGAAGTTATAAAACAAGAGACTGTTGGTACTAACTTCAGTACAAATCAGGAGTGACGAGAATCAACATATAACACAACATTTACTCATTTACTCATTACCCAAGATATATTTATCATATCTCATATTTCATCAGAAGGGCTGAAAGAAGGTCCTTAGCACATCATTGCTGCTTAATTGTGGTATACATGGACTGAAACATTTCCAAGGTAAAGAAATAAATTAGTGATACTATCACACATAAGAAACTAACAAAGGGATGACACCAAATCTCTGTTTCCAGGGTAGATGTGTCAGCAACCTATAGAAATACCAGCAGCAAACATGCAATATTTAGAGACATAAATTTAGCTCCACTGAGAAATATCCTGATCCAATTTCTTGGGTTTCTTTCAGAATAAAATTAAGTTGTCAGGCAATAGACAAAGATCTGATTTCTTGGGAATAAGAGTGCATGTGGAAAGTGTGTGTGAGGAGGAGATAGATACACAAAGCCCCTAGGTTCTAAATGGTTTGATGCAATAAATTGACTTGTGCTGGTGCACATAATAATGGGAAGTTGTTAATGGAATTGATGTTTTAAAATATTGATTCTCACAAAGCAAGCAATTCTTTTCCTTTTTACCGAAGGTACAATAAAAAGGGGAGAAAATGGACCCATGGTAAGTGCAGAGGTCAGGGGCCAGGTATAACTTCTCAGTGTGTACCACAGCATATCATTAAAGGGAAACTGCTGGGAAGCATATTCCCTGATGGCCCTGCTGAGCAGAAAATACGTAATGTGGCCGGGACTACAGGTATAGCTTTTACAGCAGCATCTACTTCCCACAGAATGGAAAAGTCAAGGACCATCAGACAAATGCCTCCCAACTGAAGGGTAGCAACGCAGAGGTAAGCAATGAATTCGCCATTCTTATTGTGTGTGTGTGTGTGTGTGTGTGTGTGTGTGTGTGTGTGAAAATATCAAAATACCTGTAAAGGTCAATAATGGCTAAAGTATTGTTTTCTAAATCTCCAACAAGATGTTCAACAAGGACCTAACCATTTTACCTCACTCATTCCTACACATACAAACACACACCTGTTTTTTGGGTGCATGGTTGTTACCTGCTGCCATCAACATGAAAATCTGTGCCAGACTGAGGTATTCTAATTGGATACAAAAGCAATAAATGGAATGGGACATAGTTAACCTATTAGTCTACCCAGCTGTAACAGCTGGTTGGAAATTTAAGGAGTTCCAATAAATCACCCAAAGGCAGACAGCAACTGCTAATTGAAAGCAAATTTCAGAAAAAATGGATATCTGATGGACAGCATATTAATATTATAGGTATCATCCTATAATTTCTTTAAACTTTACCCTAGCTTCTATCTCTCCCCAATCTCCCCTATAGAATAGTATATCTAAAGAGCAAGGTTGAATGGAATTTTCCTAAATTTGAGTTTCACTCTATAAAGTTTTCATAATTTTTTCTTGACTCATTGTTGACCTTATGGTAATTTTTGTTGATAGGTCCAACGCTTAGTATCACATTTTCACATGGGCCCCTATGTGCATGTTGTGCAAGTCAGCACTGTACCTGGACTCCTGGTATTTACAGAGTTAGTAACCTCAGTTTTCATTCACAAAATCAAACTTCAAAGGACAGTGAGACACTGTGATTTTGGGTGTAGCTACGGAATAAAAGAAAGACTGTTGGGCAAGAGCCTGTATATAAGCCATGAGTCAGCTCATTTAATCATCAAATATCCTGTTAATATTGTGCATATTTTAGATTAAAAATATGAAGTTATGTTGAGTGACTACAAATAGTGAATGAATGTGCTGCATCCACAGTAGATCTCATGACCACGCCTAGCACAAAACTAAAATTATGAATGTTCTTACACAATCACTTCAAAAGTCAATTCCTAACCCTTCTATTTAAGAATTTTCCAGACTTATTCTGCACACCAATCAACAAACTTTTTATTTGTTGAAGGTTAAATTGCCTTAATGCAGAGTGAAATGTTACTTTTACATGTTTCACAAATTTTGAAATCTATACAACTTGAAGCCATCAACATTTATAGTTAAATATTTTTACTGAATATTGCAAATTATTTGTTTTCAATTATTTGAATCCACATCTTAAAACATTTCTTTCACTGACTTCTTTTCTCTCTCAGTTATCTCTAGAATTCCTTAGTGACATGCTGGCAGAATTCTCCAGCTCCACCCCCTCCACCATGTTTCTGACCACTCTCTGCCTGTGGGGTTTTGAGTAGTACCAACCACAACAACAGGAACTGAATGAGGAGTTATGTGCTAGTGGGTAGAAGAGCCCCTGGTCTGGCCCCCAGCCATGCCGGCAGACCCTCCCTGAGGTCAGTAGTGAGGCAACCATGCTTGTTGCTTGCAATCAGCCACAGAAAAGAAACAGACCCATTTTCCTACCTACTAAAAAAGCCACCAGCCTGATCCACTAAGCTAAGGAGTGAGACATTGACAATAAACAACAAAAGAAGAAAAAAAAATGCTTTAAGGTACTCCTTTACTTAAGGCAGGAACTCAAGCTAGAAAAAAAAAGCTGTTAGCTTCCACTGAAGTAGAATTACCAGAATCGATGAGTATAAAGTCTTCAGGCAGTAAGTAGGAGGATCCTCACAGTGAGAGAATGAGAACTTCAAATAAACTTCCTAGAAATAATGAATATCATTTCTGTTTTCTAAGAAGTTAAATTTTAAAAATTAAAAAAGAAAGGTTTATGTTAATTAGCTTTCTTAGCATTCTTGAGGATTGAGAGAGTGATATGTCACAACAGAAAGTTAAATTCCACAGAGCTGGAATGTATGAGTGGGAGCATGAGGTATGCAAAACAGTTCAGTAAATCCGATGAGCATGTAATAGGGAACCCCCAAAAGCAGGGGAGTATGGGGGGAAGGAATTATTAGACAAAAATTTAGAAAAAAAAAGAGAAACTACCCTGAACTGTAGTCTTCAGATCAAAAGTATTCATCATGTCATAAGCAGCATTAGTGAAAACACACACTCTTATACATGCCATGGCAACATTTCTGAAATGCAAGGAGAAAGAGAAAGACCTCACAACTTTCAGAGAGAAAATTACAAAAGAAACATAGAAGACACACTTTATAAATCATCTTTCAATAAAATTAAGTCTAAATTAATAATGGTATGACTGGAGTTTTATAAAATGTTATTTAAAAAAATTATTGAAACAGAAAGATATAATTTAAGAGAGTCCCATAATAGCATGAGACTAAATATTCTGAATTATTTTAACTGAGGATTTGGAAAAAAGTAGAAAACAAATGTTTTGTAAAGGTTTCATCTGTGTGTGTGGAATGTAGAAGAGAAAGCAAGTAAAACATCTTGGCAAAAGACTGTAGTTATATTTAACACTCCTAAAATATTAGAAAAAAAATTAATACTGGTTGTTAAAGAAAATAATAAATCAGAATCAAATTCCACAATTAATAAGGGTAAAAAGGAAGAAAGAGAACCTAGTTCAAGACAATAAGAGTAAGATAAAAAGAGGACAAAAGTAACATAAAAAAGTTAAAGTAAAACATAAGGAATAAAATCAATCCTATGTTACCAAAATAATGTGAAAAACATTAGAAGTAAATGAGTTGTTTAACCTAATAAAAGATAAATAATAATTAATATAGAAACTAATGAAATATTGAAAGAATTATGATAGCAAAAATTTAACTCTTTGAAGACTAATGAAATAGATAAACGATCTGAATAAGGAAATAAGAAATTTTAAGAAAACAGTATTAAGGAATATAACTGCAGACAAGGCAGCAATTAAAAGAATTACAAGACAATTTGACATACCACTTTATAGCAACATATTCAAATAGCTGGAATAAAGCTGGCTGACGCTACCTTCTGCAATGGCCAACATGCTCTCTCTTACCACTCTCTCATGTCATAGCTACTAGTCACATGTGGTTGTCAGGCTGTATCTCATAAGTTTGGAGAACTAATTTTTTAAATTGTATTTTTTTAATTAATTTACATGTACATACTCACATATAGTCAGTGGCTACTGGTATCAAGTGTAGGGCAATACAAAGGAAATGATGACTACCCCCCAAATATGATACTCAAAAAAACCTGAGCAGTCCAATATTTATACAAAAGATCAAACAATTGAATATCTACTAATTAAAAAGGCAATAAGCCTAGACTTAACAGGTGAATCCTATCTACCTTTAAAAATCAGATAATTCCTATGTTATTTAAACCATTTCAGGGAATTTAAAAATAAATTGTAATTTCTCTAATTTATTTTACACAGGTGGGAAATTTTGATACTACAATTTTGCAATAATAAAAAACAACACAATAAGCCAATTTTGCTAATAAATACTAAGCAAAACTCTAAATATTAGTAAAGCAAATCCAGAATCATATTAAATGAATTGTAAATAAGTTTTCTACTAAAATTATTCATGTGTCTTGGCTGGTGTGGCTCATGGATTGTGTGCTGGCCTGCAAACCAAAGGGTCACCAGTTCAATTCCCAGTCTAGGGCAAATGCCTGGGTTGCAGGCCAAGTCCCCAGTAGGGGGCGCACAAGAGGCAACTACACATTAAGGTTTCTCTCCCTTTCTCCCTCTCTTACCCTCTCTAAAAATAAATAAATAAAAGCTTTAGAAAATAAAATTAAATAATTCATGTGGTTCAACAGTAGAAAATCTGTCAATGTAATTCACTGTACCATTAAAGAGGATAAAATATGTGATTATAGCAATGAGAGAGCATGTGATAAATGCAAGCTATTTCCTAACAAAAACTCTACTTTGAAAATGAAATTAAAATGCCCTGGCCTATGTGGCTCAGTTGGTTGGGTGTCATCCTGCAAACCAAAAGGTGGGGAGTTCCATTCCTGGTCACGGACATGGCTGGGTTGCAGGTTAGGTCCCCAGTTGCAGCACATGTAAGAGTCAATCAATCAATTTTTCGCTCTCACATCAATGTTTCTCCCCTTCTCTTTTTCTCTCCCTTCTCCTCTCTCTGAATCATTGAAAAAGTTTTTTAACTAAAAAAAGAAAAAAATAATTAAACATGTTAAAGTTTACCCCAAATCAATAACAAATACTAGAAATGGTGAAATACTGTAAACATTTCCATGAGATTATGAAAAAGAAAAAAATTACCTTTAGCTATCATTAATTCAAAATTATGTTAGATTTCCTAGGCAAAGCTTCAACACAATAAACTTTAATACCATAGATTCACAAAGGTAAGCTGAATTATTCTTATTGTAAATGAAGAAATAACTTTAATGGTTTTTAAAAATAAACATATTACAATAAAATCCAGGGAAATTTTTATATAGATTTAGCGTTCAAGAAGAGCTCAAGAAGTCAGGGATGCCAGAATCCTCAAAATAATCAAAGAACAAATCTGGCTTCCAAAATTAAAAATGTCTCACAGGTCAGAAGATGACAAATTTTTTTTAAATGTATTTTTATTGATTATGCTATTCCAGTTGTATCATTATACACCTTTTATTCTCCTCCACTCTGCACACCTTCTCCCACCTGCAATCCCCCCATCTTAGTTCATGTCTGTGGGTCACACATATAAGTTCTTTGGCTTCTACATTTCCTATACTATTCTTAACCTCCTCCTGTCTATTTTGTACTTACCATTTGTGCTACTTATTCCTTGTATTTTTCCTCCATTCCCCACCTCTCCCCACTCATTGATAACCCTCCACGTGATCTCTGTTTCTGTGATTCTGTTCCTCATCTACTGTTTTCCTAGTTTGTTTTTGTTTTTGTTTTCAGGTTCGGTTGTTGATAGTTGTGATTTGTTGTCATCATACTGTTAATATTTTTTATCTTCTTCTTTTTCTTAGAGAAGTCCCTTTAACATTTCACATAATAAGGGCATGGTGATAATGAACTCCTTTACTTTGACCTTATCTGGGAAGCACTTTATTTGCTCTTCCATTCTAAATGAAAGCTTTGCTGAAGAGTATTCTTGGATGTAGGTCCTTGTCTTTCATGACTTTAAATACTTCTATCCAGCCCCTTCTTGCCTGCAAGGTTTCTTTTGAGAAATCAGCTGCTAGCCTCATGGGAGCTCCTTTGTAGGTAACTGTCTCCTTTTCTCTTGCTGCTTTTAAGATTCTCTCCTTATCTTTGATCTTGAGTAATGTAACTAAGAGGTGCCTTGGTGTGTGCTTCCTTGGGTCCAAATTCTTTGGGACTCTCTGAGCTTCCTGGACTTCCTGGAAGTCTATTTCCTTTGCCAGATTGGGGAAGTTCTCCTTCATTATGTTTTCACATAAATTTTCAATTCCTTGCTCTTCCTTTTCTCCTTCTGGCAGCCCTATGATTTGGATGTTGGAGTATTTAAAGTTGTCCCAGAAGTCCCTAAGCCTCTCCTCATTTTTTGGAATTCTTATTTCTTCATTCTGTTCTGGTTGAATGTTTATTTCTTCCTTCTGTTTCAAACCCTTGATCTGAGTCCCAGTTTCCTTCCCATCACTGTTGGTCCCCTTTACATTTTCCTTAATTTCACTTTTCATAGCCTTCACTTTTTCCTCTATTTTGTGACCATACTCAACCATTTCTGTGAGCATCCTGATCACCAGTGTTTTGAACTTTTCATCTGATAGGTTGCTTATCTCTTCATCACTTAGTTCTATTTTTTTCTGGAGTTTTTATCTCTTCTTTCATTTGGGTCATATTTTTTTGTCTGGGGGCACCTGTTTCATAGTAAGGGGCGGAGCCTTAGGTATTTGCCAGGGTGGGGCAACCCATGTCACTACATTGTGGCACTGTATGTGGGGGAGCGGTCCAAGAGGGAACAGTGCTGCTTGCTGGGCTCTCAGCCATCTCTCAGTCACTTCCTCTGCTACCCATAAGCAAATTGGGCCCTTCTGGTGCCGACTCCCAGGTGGGTGGGTTTGTGTATGTTCTAGAACCTTGTAGATCTACCCAAGGAACTCTCATGTGAGGCTGGGAGTCTTTCCCACTGCCTTCACTCTACAAGTTTATTTTGGTGAGAGGTTTTGAGGCTTAATTTCTCCTCACTGGAACCCTGGGTTGTGTGATCTGTCTCGCTCCCCAGTTGTTCCTTGCCGTGTATCACATGCAAATATGGGACCATCTGCTCCACCAGCTGCTGACTCACCCAGTCCACCTGCTGCAGCTTTGCCCACACTGGTCCTGAAGCCATCGCCTTGCTGTGTGTCCTCTAACCCCCAACTGCCCGTCTCCACCCCTCATACAGGTCTGGATGAATGTTTCTTCTTTAACTCATTGGTTGTCAGATTTCCAAACAATTCTATTTTCTGTCAGTTCTGGTTGTTTTATGTTTTTAAATATATTGTTGTCCTTTTGGTTGTGCAAGGAGGCACAGTGTATCTACCTATGCCTCCATCTTGGTCAGAAGTCCTGGAAATCACATAAAGTGAAATAACAATGACTTAGAAAAAATTATAACTATGACAAAGTGTATTTTACTCGATTTCTTACCAGTTTTATAAAAGGTTAAGTAATCCCTGGCTAGTATAGCTCAATGGTTTGAGCGCAGGTCTGTGAAGCAAAGGGTAACAGGTTCTATTCCCAGTGAGGGCACATGCATGAGTTTGGGTTGCAGGCCAGGTCCCCAGTAGGGAGCATGCAAGAGGCAACCACACATTGATATTTCTTGCCCTCTATCTTTTCCTTCCCCTCTCTCTAAGAATAAAATAAATAAATCTTTACAAAAAATACAGTGAGCTGCAGTGAGATTTCTTAATCCATAGAATGTAGGACCACATTTAAAAAAAGGATAAGTAATCCAATAGAATACTGAATTTAAGAAACAATTTTACAAGACAGGAATTAAAATGGAAAATGAGCAAATAAAAAGATATTTAATTACATGAGTGGTCAGAAATATGCAAATTATAACTACAGTTAGATACCACTTTTTACACATTAAACTGCATACAATTAAAAAAATAAAATATTGGCACTCCACTAGGGTGACTGTGGCTGCCCGCCCGAACCAGTCCAGAACCGACAAGGTGGAGGGTGACTCTGGAATTGTCTTGCCTCAGCACACTCAATGCAAACCCCATTTCTTCTCCCACCCCCACCCCTGCTTCTGGTAAAGCTGGAGAACTGGAGCAGAAGGAGGAGGGAACTTGTTTTCGGGAGATTCAAGTGAGAGACTGCGCACCCGTGGACCCGGAAAAGCCCAGGCACTCCCCGGGACCCGTGAGGCCCAGGCCCCAGAGGTAGGAGAAGTGAGCGCCCCTCGGGACCCAGAGACTGCGCACCCGTGGACCCGGAAAAGCCCAGGCACTCCCCGGGTCCTGCGAGGCCCGGGCCCCGGAGTAGGAGGAAGCTGTGAACACCTGGATACCAGAAGGAGATTATACCACTGAATCTCA
>CM052544.1:68443236-68461711 GCA_028533065.1 Trachops cirrhosus
AGAATAAACAAATGGGATCTCATCAAAATAAAGAGCTTCTGCATGGCTAAAGAGAACAGTATTAAAATAAAAAGAGAACCAACTGTATGGGAAAACATATTCGCCAACGATACCTCAGACAAGGGTTTAATCTCCAATTAGGGATATTTCTGATACACAAGCTGTATACACAAGTGATACCCAAGTGTGAGTATTTGTGTGTGTGTGTAGTTTCCCCCCCTTGTGATAACTTTCACATACACAATTTTAGTTTTGTGGCTATATCACAAATATTTGAACATATGTTGGAAAATTTTGTGTGTGTGTGTTGGATCGGCCTGATTTGTGATTGTGTTTTTGGTTTTGTATTTTTACTCATTACTCTTCTTTTCATAGATTTCATAGATTTCTTCTTTTCACTCTTGTTTGTCACCCTGTTTTTCACAGATACTTCAGATGAGTAGAAATTGAAAAATAGAAAGAGATTGTTATTTTTAAATAAATATTATTTGCTTTTTTAAATGAGCACTTACCAGTTTTGTAATTTAGATAATCTAGTAGGAAAGACTGAAGGAAAAATGAATTTATTTATGCTGTGTACAAATATGTTGTTCCAAGTTTTATTCCTTTTATTCCTATCATCTTCACATGATACTATCTTTATATGAAGAACAATTAAATATCTAGAATGTATGTGAGAAATCCATCTAGATCAATATAACAGGTCAATCAGAAATTGTGGAGCAGATGGTGCTCAATAAAATGGCTTATTAATCCTAAAAATTATGAGAAAACTCATCTGACAAGAATAGCACAAAGTACCAGTTTATATATGTATAGTCCATTAAATCATTGAATTAATATGTCTACTTATAAAGTCAACTCTGAGGAAATAACCCTTGGCATAGAATGTTTGAATGAAGGATGGTTTGAAACACAAAATACCATCTCGGACATAACATCTTTAGCTTTACATGTCCACAGCTTGCATACTTTGAATACTCAGAAACTAACCTACTCCTACTTCCTTTGGAAAAGCTCTTTACCAGCTGTCAACACTAAAGGAGGTGTAGTGTGCCGTGGAGTAGTGGGTAAGAACACATGTGAGGCCTCAGACTTTCTGGATTTGCATCCAAGTTCCCTTCATTCCCTGTGTGCCCTCTGTGCTTCATTCCTTACCTGTGCAGCAGGCATTGGGGTAGCATTTAACTCACAGGTAGTGGGGAGGATTCAATAACCTAATATATATAAAACAGAACAGTGCTTGGTTCAGTGACATAGAAACATGTGCATTGTTGTTGTTGTTGTTGTTGTTGCTTTTGTTAACACTTGGTTGGCTGCCATGCACCGGGCCACTATCCTGACTCAGCTGCATGCTCCCCAGGAGGCCCCACCAACTCACATTAGGGCTTTCCCAAATTGAACTCTCCTGGCTCAAGTGTCAGTCTAAGGCTAAGGTGAATGGCAAAGGTTCGGAAAAAAGCAAGAGGGTGATGTTAAAACATGAAATCAGGTGAAACTTTAACAATCTGAGGCCTAAAATATTTAAAAAGTTGGAGAGTCAGTCATGATTTTCATAGCAGCCAGCATATGTGCCTCTGGAAATTATTTCCCCCACCTTGTTTCTCGTCCTAATTTATTGTTTCATCTACCATGTATTAATATTTTAACTAAGTTAAAATGGTTTCTAAAATAAAAGTTCATAACATCTTAGCCAGAGACAAAAATAACATATAATCTAATGGATAGAATAGAGGAACTGATAATCTAATGGGCAGAATATAGGAACTTAAGATCTCATTATCCTATTAATTTTGGAGCTACTCAACTGTTGGTCACGTGATTTCTATTCATTGGTTTATTATTGTGGGTTTACTATTCTGGTTACTTTGGGGGGTTACTGTCAGGGTGGGTGTGGTAGGACAAAATGGCGGTGGAACTACAACCAAGAAAAAGACGGCTGACATCAGGCCAGATTGCTGAAATGGCAGGCAGGCTTTGTCATGGCAACCAGAGCCTGAGGAGGACCACCAGTGATATGCTGCCACTTGGCTCAAAGGAACCAATCCCCAGATCCCGTGAAGAAGACCCCCAGACTTGGGGTATAAAACCCCGCCCTGCTCTTTATTTGGGGCGACTTCCCCAGCCCCGCTCTGTGGACCAGAGAACCTCGCCCCAGTGCGCAAACCCCAATAAAGCTCTATGCTGCCTGATTTTGTGGCTGATTGGCATTTTTTCCTCGGCAGAGCCTAAGAAAAACCTTACAGTTACATTTCAGATAGTTGCAATATTTGTATGGATCTCCTGGTAAGTGAAATACGGGGATAGATAAAACCATTTCTTCCTGCCAAAAAACACCCCTTTCTACTTCCCTCATTCGGAACTTGAAATGATCTTTTCTCCTCCATCCATTTTAATCAGAGTCTTAATCTTTATATTATCTCTTTTATTGTGTCTTCTCCATTCTTATCACCAACTCTCCTTTTTACTGGTGTCACCTCACAGCAGGATTATGATCATAGCTTCTTATCTTGGTTTCCTGATTCCTCATCAATTCATCCTGTATCAACATGAACAAGACACGTTCTTTTTTCAGTGTGATTTGTCTTCTCTTTTAAATTGTTAAGTATTCAAAGGCTGGGACCATGTAACATTCATGTCTATATTTTCAGTTTTCAACCATGTGCCCAATACATAACAATTGTGAGGTAGAGGGAATCTTGAATTTAAATTTGACTTATGGGGCTAAGAGTGTTGCCATTAAGCTAAATTCTTTTATTTTACAAAAATGTGCTTCCAAGCTCTTTGGGGGATTATGGGGTTGTTTAGGAATTCTTTGTTTTTGTCTCTTCTACCCTGTCACATGTCTACAGCATGAGACAGGAAGAAAATCTTAATCTCTGTGTGCTCAGGCAAAGAGTACTTGAAAACCTGTCTCCTCAACTGTTAGAGACAAAAATATTCCCTGAGAAAAAAGTGTCATGAATATAATCTGGTCTTAATTTTGGAAATAATGATTTTGATGTGTAATTTGTGTGAAAAGGACAAGTATTACAAATTGTTTCTTCAGTAGGACAACAGGTGGCAGCAAAGGGGGCTAGTCATGGCATTCCCACTTTTCACAGTAATTAAATCAGAAAACTTGCTTTCTGTTTAAAAATTAACACAATCTTTAAAAATCAGTAATGCAGTTTTATTTAGTAATTATGTCATTTAGGTTTTGAAAATAATAGTGTTCTAGGACAAATAGGTAGAGATGTAGATCTTTAAGAGCTCTGTAGAAATCTCCCTTGGAAAATTACTTTTGGTAGATCTAAAAAGAAGAAAATAAATCAACTAAACAGAAGGTTGACTTCCAAAAAGATGTTCACAGGACCTGTCTCTTAGTTTAGCCAAATTTTCTCTTCCTAGTAAGCAATCTGGCTATCACAAGAACATTTGAAAGTTTTTAAACCACCAAATTTCATTTATGATATAGTTTACTGCATATTTTTTAAAATACAGAACTAAATTTTTTATAGGAAATATTAAATTTGAATAAATAACTTTAAAGTTTTTTAATATTACCAGGATTTATCTATTCTTGGAAAATGAAAAGAACTATGGCCATTATCCGAATCATTTCGGATGCACCTTGACATGAATTATCAGATAATTGACTAAATATTGAATTTTATTATTGACATGGTTGTATCAGTGATGACAACTATTTCTTTTAGAGAAATATTTTCACCTGTCATCTTTTTTGCAGAGGGGACTAAAGGCAGAGTGACAGAGAAAGGACTAATATCTTCTTTACGCCCAAAGGCGAACAGAGAAAATACTGAATAATCAGATCACATCACTGAAGAAGCTCCAGATGTACCCATACTGAGGACAGTTAAGGAGTCACACATTTGAAGATTAGACTCAGGTTGAATTATTGGTAGACTTTTGAATGCATTTAAGATGTTCAGGCCACTTACAAGTATAATGGTCTTTTTAAAAAATATGTATTTTACTGATTATGCTATTACAGTTGTCCTGATTTTTCCCACTTTGCCCCCCTCCACCCAGCACCCCCCAGTCCCTCAGGCAATTCTCCCACATAGCTCATGTCCATGTGTCATGTGTATAAGTTCTTTGGTTAATCCATTTCTTATACTGTATTTTACATTCTTATGGCTATTTGGTAACTACCAATTTGTACTTCTTAACAACTTCAGCTTTTCACCCATTCCCTCACATTTAACCTCTTATCTTTTGTTTTTTTAGATTCAATTATTGACATATGATATTTTTGCCATTTTATTGTTCATAGTTTTGGTCTTCTTTTTCTTAAATAAGTCACTTTAATATTTTGTATAATAATGGTTTGGTGATGACGAACCCCTTTAGTTTTTCCTGGTCTGGGAAGCAGTTTATCTGCCCTTTGACTCTAAATGACAGCTTTGCTGAGCAGAGAAATATTGGCTGTAGGTCCCTGCTTTTCATCACTTTGAATATTTCTAGCCAGTCCCCTCTGGTCTGCAAAGTTTCTTTTGAGAAATCAGCTGACAGTCTTAAGGAAACTCCCCTGCAGGTAACTAAATTTTTTTCTCTTGCTGCTTTTAAGATTCACTCTTTATCTTTAACCTTTGGTATTTTAATTATGATGTGTCTTGGAGCGGGGCTCTTTGCATCCACCTTGTTTGGGACTCTCTGTGCTTTCCTGGACTTGCATGTCTATTTCTTTCCCAAAATTAAGCAAATTTCCTTTCAATTTTTTCCAAATAGATCTCCAATTTTTTGCTCTTTCTCTTCTCCTTCTGGTACCCTTATAATGCAAATATTGAACCTCTTTAAGTTGTCCCAGGACAACTTAAGTTATCTCTTTAAGTTATCCTCATTTTTTGGATTATTTTCTCTTCTTGTTCTGATTGGTTGTTTTTTGATTCCTTATTTTCCAAATCATTAATTTGGTTTTCAGCTTCATCCACTTTACTGTTGTTCCCCTGAAAAATGTTCATTTCAATTAGTGAGTCCTTGTTTCTGACTGGATCTTTTTTATACTACTGAGGTCCTCACTAAGTTTTTTGAGCATCCTTATAACCAGTGTTTTGAACTCTGCATCTCATAGACTGTTTATCTCCATTTCACTTAGCTGTTTTTGTGGAGTTTTGATCTGTTCTTTCATTTTGGCCATGTTTCTTTGTCTCCTCATTTTGGCAGCTTCCCTGCATTTGTTTCTACATATTTGGTAGAGTTGCTTTGACTCTGTGTCTTGGTAATGTGGCTTAATGTAGAGGTGTCCTTTACGCACAGCGTCTCCTATTACCCAAGTTGGGTACTTGAATTTGGCCTTTGTGTGGGCTGAGTACACCTTCCTCTTGCAATTGAGCCTTGGTTGCTGTTGGCAGATCAATGGGAGGGATTTACCCAAGCCAGTCAGCTTCAAGGACTGGCTGTGACCACTGACCACCACCCTTGGGGCAGGGTGGTGGTGCTCTGACATGGTCTGTATTGGGTGTGCTGCCCCTGAGGTCTCCTGAATGGTGCAGGCCAAGGTCAGCCCCCACCTGTGTTTTGTCCAGGGCCATCCCGCTTGAGTTCTAAAGCAATCTGAGATGGCTGCTATTTGTGCTAGGTTTGGTGATTCCCAGTGGTAGTCAAGCTGTTAATCTTGACTGGCTGCTGCTAGTGCTATGCCAGGGGTTCACTGAGTCCTGCTGTTGCATGTTTAGGAAACATGAGCCAAGACCAGCCATTCATATGGAAAAGCAGCTTGGGTGGCTCGTAAGTTGAGTGGGGCAGAATCGCTGAGGATCTCTAAGGTAGTTCAAGCAGTGTTAGCCAGGTTGATGCAGCCTCAGTTATGGTACCAGCCTGCTGACTGTGGTGGGAGGGTTCAGAAAAAGAACCATGGCCTCTGTTCCCCTTGATGCTAAACACCTCAGTTCCTCCCCATATGCCACTGGTACCTTTCAAGCTGCTACCCAGTGCTGGAGCTCAGAGAGAGTGAGTCTGAGTAGGTGAGTCCATGTGTGAGTTCTTTAAGAGGAACTGTTTGGGGCTCCAGGATTTTCTTTCACCAATTCAATTCCCAGTGGTTTTTTCAGCCAGAAGTTGTGGGGAGTTTTCTTTCTGGCTCTGGAACCCTGGACTAGGGGACCAGGGGTGTGAGGTTGGGACTTCTAGCTCCTGAGTTATCTGTCTTGGATTTTTATCCACCCCACATGTGTGAAGGACCTGCATGTTTCACATCTGCATCCCTCTTACCAATCATGATGGATATTATTTCTTTAATTCTGTAGATGTCAGACTTCCATCAATTTGATTTCTGACAGTTCTGAGTGAAGGTTGTTCTATATTGTAGTTGTAATTTTGATGTGGTTGTGCAAAGAGGCAAGCCATGTTTGCTTACACCACCATCTTGACCAAAGTCTAATGGTCTTTTTTATTTCTTTAAAAGAGATCAAATGTGCTTTTAGAAACAGAACTTGGTGGATGGCTAACAGACACTTGTTTTGTTTTGTTTTTCCAACTCTAAGTGTAGAGGGGTAAAGTTTGCTTGATAACAGAACTATTTCAAGAGGAGTTTAGACTCACATGGTGTCTTCCAGAAGCAACAGTTATTTTGCCCCCTCTTAGTAATTACATGTCTTCCTACCTCAGGCACCTATGGCCGTCTACATTTTCTTCCTTCTACCCTTACTTTCAGATCCCATGTTGATACTAAATATAAATAACAGGAGCCAAAGCCTTAGATTAAAGTTCTACTGAGTGAAATTTCAGCCTTCCAACTATCAAGTGGAGGGGCATGTACAAGGTGTCAAGTGAGGGAAGAGAGTTGAGTGCATTAGCCTCAAATCAGTCTGTGCACTTGTTTCTTCTTCTGTTTCCATTACAAGTAGCTGAAACCATTGCAGTTACACACAGATGTAACTATCATAGATACGGCCATGATATGGTCTCTGAGGGAAATGACCTCTGTATAACTATATAATACGTAACTGTATAATGCAAATCTGTGACCAATGCAATCCAAAAGCAAAACAAGCAAACACAAGCAAAAACCAAACTTATAGATACAGAGAATGGACTGATGGTTGGTGGGGGTAGGGGTGGTGATGGCAAAATTGGTAAAGGAGTTTAAAAAGTACAAACTTCCAGTTATAAAATAAACAAGGCATAGGATGTATTGTATATCATGATGACAACAATTCACAATACTATATTTAGTATTTGAAAGTTACTAAAAGAGTAAGTCTTAAAAGTTCTCATCACATAAAAAATTTTTATAAGTATATGCTGAAAGATGGTAACTAGACATATTTTGTTTATCACTTTGCAACACATACAAATAACAAACCATTATGTTGTACCCCTGAAATTGATATAATGTTATAAGTCAATTATACCTAAACAATTTTCTTTTTACAATTCTTCTGCAATGGTCTGAAAGACAAAGGTTCCCATATGGAAAATTAGATCTTCTGTAATTAAGTAGTCTCAAGAAGTAAGATCAGCACCAATACTTATGCCTTTGAAGACTTCATTTCCCAAAAGAAATTACCTGGGCTGGTTCAGTGTGTTTGTTTCTATCACACAGCAATGGCTTGCTCCCAAATGGAGGAAGCCCTAATGTCAAAATATGACTTAATAACAAGGGCAAGACAGCAAGATTAGTCAAAATGGGAAAAAGGTGATGAACAGAAAACAAAAAAGAAAGGAAAGTCATAATAAAGGAATTTTGTTTTTGGAGCAGGAAGAATCACACATCAGGGCTGCTAAGTTTGGTCAAAAACATGTGGAAACTATGTTCCTGGTCAGCTCACTCTTGGCATCTGAACAATAACTGTGGATGCCAGGTCATTAGCAGGTCCTCCTGACCATGGTGCTTCCAAACAAGCAGAAAAGGAAGCATCTGAGCCAGATTCCAAAAAGAGACAGCAATGCGTTATGTCCTCACTGTGTTTGGTTATCTCTCAATGAAAATAAATCTGGTGCCACCTGGATCATGACCAGAACAGGTGATGATCTAGAGATGGATTCATTCCACTTTCTGTTCTCTTGTAACTCTTATGGGAAAGAAAAGCTGTTAGACCATGATTATATCATTTAAAAACAAGAGCAGAAAAAGCATGCTGACATGCATTTTACCTCACAGTTTTAGGATGTGTCAGAGCACATTAAAATCTGTCAGAAAAGCACAATTTATGAAATACAAATTAAGCCCCAGCTCAGCTCAGCTCAATGCAATCAATTGGTCACATTCTTGCACAGATCCAATCAATAATATGACAGCATAAATGTAAGGGTACAAACTAATGTCTCTCCAATGGCCACATAACAAGGGTGTACATACTTGTGGGCAGGGGTCTTCATTAGGAAAAAATATGTTTCCTGGTTTGGGATATCAGATCTCCTCCAACCTGTCCAAATAGCTGAGACCTGCTAGGATTTCAGGATACAGAGAGGAAAATTTGTTTGACTCATGGAAATGTAACTATAATAACAATTATAAATTATTGGATATATAGTAAGCAACAGGCACTGGGTTAAGTTTGTCACATAAATTACCTAATTCTCACAAAACTCAATGGGGTAGACCCCAAATATCCACAGTTATTGACACTTGGTAAACCCTTGGTAAAAATTGGAATTTGGAATTCCAAATGTTTTGGGTTCTAGAAAGGCAATATGATATGTAAACCATATATTTTCTAACCCCATTAGAAGGGTTTAGAGCAAGACACTGAAATCAGATAATAATATTTAGAAATTAAAACATTTAAATATTTAAACTAGAGTGGGGACAAATGAAGATAAAAACAGGTAATGTTTTGCTACCAAATAAAATTATTCTAAATTTTAAAAATACTTTTTGGACATTTTGGATTTTAAATTTGTGTATGAAAATTTTAGACTCAGTTTTTATTATTTGTATCTAATTTTACTATGATACATTTGTCACAATTAATGAACTATTGTTGATATATAGTTACTAACTAAAGGTCACCCTTTATTTAGACTCTTTTTAGTTTTTACCTAATATCCTTTCCTTTTCCAGGATGTCACATTACCTTTAGTTGTCATGTCTCTGTAGGCTCCTTTTGGATGTAACAGTCCCTCATATTTTTCTTGTCTTTAATGACCTTGAGTTTGGAGGAATATTGGTCAGGTAGCTTGTAGAATATTCCTCAGTTTAGATTAATTTGATATATTTCTCAGGGTTAGACTGGGGTAATGGGCTTAGGGAAGAAACACCAATGTAAAGTATTGTTATCATCACATCATGTATTGGGTACATACTATCAACATGACCCATCACTGTTGACATTAACCTTGATCATCTGGCTGAAGTAGTGTTTGTCATGTTTTGATATTTTATAGTTATACTTTCTACCTTTCTACCTTTTAGCATTGTATTATTTAGAAAGAAATCACTATACCAAATCCACATTTAAGGAATGGAGAATTATATCCCACTTCACTGAGGTTACTTATGTATGTATGTATGTGTGTATGTATGTGTATAAATTATTTGAAATCCATCTGTCCAGGAGATTTGTCTATTCTCCCTTATTTATTATTCTTTTAATCACTTATGGACTCGTAGAAATTTATTTTACTCTTTGGGTCATAATCTAATATTACTCTGTTTATTTTGTTCAAATAATTTCAACTTTGGTTATTGGGAATTCTATCAGTGAGCTAATCTTATTCTCTGCCCCAGCTGTAGAATCAGTCATTTATCAATGAGCTCCAGTTCCTTATATTGGGGAATGATATTAGGAACCAAGATCTGGGTGTTTGGTGTGCTTGTTTCTACCAGAGCCCTTATTTAGGGCCCTTATTTAATCTTCATATGAGGGAAGAAAGAGGAAGGATCTAGTTTTTAAGTCAGCATTCCCAAGAATTTCTAAGAAGAGAAATATCAAATCTACAAGGGAGCTGATAACACATATCTAGGATTCTGCAAATTATTTGCATGTAATAATCTGGCATCATCTTTTCTTCATATCTTATTTTCCTTTGCAAAATAAATATTACTACAGTAATTTCATGCTCTCTCAGAAGAGAGACAGAATTATTCTAGTAAGAAGCCACTATTAAGGACCAAGGCAGAAGAAACCTCTAATGACAGAACTAAAGCAAAGCACATAAAGATATCATGGGAAACCTAAAATACTCAAAAATGTTGTATGTGGTACAAAATAATATGTTTTGGTGGTGGGACATGGGGACAAAAATAGAAAAGGCTTGGGGCAAGTGTGTTGTTTTTTTTTCCACCTGAATTGAATAAGAAATAGTTCCAGTGACTTAGCATGTGACAAGCTCTCAGTTATTATCCAAATCAAAGTAGGTTTCTAGAGCATGGCAGGTCTGTAAGCCTGATGTTTGTAGAAATGATACCTTGTCTGAGAAAAAAACTTTTAGCATATTCTCAGCAGTAGTGAAATGTGAAAGGCAAGACCTCTCCCTGTTCTGCTGAATGATTTTTTTATGGAGACCTCAGGTATGATCATACTATTTTTGAAGGTTAAGGAAAATTTAGCATGTCCTTAGTGTATTTTGCTTTAATGTTCCTTATGTACTTATTCTATAAAGGAACCAAATTTAAATTCACAGAAATGCACAACAATTAGGATACTACATAAAATCATGATGTCATAGAGTACTGAAACAATACAATTCTGGGGTTGTAGAGAGTAGAAAATAAAATTTAGGCAAAAGCAGACTCAGTATACAGTATCTGAATTATGATATGGGCAAAGTAACTGGTTTGATGTATGAAAAACATGTCCCTGCCTGGCAGTACAGTCCCAAGTTCCTCGTTCATACTCAGATAAAGTGTTCTCAAGATCTGGTCTGTTGCAGAACACACCACACCACTGAAATGCTAGGACTTGGACTTAAGGCACCAAATCCTAACTTCTGTACTCTCAAGAGAAAGCCACGGGACAGATTCTAAGAGCCACCAACAAAAATCCCATCAGATTCAATACAATTGAGATAATCATTACCAGGCTGGGCTCTTCTTTCAAATATAAAATAGTGAATTATAAAACATCCAAATGGCACTGTGTGACACATTCCAATCCTCCCTAATTTAAAGTGCAAGATCTGTGGCTTCACATAGAATGTAGGATCTGCTTACTAACCTATTTATCTGGAAGTCTGCAAAAACAATGACTTTTTGCTCTGACTGATGATTTCAGGGTAGGACTATTTCATAGGTACTTTCAAAGTCATTATTCAGAGTCCTGGCTAAGTGCCCTTCATTCTGTAGATGTGAATTAAAGAAGGAACAATGCTGATGGCAGGTACTAAGTGCAGGTTCTTTCACTGCCCTGACTGCTATGAGTTGGAGAGGAAAGACATTAGAATACAATCAAATTAATGGAATGCTATTTTCATGTCAGCAGATACAATTTCATGGAGGTTTTATAAACAATTCCAAACCCATAAGCCTTGAGTTCTGTGTTATTATTATAGTTCATTGTGTCTGTACAGCTTGTTATTTGAGAACAAGGCCCATTTTGTATTCATTTCTGCATGCCTATTGCCTTTCATGGTGTCTTGCTTGTAGAATTATCTCACTTCATAATACTTAAATCTGAATAGGTGAAAGCAGACAGTGAGATTTGGATCATCATGAGAACAGCATTATTTTTTTCCCCATCTTGATTTCCCCTGTCACCAAGAATGACTAAACTTATTAACTGGTTTCATATGACAGGCAATATTGTGAGTGCTGCACACCCTACTTTACTGAGCCCTCCCAAAAACCGTACGAGGTTCTACTATCATTTTTTTCAGGTATTGCATGTTTTATTTTATTTTTTAACTTAATTTTTAAAAATTATTTTGTTGTTGTTCAGTTACATTTGTCTGCATTTCCACCCGAATTCTCCCCCTGACCCCAGCCATACCCACCTCTCTCCCTAGCTTCCACCCTCCCCTTTGGTTTGTCTGCTATCATTTTTAAACAAACAAATAAACTGAGGCATAGGGCCATTCAGAAACTTGTCCAAGACACTACAGCAGTTGAGTGACTGAGCCATGGTTTGAAGTCACACAGCTCTGTGTCTGAATCTGTGTTCTCAGTCAGCCCACTATGCTATTGAAGGTGCAGGTGAGCTTAAAGAAGAATGAAAAACTGACCCCACTCAAATTTTTTAGCATTTTCCGTATCTAAGTAGCTTACATCTCTTCATTAATACAGCTTTTCACCAAGATCTACTTTATTGCTAATCAACTTAAATGTCTATATATTTTTATAAGTTTAAAATAAATCTTTCCTATAACACTCACCTCTGCGTACTTTAAATGCTTCTAATAATGTGAGGTAGATCTTACTTCTTGAAGGTACTATTTTAAATCAATGTTTCTACCTGTCCAGTTGGAACTCTTAGTATTTGAGGGACATAAATGAGTAAAATATTAAAAAACACAATTAAACTCAGTGCCTGGTATATACTAAACCTTAAAAGTGCATTAGCTACTTTAATAACTAACCCAGAGCATTCTCTTTGCTCACACAAGTTTAAAAGGATGAGCAAACTTATTTTTCACCCTCAGGCCTTGACAATCTCTGAGGAACCAGAGCCTAACACCAGCAGAGAAACAGGGAATTGGAGGGTGTGTTGAAGCCCAGATGTGGGTGATTGATTTTGCTTAAAGCTGCATGGAAAGCTTCATGTAGGAAGGTATTTGATATTTTATATTCAAGCAGAATGTGAGGAATTGGAATTTGACAACTAGACAAGAAAAGAAAAGGCTATCTTGGATTGGCGTGGAAGGGGCACGGCAGGTCACAGGAAAATCACAGAGGTATGTGCCATGCTCTTTGAGGTTCTCACAAAACTTGGGGTACATTTTGAAACACCTTTCTCCCCATCTTCAAATGGAGTGCAGGGTGTGGTCGGCAGCTGCTACAATGGCATCCATCAAATTCATGTCAATTTCCTTTCTCCTTCAGTTTCTCAGGGATCCTTTTGGCATCTCAGCCACACACATTATGCACACAGTTGACACTGGAAGCTGAACATTCTGTACTACTTTTCTGCTAGTTTGTGCTGATTGTCCTATAGCAAATAATGAAAAACTTTGTTTTCTCTCTTGTGGGGGAAAGGGGTATCACAGGAAAATAAAACAATACTAGATGTTTGGTGTGAAGTTTTAATCTATAAAAAAATTCTCATTCTCATTCTTTATGTACCATCTGCCACAATAAGAAAAACAAAAACAAAATAAATGCTCCATGTTTATTCAAATATGCCATCCTGAAGCCAGTTATAACAAAAAAGTTGTCATTCCATACTTCCTGGACCACAACTTTCTGTTTGCTTCCTGTCCTTCCACTTCCTTCCCTGACTTCCCATTCATTCTACTTTTCCTTCTTTTAATTTTTCCCTTTACTTTTTCCCTTCAGTTTTCCTCCCTGAAAAATGATTGTTGTGGAGGGTTGAAAGCAGTGTTCACTGTCATTTAGGCTGTTTTTCCAGCATGTGGTGGTATGCTTATTTACCATGTGGTTACAGCACATGAACTGTGTGAAGTCCAAGGGGAAATCTGCTATTCCTTGAATCATCTGCATCAGCAGCTTTGCAGGGGAGACAATGCTATCTTCATGCACCATGAACAACTGTCACCAATAAGAAAGAATAAAGGATAAAAAATGTTGAAATATCAGCTTGAGAACACAAACATTTGCTAATAAAATAATTTTTATATAGCATATGCATTTATATTCATAAATATAATGATTATGCATATTTTCAGGGAGAGAAGCATATATTGGTATTGCTAGTACTAATATTAAAATGTAGCAGATATATTGTTTTTAGTGATTTTAAAATAAAATCTGATTCAAACTAGCCCCCTATCATCAAGTCTTGATTTAGGCTTTTGTCTCTTCTGCCAATAATAACACCAACCCCCATACACTGTAGCCACACTGCATTTGACACAGTTTAAGGAACAGGCTGCATCTTTTTACTCTCTCTGGTTTAATAATGTTGATCGCTATGCCTGGCAGGTTTCCCATGTCAACTTTCCCTCCCGATATCATTTCCTCTTCCATCCCCATGAACACATACCAGCACTTGCATGTATGTACAGTTTGCATGCATAGCACTAACAAGTACTTAATAATATTTATGAATAAGTTAATGAGTTAATGAATTAAAGTGTATTATGGATACATTGCTAAGTTGCAATTTGATGGAGGTGAAGCACAAGTAATAGACACTGTGATTGATCATCCCAAATCTGTGCGCTGACTTGTTCCCTTGTAAGAATTGTAGCTGTGATGATCTGTTCTGTTCCCTCCCCCATCAAAACGATTTCCAAAATGCTGTCTGATCATCTGACATTAACAAACTATAGCTTTCTTTGTTCTATAAACTATTTTTTCCAATGAGATATTATCCATCACGAGTGCTCAGGGAAGTTATGTAGGACTGAAAATAGATGGTTGAATTTAGTAGTTGGGAGGTTATTATTGGTTTCTGTGAGAACAATTTTTAGTGTTGTGAAGATAGCCACACTGTGAAAGGATGAGGACAAAAGGTCATACAAAGAGTGATTGATGATTTCTGTTTGAAGAAGGTAGTTTATAAATCAAAGAAAGAGTCTGCTAATGCCAGATGATGAGACAATTGTTCCCCCTCACTCCCTCTATCTGGAAATTCTATTCTGCTATCTGTATCCCACTCTGTCCAATGACTAGTAATCTTATGGCATTCTTACTCTTTCATTTCTTGGCTAGTCCTTTTGTATACTCACTGTGTGTCAGGGATCCCAGCCTCAGGCCATCTAATCCTGGGGCAAATGCTCTTCCTTATAGATACACTCCCATTTCTTTACTTATATGCAAATTTTAATTATGTGTTTAGTTTTCATATAGTTCCCAGCCTCTAAATTTAAATTTCTAATTGTCTCCTAGGAAAATAAACTTCAATATTGTACTACTCCAAAGTAACATCCAGAACAAAATTCTTAACACACCTGCCTCCACACAGAATACCCTGCATATACCTCCATCAGAGAGGAAGTGTGTCTAGTGTCAATAGGACGGACTCTGGGGCCAAATGCCTTTTACAATATAACAATCTTCACTACTAGTTCTGCGACTTTGAACAGCTCAGTAATCTCTCTGTTTCACTTTCTCACATGTAAAGTGGGCATAATAGTAGCACATTTAAAAATATTTTTATAAAAATATAAAAAGGTTATTCATGCAAAATATTTAGAAGAGTGTTGCTACAGATAGAATGTTTGTGTCTCCCTAAATTCATATGTTGGAATTCTAACCATTCAATGCAATGGTATTAGGAGGCCAGCCTTTGGGAGGTTATTAAGTCATAATGGTAGAACCCTTATAAATGGGATGTGTCTGTTAAAAAAAAAGACATTACAAGAGTGGCATAAGAGGAATGACAGTGTGAGAAGTCCCCTTGGTCTCTCGCTTTGAAATTTCAACAATTTGTACAGCTACAACTCAACAAAGGATTCCCTACTTAACATATAATCATGCCAGAGAGATTTGTGCATTGAAGCATCTAAAGCTGCAAGTGGAACAAATAGGGAATTGAGGAGGGAGGTGGGCTCAGACTGGCCATGAATGCAACCCTGCAGCCAGGAGCTAACAGTGGGCTCCACCCAGACAGAGGAGGAGGTCAGCTGAGGCTGGTGCTTCCTTCAACTGGGAGGAGCTGAGAAGCTCAGTGGGCATCCCTGCAGGAGTGAGCAGTGTGAGTTGCAGCTGAGCTGAGAGACCTGGGCAAGGACACAGCACAGATGTTCTTCTGTTTGTTAGGCAGTTGGCATTCCAGAAAAAGAAAGAAAGCCAAAGTAATGGAGCCCTGCTGAGGGTAGACTTCCAACACTCTCCTCCTGATGTCATTGGTGTAAAGGTGCAGAGCACAATATCTGCAAACCCAAGAACTGTTTCTATATAATCACTCTCTTCCTAGAGAAGACGGTGCACTGCAACTGAGCTCAGACAGGGGCACATAACTGGGGGGTCCTCATGGGGGTCTGAGGTTGTCATTACTAAGAAGACAAAACAAAGAAGGTGGTCAGGGTTCCCCACACAACCCCACCCCCAAGCATTACAACCACACTGATGACAGCTGCAGGGTTCAGCTTTGGAATTTCACAGAGCTAAAAACACACACACACACACGCACACACACACACAAAATAAAGAACCAAAACCAAAAACGTATGATTCAGCATCATCTTCTGGAAGATAACAGTAAGATCTTTTTTGGT
The DNA here is from genome assembly GCA_028533065.1 of Trachops cirrhosus. Lineage (NCBI taxonomy): Eukaryota > Metazoa > Chordata > Mammalia > Chiroptera > Phyllostomidae > Trachops > Trachops cirrhosus. Next base: position 68,459,461 of record CM052544.1, read on the forward strand.
CTACATGTACATAGATGCCTAGACAGAGAAGGAATCCATCAAATACCATGAATAACCAAGGTAGTGAGACAGCTCAGAAACTGAAAAGTTTCAAGAGAGCAAACTTGAACATATGGAAATATGTGATATAAATGATAGAGATTTCAAGATTGCTATTTTGAAAATGCTCAACAAGATGCAAGAAAATGCAGATAGGCAATTTAATACACCCAGAAAACAAAGAATAATATGAGTACTTTACCAAAGAGATTCAAACTTTATAAAAGAGCCAAACAGAAATCCTGGACATGAAGAATTTAATTAAAAATATCAGATTAGGAATGAACTATCAAGAATGGGAAATAGAGTGGACAAGACTGAGGAAAGAATTAGTGATATCAAAGATAAAAATCTAAAAATGATGCAAAGGGAAGAAGAGAGAAACTTGAGCACAAAGAAAGAATAATATATCTGGCAAAGTTATCATTTAAGTATGAAGGAGAAATAAAGACTTCTCCAGACATACAGAAGCTGAGGGAACTTATCACCACAAGACCTCCATTGCAGGAAATACTAAAGGGGATTATTTTACCTGAAACAAAGAACAAAAGGTTACAACACTATGAGTAGGGTCACCATCAAACCTACAGCATAAACAGGGATAATTTGTGACAACAAAACATAAAAGGGGAGGGGGTAAAGGTCTGAATTTTCAAAGGAAGATGGAGGTCAGAGACACTCAAGAAAAAAAAAACTACTGTAAAAATAAAACTTTCTTTTTCATAAACCTAATGGTAACCACATACACACACATAACTGGGACACATAGCTAAAAATAAAAAAAAAAAGGGAAACAGAGAAAAGAAGTATAGAATACTACCAAACAAAAACAACAGACAGAAACACAAAGGGAAAATATCAATGGAGTTGCAGAGCTAAAACAAAATATTAAATGACTACAGAAAATCCTCATACATCAATAATTACCCTAAATGTAAAGGACTAAATTCATCAATAAAGAGACAAAGAGTAGCAGATTGGATCAAAAAAAGAAAAACAAAACCCAACCATATGCCATATGTTGTCATCAGAAGACGCATTAAGCTGCAAAGACAATAGTAGATTCAAAGTGAAAGAGTAGAAAATGATTCTCCAAGCAAATAACATCCACAGAAAAGCAGGAGTAGTCATACTTATATCCAACAAAATAGATTTCAAGATAATAAAGGTAATAAGAGACAAAGATGGGCATTTTATAGTGATAAAGGGGACACAACATTACAAAGACATAATTCTTCTTAATATATATTCACTCAACCAGAGAGCACCAAAATATATAAAGCAATTGCTCACAGAACTGAAGGGAGAAACAGATCATAATACAACATAGTTGGATACTGTCACATGCCACTGACAACTCTACACAGATCATCCAAACAGAAAATCAACAAAGAAATATCGGCCTTAAATAACACATTAGACCAAATGGACATACTGTATTTTTTGGACTATAAGATGCACTACCCCACAATCTGGGAGGAAAATTGGGGCACATCTTATAGTTTGAATGTAGCTTACCTGGATTGCTGTGGGGGGATGCAGCCTATGTTATTTATGTTTAATATTTGTGGTAAATATTTTACCACATTGTTTGCTTCAAAATTTTTTTTTCCTATTATCCTCCTCTAAAACCTAGGTGTGTCTTACCGTCTGGTGCAGCTTACAGTCCTAAAAATTCAGTAATTGACATTTACAGAGATTTTCATCCCAGAACATCAGATTACACATTCTTCTCCAGTGCACATGAAACATTCTCAAGGATAGACCATATGTTATAGGTCACAAAACTAGCCTCAAAAAATTTAAGGAGATTGAAATCATAATACACATATTCTCTGACTACAGTGCTTTGAAATGAGAAAACTGTGGTGTCCACCCTGCCTGGTTTCAGGAGCCCTAACCCCCCATGGCTAAGGCTGAGTGAGAAACCTCTCAGAACTGGGAGGCCTAAGGAGACAAAACTTATTTCCCTGAACATGGGCACTGCCTGCCCTGCTATTCCCTTCAGCTTGATTGGATAGTCAATGACGGGCAACCATTCTCTGGAAAGAATGGACCTAAGACAGACACAATCACATGGGAATAAGCCATCAGGGAAGAGACTCAAGGGGCTGTGGAAGTGAGGGAGTGATCGATATCACCCCTGCCCCCTCGGCTTTGCAAATAGCCTGAGTCCTAGTTCTGGATGTGAGAAATCCAAGTCTCCTGGCTG
>CM052544.1:68462211-68548456 GCA_028533065.1 Trachops cirrhosus
GACGGGCAACCATTCTCTGGAAAGAATGGACCTAAGACAGACACAATCACATGGGAATAAGCCATCAGGGAAGAGACTCAAGGGGCTGTGGAAGTGAGGGAGTGATCGATATCACCCCTGCCCCCTCGGCTTTGCAAATAGCCTGAGTCCTAGTTCTGGATGTGAGAAATCCAAGTCTCCTGGCTGCCTTTGTCTCCTCCACCTGCCTCAGGGCCTGCAGAAATAGCAGGGGCGGTGAGGCTCAGACTAGAGTCAGCGGACACCTGGGGTAAATTGGACCTGAGGCATAAGATATGTAAAATCCTGTGAGACCTGCTTGCTAGGATACTCTTGATGTGTACGCTCTGGCAGGAAACTAGACTAATCGTGTACCTGTCAGGTAATACCAACCCCAAAACCCAGCGTGAGACTTTTGAACCCTATGTAAATTATCTACCTGTTTTGATCTTTTCTGCTAGACAATGAATCCACATTCTGTATCCCTTCACCTACCCAATACTACCTAATAAAAGCCTATTGAGGCGGTGGCTCGGGACGCTCTCCTTTGAGAGAGTGGCCAGGCCACTCGGAGGCACCCTCCCCTTGAGAGGGTAGCTGGGCTGTCCCTATTCCTCCACAGGACTCGGTAGTCCGTGTGTATGTTTTTCTCGCCACTCGCGAGCCATCTACAACGTCTGCGGTCCACCGCGGGATGGTGGACTGCAACAGAAAACGACTACAAAAAAAAGAAGTTAAAAGCCCACAAATGTGTGGAGATTAAAAAACATAGTACTAGAAAATGACTGGGTCAAAGAAGAAATTAAAAAATGAGATAAAAAATATATAGGGCCCTAGCCAGAAGGCTTAGCTGGTTGAAGTGTCATCCCATATATCAAAAAGTTGGCAGTTTGATCTCTGGTCAGGGCACATACCTAGGTTCAATCCCTCGCCAGAGTATGTACAGGAGGCAACATTAATCAATTGCCATACAACTAATTAATGTTGCCTCCTGTACATACAAAACTTCTGGGATACAGAGAAAGCAGTAAAAAGAGGGAAGTTTATATCATTGGAGGCCTATTTCGATAACCAAGAGAAATCCCAAGTAAACAACCTAACATTACATTTTAAAGAGCTAGAAAAGAAGAACAAAACCAATAAAAAATCAGCAGAAAAAAGGAAATAACAAAATTTAAAGCAGAATTGAATGAAATAGAGAGCAAAAGACTATTCAAAAAATGAATACAAAGAAAAGCTGATTTTTGAAAAGATTAATAAAATTGGCAAACTCTGGCTATAATTACTAAAGAAAAAAGAAAAAAGATAAAATCAGAAATGAAAGAGACATTACCACAAATGTCACAGATACACAGAGGATCACAATAGAATACTATAAAAAACTATATGCCACCAAATTCAAGAACCTAGAAGAAATAGATAAATTCCTAGAAATGTATAACTTGCTTAGACTGGATTATGAAGAACTGGAATATCTAAATAGACTGATCAGCAGTGAAACAATCATCAAAAACCTCCCCAAAAATAAAAGTCCAGCACCACCAGATGGCTTCACCAGTGAATTCTACCAAACATTCAAAAAAGATTTCAAACCTATCCTTCTCAAACTCTTTCAAAAAATTGATGAAGAGGCAATACTTCCTAACATATGTTATGAGGCCAGCATAGCTCTGGTACCAAAACCTAGCAAGGATAACATGAAAAAAGAAAACTAAGACCAATATATCTGCTGCATAGAGATGCAAAAATTCTAAATAAAATACTAGCAAGTCAAATACAACAATACATTAAAAAATACATCACAATCAAGTGCAGTTCATTCCAGGAGCACAAGGATGGTTTGACATACACAAATCAATCAATGTAATACACCGCACATTAACAAAAGAAAAGGTAAAAATCATACGATCTTATCAATAGATTAAGAAAAACCATTTGACAAAATGTATCCATTTATGATTACAACACTCAACAAAATAGGTATAGAAGGAAAGTACCTCAACATAACAAAGGACATATATGACAAACCCTTAACCAATATCATACTCAATAGTGAAAAACTGAAAACTTTTCCTCTAAAATCAAGATCAAAACAAGGATGCCCATTCTCACCATTTTTATCCAACATAGTCTTGGAATTCCTAGCTAGAGAATAAGGCAAGGAAAGAAATAAAAGGCATCCATATTGAGAAAGAAGTAAAAGTGTCACCTTGTGCAGATGACATAGTTCTGTGTATAGAAAATCCTAAAGACTCCACCAAAAACAATAAAAAAGAAAAGAATGCAGTTTCAGAATACAAAATTACTATAAACAAATCCACTGTTTTCCTATATACTAACAACAAAACTTCCAAAAAAGAAATAAAAACTCCTTTTGCAATTGCTACCAAAAGAACAAAATGCCTAAGAATAAACTTAACAGAGGATGTGAAAGATCTGTATACTGAAAACTCTATAAAGCATTATTAAGAGGGATTGAAAAAGACACACAAGATGGAAAGCTATTTCATGTCCATGGATTGGAAGATTCAACATAGTTAAAATTCCCATATTACTCAAAGTAATATATAGATTTAATGTAATCCCCATCAAAATCTCAATGTCATTTTTATAAAGTATGTTTATAATTATATAGAGGAGAGAGAGAGAGAAACATTGATGTAAGAGAAAAACATTGATTCATTGCCTCTCATATGTACCCAGACCAGGGATCAAATTTCAAACCTAGGTATGTGCTCTGCCTGGGAATCAAAGCCCCAACTATTGGTGTATGGGGTGATGCTCCAACCAACTGAGACACATCGGCCAGGACCCAATGTCATTTTTTAAAGAAATAGGACCAAAAAATCATCAGATTTGTATGGAACCACAAAGGATGCTGAATAGCCAAAACAGTCCTTAGAAAAAAGAATGAAGATGGAAGTATCATACTATCTGACTTCAAATTATACTACAGAGCTATACTACAAAACAGCAGGGTATTGGCAGCAAACAGACACACAGATCAATGAAATAGAATTGAAAACCCAGAAATAAAACCAGATGCATATGGGCGGATAATCTTTGACAAAGGAGGCAAAAACACACAATAGAAAAAAGAAAGCCTCTCAGTAAATGGAGCTGGGAAAATTGGAAAGCCATATGCAAAACATGAAACTAGATTACAGTTTGTCCCCATGTAAAAATATTTCAAAGTGGATCAAAAACCTAAATATAAGAACTGAAACAACAAATTACATAGAAGGAAACGTAAGTATGAAACTTATGGACATTAGTCATAGAGAACATTTTATGAATCTGACCCCAAAGCAAGGGAAATAAAGAAAAAAAAACAAATTAGTGAGACTATATTAAACTAAAAACATTCTGTACAGAAGAAGAAAGTGACAACTAAACAAAAAGGCAACCAACTGAGAGGTGATATTTGCAAACAACAGCTCCTACAAAGGGTTAATATCCAAAATATATAAAGAACTTGTAAAACTCAACACCAAACAAAAAACAATCTAATTAAAAAATGGACAGAGGATCTGAACACTTACCACTCCCAAAAAATGTAAAAATGGCCAACAGATATATGAAAAGATATTCAACTTCACTAGCTATTAGGGAAGTGCAAATCAAAGCTAAAATAGGATACCACTTCACACCTGTCGAATGGCTATTAGCAACAAGACAATTAATAACAAATATTAGAGAGGTTGTGGAGAAAAGGCAATCCTCATTCACTGCTGGTGGGAATGTAAACTGGTACAGCCACTATGGAAAACAGTCTAGAGGTTCCTCAAAAAATTAAGAATAAAGTTACCATATGGCCCACCAATCCCTATCCTGGGCGTTTGCCCCAAAACACTCAAAAACATGTATTTGCAAAGATATACGCACCTCTATGTTCATTGAAGCATTATTCATAGTAGCCAAGACATGGAAACAACTAAAGTGTTCTTCGATAAAGAATTGGATAAAGAAGATGTGGTACACATATACAATGGAATACCACTTTGCGACAACACAGATGGACCTTGAGAATATTATGCTAAGTAAAATCAGTCAGATAAAGCTAGCAGCCATTTGATTTCACTCATATGTGGGATATAAAACTGAAACCCATGGACATAGACAACACTATGGTGGTTACCAGAGGAAAGGGAGTGGAGTGGGAGTTGAGATGAAGGGAATCTAATATATGGTGAAGGAAGATTATTTAATTTTGGATGGTGAGCACACAGTGCAATACACAGATCTTATATCATAGAAATGTATACTTGTCCTCCATTAGCCCTCTTCCCTACCTAGCTCATCCTTGGTTGTGCCTCGGCAGGCCTGCCTTTTGCTCTCTGCCTCTTGTGAGGGGCCTGATATACCTAAGAAACCACAAGATGGAGGTGTAGATAAACATAGCTCACCTAGCACAACCACAGCAAAATGACAACCAAAAAATAGAACAAATATCACTCAGAACCATCAGCAAATCAAGCTGTGTGGAAGTCTGACAACTAAGGAATTAAAGAAACCTCATTCATCCAGACATCCCAAATCCAAGTATGGTATATATAAAACAGAAGTATATCTTGGGAATAAAAGATCCCAGCCCCATATCAGACCACCCAGACAAGGATTCCAGTGCCAGGAAGAAAAATCCCCTAACTGCTGGTTGTAAAAACCAATGGGGGTTGGGTGAGTGGAAGAAATTGAGGTATCTTCAGGCATTTCCTCTTAAAGTGTCTTGCAAGGCACACAGACTTATGCAGGATCACTCCCTCTGGGATCAGGGCAGCAGCTTGAAGGGCACCAGTGGCATATGGGAAGGAACTGAAATATCTGGTATTTAGGCAAGAGCTGGGGGCCATCTTCCTCCAAGACAGAATTATAGACAGTGGTTATGGCACCTTTTCTGAGCCCTTGGTCACACATAACTATGGCAGTGGCACCATATCTGAATCTCCATTAACCTGGCTCACACGGCAAGCCCCACTCTGACAATTACCAAAGGGCCTGCCCCATCCAATTTACAGGCCCATTCAAACAACACTCCTGCTCTGGTAATAGTGGCTTTTCCATATGAAGGGCTGGCACAGTACTTAGACAATTCTAAATCCACTCAAATAAGCAACAGCTGAGACCAGCTCCCATACCTCTCACTTAGTGGCCCCAGGCCTGGCAGTAGCAGCAGCCATCACCAGATAGCTTTAGATCTTATGCCAAAGAGCCCCAGACAAAACACAGGTAGAAGCTGACATTGGCCAGTACCACCTGGGAAACCCCAGAGCCTGTGCACCCAATGGAAAGCTACAGACCACATCAGAGTAGCACCGAAACACCTCCACAAGCCATGAAGGGAGATGGTTTCTGGCCAGCGATCATAGACAGTCCTATCAGCTATCTGGATTGGGTAAATCCCTCCCATTGGCCTGTCAGTAATCAAGACTCATCTACAAGAGGAGGGACTCAGCCCACATGGAGGGAATACGTCGAGTACACAGCTTGGTAGATAGCAGAGGATGTGTCACTGGACCCTACAGGACACCTACTTCATCAAGCCATCCTACCAAGATATGGAATCAAAGCAGCTCTACCTGATACATACAAACAAACACAGGGAGGCTGACAAAATGAGGAGACCAAGAAATATGGTGCAAATTAAAGAACAGAACAAAATTCCAGAAAAAGAACAAACAAAATGGAGATAAGCAGTCTATCAAATGCAAAGTTCAAAACACTAGTTATAAGGATGCTAAAGGAACTCAGAGGGTACTTCAACAGCATAAAAAAGATCCAGGCAGAAAGGAAGCATATAGTAACTGAAATAAAGAACAATTTACAGGGAATCAAAAATGGAGTGGATGAAGCCAAGAACCAAATTGATGATTTGGAACATGAGGAAGAAAAAGACAGTCAATCAGTACAGCAAGAAGAAAAAAGAATAAAAAAAGTTGAGGGTAGTATAAGGAGCCTCTGGGACAACTCTGAACATTCAAACATTCACATCATAGGGATTTCAGAAGGAGAAGAGAAAGAGCAAGAAATTGGAAACCTATTTGAAAAAATAATAAAGTAAAATTTCCCTAATTTGGTGAATGAAATAGATGTATAAGTTCAGGGAGAACAGAGAGTCCCAAACAAGACAGATGTAAAGACTGCACAAAGACACATCATACTTAAAATACCAAAGTTTAAAGATAAAGATAGAATCTTAAAAGCAGCAAGAGAAAAGCAGATAATTACCTACAGAGGAGTTCCCATAAGACGGTCAGCTGATTTTTCAAAAGAAACTTTGAAGGTTAGAAGGGATTGGCAAGAAGTACTCAAAGTGATGAAAAGCAAGACCTACAACCTAGATTACTCTAGCTAGCAAAGATATCATTTAAAATCAAATGGCAGATAAAATGCTTCCCAGACAAGGTAAAGCTAAAGGAGTTCATCATCACCAAGCCATTATTACATGAAATATTAAAGGGACACATTTAAGAAAAAGAAGAAAATCAAAACTATGAACATTAAAATGCCAATAAATATATAACTATTAACAATTGAATCTAAAACAAACTAAGCAAACAAGTAGAATGGAAACAGAATCATAGATATTGAGAACATTGGGATTGTGGCCAATGGGATGGGGCTCTGGGAGAATGGGGGAAGAGGTGCAGGGATTAAGAAGTACAAATTGGTATTTACAAAATAGCAGGCGGATGTTAAGAGGAAGTATAGGAAAGAGAGTTGACAAAGAATTTATATTCATGACCCATGGGCGTGAACAGAGGAGGGAGAATCACCAGAGGGAGTGGTGGGTGCTGGGTGGAGTGGGACAAAGGGGAAAAATTGGGACTACTGTAATAGCTTGATCAATTAAAAATGAATAAATAAAAAAGCTTAAAAAAGAAATGTATACTTGAAGCCTATATGATCCTATCAAGCAATGTCATCCCAATAAATTTAATTAAAAAATTACAGAGTTTACCTTCTTTCTCTTTGCTTTCCACCATGTGAGAATCCAATGAGAAGATGGTTATCTGCAAGCCAGGAAACATGTCCTCACCAGACACGGGATCTGCCAGCACCTTGATCTTAGACTTCCCAGCCTTCAGAACTGTGTCAAATAAATTTCTGTTGTTCAGGCTACCCTGTCTATGTTACTCTGTTATAGTAGCCTGCAGGGACTAAAGCAAATATCTAACATGCAGTAAGCACTCTACAATTTGGCCATTATTAGTCATCATTGCATTTATTGACATATGTTTTTAATCCTCCTCTGCCCCCACCAACACTAAACACTGAGATTCTTGATGGTAGGAGCTATTTCTCAGTCATTATATTCCAAGTTCCTAAGCAGCTCCTGGAATACAGAAGAAGATCAGTGAAAGGTGTTTTGAATAAATGAAAATCTTACCTGCATACTTCGTTCTCAGATTAATTGAATGAGTTACCATGGGAACTTCAGTACCACTGTCAACTTCCTCCCAGACTAAGTAATTAGTCTGTGTGTATTCTTCCAAGGCCTCTGTCCCCATCTCCACTACCAACAAAGATCCTCATCACATTTCACCTGGGCTATTGAAATGGCTCCCCAACTAGTTTCTCTGTCAAGATCATGATACATATCATCTCTGTCTTTCTTTCATTGAGAAGAAAAAATTGTTCATGGTTGATTTTTTTTTTCAGGTTGAAAGCCTGTTTGTTAACTACTGCCTGTAGAATGAAACCCAAACTCCCTAGTATGATGCACAAGACTTTTCAAACTCTGGTCCTACCCTATGCTGTCTCCTGCCACTTTCTTCAATGCTCCTGCCAAAGAGCTCCTAAATGTTCAGCATTTATGCCAAGTTCCTGTAACATTCAGTCCTTACTCACTCTGAAAGCTTTTGCCACCTCTGCTCCTGGGAGTCTCAGTTATCCCTTAAGAGTCAACTTTAGTGCTCATACTTCTGCAAGCCTTTCCTGCCTCCCCTAGAGAAGCTGTCATTGTCCCTTCAATGATTCTACCAAGCTTTGTTCTTATCTCAATGACATTGATCAGGTGACACTGTTTTTAGTATTTATATACCTGTATGTCTCTTCCATTAGACTACTGTAAGCTCTTTAATCACATGGATTGTTGGCCTCCCCCTTCCACAAAACTTGACTAGGCACAGATACTCAGAAAATGACTACTAATCACCAAATCCAGTCAATACTACCAACAGATTTTTGGCCTCTATGCTTTATTCAATACTATATTAGAGTTTTAGCTAGAAAAAATAAAATGCACCCCTATGTAAAGTAAATATAAGTTGTTCAACTATAAAACAAAGACATTTCCTTTCCTTTTAACAATAGGAAATTTGTTGGGTAAAGTCCCAGCAGAGTAGTTCAATCATTTAGTGCATCATCCTGATACGAGGTTGTGGGTTCAATCTCTGGTCAGGGCATATACAAGAAGCAACCAAAGAATGCATAGATAAATGGAACAACAAATCTCAAAATCTCTCTCTCTCTCTCTCTCAATAAATAAGGCTTAACAAAACAAAACAAACAAACAAACAAAAACATGATTCCTGGGAAGGTGAATAGGAATATGAAAGAAGGTAATGATGGAGAAAATTACTTTTTTTTCTAGTGAGGAAGTAAGACTAGCAAAAAATAACAGGCAGATACTGTGAGTCCAAGACAATGAATTTATTTGTAGACCAAGATACCAACAAGGTTTTCATACATGCCATACATGCACAAAGTCAGTTGCTATGTTTTCTTCCTCATAACCACTTCTTGTATTTCCCTTCCTTCTTTTCTTCCAGTTCTTAATACTGTATGCTTTCTGTAGCAAACTTATGAAATAAAAAGAGGGACTTTGGAGGGAGGTGGTTAAAAATGCCTTATGGTTTACTGAAGGAATAATTTGCTCTTGCACATTTTGCAATAATCAATGAGCTTTTTCCCCCGATGTAAGTCAGGCTACCTAATAGTAACAGTCATGGGCCTCAATGCCATGCCTAGACTTAATTTTGCTTTTCCATGGTAGGAGTGCACACAAGGACACAAAGTGTAGCCAATGCCATTGGTTGCTTTCCATTGTTTCTATTCTTGGTGATAGCCAGCAGAGAATGTCTCTCTCCTTTCTCACATTTTCCATTTAAGAAAAAGTTTAGAGAATCTCAAGGTAAAACAAATGAAAAAGCTTCTCTGTACAAATTTAAAGTCAATGCTGTGGAAGAATGTTGCTCTGAATGTGACCTAGAGTAAACTTCAGACATTGCTGACCAATTGAGGGACCTTGGCTGAGACATTTGTTTTCTCAGGGACTCAGTTTTATTCTCTAAAAACCTGAGGATAAGGACATTCATAAGGAATGTCATATGGGCATTCTTTTCTGCTTAAGGTTCAGTCAAGACCTGGGACTAAACAAAATGTAGAATTCTATTAAATAAAAAAAAGTGCAGAGCATATTGAATAAAATCTGAACATAATTAAGTTTAAGTCCAACTTAAGCAAATGAAAATTAAACATATATAATAGCCACATTAAAAATTCGGGTCGAATTCTTATTCTTCCATTCCCAAATTACAGTTTCAGCTGGTGATTATTGAGCATAAATGCAATTTTTTTGGAGGGGGATTGAATGATTTTCCCATAGAAATACTTATAAAATTGGCAAAACTAAAATAAGTCATACCAGGGTTCTTGTTTCTATTTCAATATGTGCATTGTTGGGAACCTTCCTGCCTGGTTTCAGAAGCTGTAACTCCTCGTGGCTAAGGCTGAGTAAAAAGACCTTTGGACCATAAGCCACTCTAGGAGAGAAAGCTTATCTTCCAGTAGCGGTACCGCCTCTGCACCCTTTCACTTCACCCTGCTTGGCCCAGGGCGGATGATTGGTTAGCCAATAACAGGTAAAATTCCTCAAAGGAGGGATGACCTAAGACAGGCATGGTCAGGAAGGGCCCTCAGGGAAGGACTTGGGAGGCTATAGAAAAGGGAGTGATGGACCCTTGCCTCTCAGCTTTGACATAGCCTGAGTCCTCATTCTGTCTGTAAGAAGTCTCCTCATCTCTTGGCTGCCTTACTTTCCTGACTCAATTTAAGCCTGAAACAATGTCAGAGGTGGGTGTGGCCCTGGGCTGGAAATGACAGGTTCCCTGGGGCTATCAGGCCTAAGAAAGAATGCATAAAATCCTGTGAAACCTGCTTTGCTAATACCCTCAATTTAAATGACAAGGGTCCAAGTATGAAATGAGTTCGTTTCCCCAAAGTTTTATGGACATTTAGCTATCTAACCCTGACTCTGAATAAGGCCTCAGAGTTCTTTGAATGTTATCTATTGTTTGATCCTTACTGCCTGACAATGATTTATGAGCTTCCTGTATATACGTCCTGTATTACTATGCAAATAAACCCAATAAAAGTCCATTGAAGAACAGGCTCCTGGTCCTTCTCCTTTGAGAGATCGGCCACCTTTCCTCCCCAAGCAGATTGTGTCTTGGTAGACTTATTCCTGTTACAGGGAGCAGCCAAGAGGGGGGCCCCAAATAGGGATTTGGAATGGGGCCCAGAACTCAGGGTGCCCAGGAAATATTAGGATGTCCTCACCCCTCCCCTGCAAAGGTGTGGGTTGGGGGAAGGGACAAATGGAGCAGGGCCATTGAGAGCTGTTTTGCATAGCAACAGCTTTGCTGCTAACCTCTGGTGTAGTTATTTAACATATCTATAACCTTTAACTGGTTACATAGATATGTTAAATAAGTGTGGCAGTGCTCTGAGACAGGGGAATGGAAGTAACTTCCCCACCAAGATGTAACTGGGGGCAGGTCCCCTGAGTTACAGCACCTTCGTGAGAGCTTGGAGATGATTGGCTCCATGACATGGGGCCATACCTGCCCAGACTCATGATGGTGGCCCAGTAAAGCTGGAAGGATATGAGAGCACTGGCAAGTGTAGCAGATTGTGGGAGGAGTCGGAAATAGGGCTGCAGAGGAAGATTGGCTCCGGATGTAAAACCCAGACACGGCAGCCATTGAAGGGAGAACCATGCGGCTTTGCCAGAGTGGGGACCCCCGCAGCTTTAGAAGGGGGAACCACCACCCGGCTTTAGCAGAAATCCAGGCAACCCAGCTGATGGTGCCGGGAACCAAGTGAGGCCTACCAGCTAAGACGGATTGCTGAGAGGAACTGGGGGCTGCCTGAGCCACGGACTTCTATTTCTTTTCCTGAGATACAGTACCCCAGACTGCGCAAAGGGGGAAGGAAGGACTGTGTGTGTTGGTGGGCATTTTAAGGGACTTTAGGATTTTGATGAAGACGTTAGGTCACTACTTTAAGTCTGTACAACATTAAACAAACATTTCCTTTCCTTTTCACGAATCTCTGGCATTGAGAGATGTCTTTTCTATAAGGTGGCAGACATAATGAACCTGGGGGGCTCCTTTCAGTAATAGTATACTGCCCTCGGTCCCCCCGCTTGGCCCCATGTTGTTCTGTAATATTCCCATCTGTGGCAGATGGGTGGCTCTGTGGTCAGAACTCCCCCACAGTGCATAACTCCATGTCCCTTTGCAAAACTTTCCTGTCCTTTACATAATTTTGTTTTTCATTATTAATACAACTCTCTTTCATAGAAAAGGGAAAAATGTTATCTCAGAGAAACAAATGATCTTGTACTTGAAAAAACAAGTACAGGAATTATGGCTACATTCTTTCTTTAACAATTATAAACTGAGAAGACTCCATGTTTCAGAACTTTCATGGTAATCCCCCCATTTCTACCTTTTTGGGAGAACCCAACATTAGAACAAGGACCTACTGGGTTACAGTTCTGTGATCTCGGCTGTAGATTTAGTTCTCAAGATGATGATCTACAAAAACTTGCAGCTGAACTAGATAACTGGCTGAATTCAAAACCCAATAAAGATGCTCATTCTTATTTTTAGACTTTATTTTGTTAAATGAGGTAAATGAGAGCAATATTAGTTACATCGGCGGCACCACTTCAATAATAGGAGTAACAATAACAATAATACTTTAAGGTTCTTATCTCAAAGGAAACTGAAACACTTTAGCAGCATTATTGTCCCATTAATCTCACATATTTGAGAAATAGTGCTGTGTTGTGTGGTTGGAAGGGTATGAGCTAGGGAGTCCGACGGACGGTTGCAGAAATGAGTAAATGAGATCACGTACATCAAGTGTGTGCCAGCATGGTAAGTGCTACACACGTAATTCTCTCCTTCCTCTCCAGACCGACTGGCCATTTCTTCCCCATCTTCTCTCCCAACCCTGCTCCAGCATCCCCTCCTCCCTCCCTTCTTTTATAGTAGTGAGATCTGAGACAAGTTTTTTTTATTATCATGATTTTTTAAATTGACCCAAGAGTATTCTGATTCTCCCAGAGAAGTCATGAAACTTATTATCACTATTTAACTGCCATGCATGGGCAATAGAGTCCAGATCCCACCTCACTCAAGTCTCTGAAGGGCTGGGGAAGTAACTGTTCTCTGTCAGCATTACTCTTCATCAGTTAGAGGAGTCTTAAATCTGAGGCATTATTATGCCTACACTTTGAACACCTGGATGAAACAGATAATCTCTAAGTCAATATGTTATTGAACCCAAGTTGGTGAGCTTAAAGAAACATGAGTTTGGAGTAAAGAAATGTTTTTTGATTGAGAACTTGCCAAGTAAGAAGACGTGAGACCAAAAGGTGCCTACAATCCATCTTGCTGGCTTCACTAGGTGAGGGATTTGTAAGGCTTTCAGGGGATCAGGTATGTGGAAGTGCTGTCAGGGCAAGTGTTACTTGCAGGACCTTGGACCTTTACCACTTATGGTAAAAGGCATCAGCAGTGGATCTTCCTGGACAGCTGTCACTTCTCTTCTGAAAAGATTCTGGTGTTCAAGTTCTGATTATGTTTAGTCCTTTGGTTTCATGGGGGTGGGGCAAGACTTCAGTTCCCATGCAGCCAGAGGAAACGTTTTTCTCTTGTGCAGCATACCCAAGCTGCAGAACTTGCAGTTTTGGACTTTGGTCTCTGAAAATCGACTCAGCCAGTCTCTTACATTAAACAGGACAAGACTGTTTTGAGTTGGTTCTGCAGTTACAGAGATAGGTCAAAGACTAACATGGGATGAGACCTACGGTTCTAGGAACTCAGGTTATAATCTACATGCCAGGTTCTCTGTATGGATATCCTTAAGATTTCCCCAGAACTTTTACTACAGTCTTGTTGAAATATTGTGACCTTGCCATGGTCATTTTTGGAAAAATTACATACCCATGCTGGTGTCAGGATGTTAAACAGTGAGCAGTTCACCACATGAGGCCAGCCTGGTGGTAATGGTGGTGCTGGTGGGGGAAAAAATGGAAAAAAATTACAAGAGCCTCTCCAACTTCCAGGGCAGAATGAAATCAGATCTTTAAGATGAACCAACTTTTCCTCACACCAGACAACTAGAGTGAAGATTGTCTTTCCATTTCCAAACTAGGAGACATGAGGATTTTATAACTGCAAAATGTACAGTTTTATCTTATAGAAGGTTGTGTATTGCATGGCACTTTTAAAATACCTGTAGATGGCTCCAGCCTGGTGACTCAGTTGGTTGGAGCATTGGGCCATACACTAAAAGGTTGTGGGTTCAATCCCAGGTCAGGGCAAATACCTAGGTTGCATATTTCATCTTCAGTTGAGGGTGAATATGGGAGGCAATGCATGTTTCTCTCTTGCATTAATGTTTCTCTTTCTCTCAAAAATCAACAAAAACATATCACTGAGTGAAGATTAAAAAATAAAAATAAAGTACCTGTAGAGGAAGTAACTTATTCTAGTGCAAGAAGTATTTAAAGACAATATTTATTCATGTATATATGAACAGCCTGATAACCCAGGAAGAATTGTGGGATACTAAACTTTATGAAGTCTTGGAGAAATATAAATCATGGCTTTAAAAGCTGGCAGCAAATTTGTTTGAATGTTGGGGAACTGTGATGTCCAGTCACTGGCTTGAACACCATGTTCATTTTTTATTAGAACTGAGCAAAACTCCTTAATTCTATAAATGCACACACATGCACAAACAAGATGAAATTATAAGAAACATAGTTCTGATCAGAGTGAATGTGAATGCATTGAACAACCATTTAGAAAAGCAATGGATTTAACAATGTGGACTAATTTATAAAGCAGTATTTTAAGAGGAAATTGCATGGCTTGGCTCAAATAACTATAAGGAAAGACAATAATGGTGTACTATTGCAAGGTTATAGGTTTTAAAGATGGAGGAGGAACACAGAATGGTTGCATTTTTAAAGGCTATAGCCAAGCAGAACAATGTGAAATTAGGCAAAAGAAAAGCTGGATGGCTCCCAGCAACATTTCCTCATCACGGAGTTTATAACTGGAAAGTGAGTCTCTCCAGAGCTGCTAGAAAGGCTTCACTGCTCCTGTCACTTCACACAAAACACACGAAGCTGCTATGAGAGGTATACAAGGTGACCTGATGGGTCTCCTGTCTCTAATTTCTGTGATTTAAAGGTTCTGTGCTATTACCCAGCAAGAAGCATTGCTTCTCAGTGACTTCACTTATAAAATGATCCTACAGGTGTTTTCTCTGAGCTTCCACCTGGGCAGACCTCTTACCCCTTGCCCCAACCATGCAGTGAGATTCAAGATGAGAGTATTCAACATCTCAGGATTGGGGAGAGTGTTTGGAGAAACAGGAGAAAATGGTTGCTTACTTGGGAAAAAAATAAGAGCGAGAGAAACTGGAGGAAAGGTGAGATTATTACACACTAGTGAGTTTCTCTGCATCTAAATAGAATTTTGATTTATATATCACATTCCTGTAAGAAAAGCTGTATTCAGTGCAGAAAACTGCATATTCACCTTTCTTTTGACAAGACTAAGGCAAAACAAAAGTATTAATTTAACCATAATTTATTGAAATCCTCAGACTATAAATTCATTCTTGAAAAATCGCAGGGCAGTAACAATCTTTGAATGATGCTGAGCATCTCCAACTTGTTAAAAGCCTTTTAATGACAATTTGAGAATGCAATTTGTGTGTGCCATTTACATGATCTGTGTAAAGCTTTATCTTTTGGCCCAGATAGTGTTGGATACACAAGATGACAAACCTGCAGAAAGCAGCCCTTGCTGGTTTTCAATTATAAGTACAAAGTTTGGCTTGAGTCTTTCCCCTCCTTTTGTGGGCATTTGTGAATGGGACACCTTGCGAACACTGTATATATTATATGTGTAAGAGAAAATCACTGGTGTACTTCATCAGGGTTCAAAAATGATTTTTGGTAGCCAGAAGAAAAAAAATAGACTGGACTTAATGTTTTAGGCTAGAGAAGAATAGCAAAGGTACTCGATCAGTTACTTAGCAAGACACACTCTCACTGAAGCACTGGGGGTTCAGGCTAATAAAACTATTTGTCACAGACTCTTGTGTTCTGGGAACTACAGGGAAAAACAGGAGAACAACACAGTATCTGTTCTTCTCAATGACTCCCAACCCTGTTTTCTTTCTGCTACTGTTCTCACACATTGTCTCAGAAACATCAACCAACCTAGAAAATTGAATACAGCAAAACAGCCACAGTAACCAAGCAGCAAGAAGAGACAGAGCAATAGTTGCTGTCCTTAAGACACCAAGAAATCTTTGTTTTCCTCAGGACCTGGATGGAATATGAACAGTCTAGGTTTCACTGAAAAATAGATTCATTTTCCCATCTGCCTAAGCTTCTGACTGTGGACTTTGCTGGTGATTCAGGGCACCTTTCAATAATGGACCCACCACAGAATCACATTCTCATTTTCCTTATATTTTATATGTAGATTAATTTTCAACATTCCTTTCTGGGTACTTTGTTTGTAATACCTTGTAGCACTTACTATAAAATTCTGTGACTAATTAATATATGTACATATATTAATATGTACCTCTCTGACATAGAATGTGGAAACTGAAAGAAAGGGGCAAGATCTAAATTGCTTTAAATTATGTGCTCCCAAACTTTATCCCAGAGTTAGTGATTAAGAAAAATATTTGTTGAGTGAAGAAAATAGATGAGTGAATTTGTCAAGAAATGTATCCCTATTCACTCTTATTGAGGGATCAAGTAAAATATCTAATGCTTTGAGTAAAACCCAGGGTCCCGTGTTTGAGATAATATTAAATTATTGTTGTCACAATATACTCACCAAGAAGTTGGGAAGCAGTTGCTTGGAAACTTCTTCCAATGAGAATTTCAAGGTCTCACAAAGTAGCCCATTTCTCCTATGCACAGCTGTTAAACATTTGATATATAGAGGGCTTATATATGTCCCTTAGAAATGTCCACACACATTGAGATTAGTTCTAGTACATGAGTCTAGAAAAAAATATTAATTACTGTTAAAATTAGAAACAATACAAAATGCTATCTCTGCTATTATTCAACACTTTATCAGAAATCTTAGCCAATAAAATAAAAGAAGGATAATAAATGAGTGAATAAATAATTAAAAGGAAGATACAAAATTGTCCCTTAAACATGCCAGTATTCAAAAAATTCCAAGCAAATAACTATTATGCTGTTTGAGCTAATAAGGGAATTCAGCAAGTTTTCTTGTAAAAATTATATAGTCATTAGTATCAGTATAAATCAATGATAAATGCTTAAAAATGCAGTTGACCAGAGATTCCATTTTAACATCTGTAAACTATTAATATATGTGTGGTGTCCACTTTGCGTTGCATACAAAGTAGACATTCCCTCCTGTTTCTGTGCTGATAAAACTCTAATGATGTCAGACTCTTGTCTTAAACAAGGGGGGCACCATTTTCAGCTCAAAAGTAAATTCTAAGAGGCCAAAGTCAACTGTTGATGTTTACCATTCTTTTCACTTATGATTGGTTGAGGGAAACCAACAATGTATGGAACATATGATGGGTGCTCCTTCAAAATATTTGCGTGCTCTTCAAACATGACACCAGAAATTTTTCTTGTAGGTTTTCCTGTGTCTAGTTGTGATGTCTATGTGACAGTTGCAGAGTGACAAGAAGGGGAGCAAGCCAAAGACCGAAAAAGAAACATTAAACATAACAGAGATGAAAGCTGAACAGAACCTGGATTCTGATAATTATGAAAACCACTGAAATGACCAATTCCTAAGAAAACTAGCCTGGAAATCATGCAGACAAGAAAATGAATTTTCCTTATTGTTTATACTATTTAAGAAAAAGAGAAGCAAAATATTCAGGCAAATTATTTACAAAACACCTAACCAATCAAGAATGAACATCCAGAAGAAAGGAAAAGAGAGAGAGAGAGAGAGAGATCTTATAAGTTAATGGTAAAACTATACACAACCAAATAGAAAAATCAGCAAAGGATATGAACAGAAAATTTATAGAAAAAGACAATATGATATTTATGAACATAGAAAAGAATGCCCAACTCAGCAGAAATCAGAGGAATGCAGAGTGAACAATGAGTATAATTTCCAACATATTAAGCTGGTAAAGAAAAAAATCTGACAAAATTAGAGTCATGTTGATAATGGTATGGATAATTCCAGTGTAAGTTCTTTGGAGCTAGGATGTTGCTTCATTGTTCTGTTGCACTTTTTGTAACTAGAACAGCACCTGGCACACAGTAGAAGCTAAGAAAAATGATTGAATGGCCAAATTTACTGAATCTATATACATATTTTTAAAAATCTAAAACAAATATAACAAAATTTTAGATTTTATGAATTTACATGTGACAATTCTCATCATAGAATTTTGTTGTATTTTATAATTTAAAAAAATAAAGGCCCCTTATTCAAGAAAAAGCCTACTCTAAAAAATAGGTTTGGGCCCTGGAGAGTTAGCTCAGTTGGTTAGAGCATCATCTTCATATGTCAAGGTCGAGGGTTTTATTACTGGTCAGGGGCACATACAACGATCAACAGATGAATGCATAAATAAGTGGGACAACATATTGATGTTTCTCTCTCTCTCTTACTCTCTCATTCTGAAATCAACAAATAAAAATAAAATAAGCTGGGGTCATGGAAAAGGCCATATAAAAGAAATAGCGAGAAGACCAGATGAAGACAGATATTTTCCATAATTTAGTCTGACAGAATAATCAATTCTTTACCAGGAAGTAGTTAGAAATTAATACCAGAACTTCATCATAATTCTGGTCATTATAAACAATGTGCTCTTATATGTGTTGGCATACTGAAATTAATTGTATAAAGTGAGTAAAATTTTATTACAAAATTATGGATTTATCCTCAATTCTTTTCCTATTTTTATAATGTGATGAGTTAAAATAAAACTATCTAATTACATTGCTTATCTATTAAGTATTTAATCAAGATAAATAACCACTTTTTTTAAGGAGAAAACTCTTTAAAGCTTGTGTATGTATGCCTCTGTATGTCAAGTCTTATACATGCATATGGTCTTAATTTGATGATATGGGTTTTCCACTTTTCTTCTTATTCAACACAATTTAGTAAGTCCTTTCTATTTAGTAGATACTCTAGTAATACAACAAAAATAATAAAGATAATAATATTATTATTGCTATTAAATTATATAATACTGATAATATATATTTATTATAACAAAAGCTAATATTTGTATATTATGTACAAACACTGTTCTAAAGTTTTATATATATCAGTTCACTTAATTGTCACAACCCTATGAGGAAATAGAAGAGATATGAATAAAAAGCTACAGAAAGACTAAGCAACTTGCCCAAGGTCACTCAGGTTCAGCTTCATGGGCATGAAACCTATACAGTCGCTTTAAAGGACCCCCTATAGAGATTCAATGTTCTATTGTCCCTGTCTCAAAATGCTTAATTCATTTTGAACAAAATCCTCCACGTTTTAATTTTGTATTGAGCCCTGATAGCTGATGCTGCTTAGGTTTGTAAGTGTTGGTTTCTGGTGAATTTATCTTTAATCACTACACTCTACTACTCTCTTGAGACAGGCAGGAGCTTATTCTTATGTATATATTTAACAAATATCAACTGCATATCATGTAGCAGGCACTGTTGTTCTAAACATTGAGGATATGAGGTGCAAGGTAGGCAATGTCCCTATAATCGTGAATCTTATTTTAGACAATAAATGAACAACCTGAAAACATAGGATTGTGATGCATTCTCTAAGGAGAATTAAACTAGAGTTATAAGATTTAAAATAACCAGTGATTGCTATGGATTGACCAAGGAAAGATGGCATTTAAAATAAGATCTAAGAAGATACCTCTCATGAGACAGTCTGAAGAAAGCATGTTTCATTTAATTCTATGTTTGTTCTTTATTGTTCACCTTTGGGGGGAAAAAGCAAATATTGCCTAGTCTAGAAAATTATTGTTATAACATTCTCTTCCTTATTTGACATGCTTTTTAAATATTTTGGTTCAGGCCTAATTCATTTTTCCAAATAGAAATGGTATACAAAAATGAGAAAGCTTCATACCTTATATTGAAGTGTCAAAGGAATTTGTCAGTGATTTATGTGTCTGTAAATTAAACTTGGTATGAGTAGTAGAATCTGGCCATGATACTAATTGCAATGAGAACAAGATAGAATTGATTAGAACATTGACTCATCATGTCTGAGCTGTCCTCTACTCTGCATGGTGATTGTCTCCCGCAGTTATGCAGTGTGGTATCACTGACTGTAGTAGACTGTTCTGCATGGCGTGGGCCCAGCTCTCACTTGGAGATGCACAGGGCCCACGGATAGGTTCTCCTGTGGGGAAGCAGTCCTGCAATGTACCTAGGCCACTTTGAGTCTTGCTTTTTGCTAAAACTCCCTCACCCTGAATTGAGGAAGTTTACTGCAAAGCAACTTCCTAAAATCCGTGCTAAACCTTCCAAGGATGAGTGTAACTGGTCCAACCACTTTTGCCTTTTCATTTGCAAATATCCGTCTTCTGTGATGTGATTAGTGGCATTGGCTCCTTTGTTTTCTGTAAAAGGTAACCACCTAAAGCGAATCTGTGCATAGTTAATGAGGACCTTCTTATAATATGCCCAGTAAGACAATAAAAGCTCATTGGAGCAAGGCAGAAGCTTTTGCTCCCCTTGAGAGGGAAGCCATCCCATCCCCTTTCCTCCAGCAGATTCAGTAATCCGTGTGAATGTCTCATTTTTCATCCATGATGATGCGGACCCCACGAGCCGGGGTCCGCATCAACAGACTAGAAGTTGACTTACAGCCTTGTTTTCCCAATCCACTAGCAATATAAAATATTATCGTTAGACCCTTTATTTTACAGACAAGGAAGCTAAGGACCAGTACATTTATTTAGATGGTAAAGGGCAGTTTTACCAGAGAGAAGGTGGGTGGGAGGAGGCAGAAGAGGATAAAGAGGGGATAAATGATGGAAGGAGATTTAACTGGGGAGGTGAACACACAGTACAATACACAGATGATGTTTGTAGCATTGTACATCTGAAACCTATATAATTTTATTAACCAATATCACCCCAGTAAATTCAATAAAAATGTTTATAAATGACAGTTTAGGCCCCTTGGTTTCTGACCAGTGAATTTATTTTTTAATTCCAAAAAGAATAACCAATTGAAGGTGAAGTGGGACACATTTCTGTTGCAAAGATGGACACTGAAGCAAGTCAGAATCACCACAAATATAAGAGAAAGATACCAATAATTATTAACATATCTTGTTGAATTAATAACAGCATTCTTATATTTTAAAAAACTGCTCCTCTGTTATAATAGTGATCAATTATTTGTAATTAGAGTCTACTTGCCTTCAATTATCAAACTCTGTATTACTGAAAATGACAAATAACCCCTGAAAATTTGAATAAACAAGGAGTGCAGTCAGAAATATAAAAACCTTTTTATCCTAAGAACTTGGGGAGAAATTTTGCTTTTGAATTTCTAATCACAGCTCACTTTAAATCATACTGTCACCTATTTGAAATTCATTGGCTCTTCCTGACTTCTTTTTAGGGCTATATTTTTGGTAATTGAAAGATAAGAAATAATTTTGTTAAACTCAGTTACTTTGTAACAAAATCGATAAATATTTTGACTACAGAGAGAAAAATACCAAAAATAAAAAAATAAAATAAACCCCCCTATGAATGAGCGGAGAAGAGAGCTACTGTTAGGGTTTTTACACCTCAGTTTATAAAGACTCAGGGCTCCAGAGAGATCCTGCAAAGGCAAGATGGTTGTGGGGTGGTAGTAAGAGTAAGGCCAAAATGAAGAGGGGTAGATCTGGGAGGATACCCAGCTTCTTCTATGAGAATTAACTCTGCTTATTTGTTCTGTATATTAGGGTTCAAAGAGAGCTGTTTATTAAAAACAATGTTTGATAACCAGAAATCTATCGAGCTGTTAACTAAAGTTTGTTGCTGTCAGGAAAAGAAATAAACTAAATTTTTTGGGAGACACACACACAAATAACAATGGGGAGAAGGAGAGAGAGAGAGAGATTTATTGAAAGTATTCTAGGTTTTCACAGACCCCTAAGGAGAATGCCTACAGTCGTGGAGTGGGTGGGGCAAAGACCAGATACTGAAGAACTTCCCAGAGCTCCTGAATTCACAGCTTCCAGTTCAGTAATGTGCCCAGAGGTAAAAGTTGCTCTTGGCCCAGCATTTCGAAATCCCTAGGAGAACCTGAGTACCTTAGCTGAGTCACATATCCCCTTTGGAAAAATTAACCAAGGTCAAAGGGCAGGTTCACCAGGCCCCAAAATGACTGCTGAGGGTTGACCGCCATAGCAGGGCAGATCTCCTAAAAGAAAGGTGGGCTTGGCAGATACTTGGCTTTCAATCCCACACCCATCTTCCTAGCAGTTAGGAGACCAACCAAGTCATATTCTTGGATACAAGGCCAAAGGTCATTGTTATGGGTTGAACAGTGTACCACCAACATTTGTATATTTCAGTCCTAACCCCTAGTACCTCAGAATGTGATCTTATGGGGGAGATAGGACTTTTGTACAGGTCATCAAGTTAAAATGAGGTCATTTGTCTGGGCCCTAATTCAATATGACTGTTGTTTTTGTTAAAAGGAGAAAATTGAATACAGGTATGCAGAGAGGGAAGAAGATGTGAAGACACAGAGAATGTCATGTGAACATGAAGATTGCTGGCTGACTACAAGTAGAGAACTAGAACAGGTCGTCCCTGCTCAGAACTCAGAAGGAACCCACCCTGACAACACCTTGATTCTGGACTTTTGGCTTTCAGTGAGGCCATTAATTTTTGTTGCCTGGGACATTTAGTTTTTGGTACTTTGTTATGGCAGCCCTGACAAACAAAAGCAGTTATTTTAGGAGATGATCTCTTTCTGTAGGTTACATAAATTAACTTCTGCTCCTAGCCAAAAATAAATTTGAAGTCAGGCCACCTATATGACTATGTGGTTTCTGGAAAGCCACTTATACTTTCTGGGTGCCAGTTTCTTCATCTTCAGAGGAGCCATGATGCCTCAGCTGTCTACAGTTTGGTTGTGAGATTTTCAGGATAAATCAGAACACTGTATTAGAGAGTTCTCTAAAGAATGTCAAGGAATCTGACTGGATGACCTTTTTTGCTATGAAAAAACTGACAACACTGCACATATTTTATTTCAGGCAGTGTGACTATATAAATCAGCTAATAAGAAAGTTTATAATAGTCATTTTAAGCATTATTACTTTGACAATTATACATTGAGAAGGTGGAGGAAAATAGGACATCTTCAATTTAACCAAAGTTTATAGTACCATTTATTTTAATGTTATGATTGCTTTCTCCCTTCTTTCTCAAAATCTTTCCATTTTACCTAGTACAAGTTGAGTAATCCAGTGATTAATAAGAATCTTTTTACCATTTAAAGAAATTAGAAGGATCTTGTTACATTAATTTGTATCAAAATATATTAAACTACTTTTAAGATAGAATTGTCACTTTACATTAACTCTAGCTTGGGGCTAGATGATGACTTTGTGAATGCCATGGGATTGAATTTTAGCTTTAAAGCTGGTGTGTGTACACACACACACACACACACACACACATACACACTCATGCTCCTGCAGGTCCCATACTTAATCTGATTTAACTGCTCTTCCTGACCCATGACATGCTTTTACTGGTATAATAGTAGATCAGGAGCTCTCACCTGCATGCTGGATAGAAATGCAATTATTGGGTCTGTTGCTCTTGACATTATGAAACTTGCCTGAGATATTTTTGTTGCTTTATGGCAACTCCCTTGAAATCCACAACAAGATATTATTTTGAAAGGTGGCTTTCTACTATGTGTTTGCCAAGTTTCAGGTAAATAAAATGTAGTTTCACTGGTCCGTACATTGAACTTAACTGGATTCCAAGTAATGGATACATATGGGCTTTAGTTTTTATTATAAATATATTCTGTGTGCTTTTTAAGTTGAAAAGATAAGTTGAATTTAGTTTTTTAATTAATTTGAAAACAAACTATCACACATCCTTAGAATAATCTCTTTCCAGTTTTTCGTAAATAATAAATTCATTTAGTATTGACTGACTCACTAGTGCCATAAGTTATTTAAAGATAACTTATAGCCAGAGTTACAAAAATAGCTCTTCATGCATTTTTTGTTATTATTCTCTGTTAGGAATACTGACAGATATGATGAAGCAGTTGTTTGTCATAGTTATGTTCCTACTCATAGTTTCTCGGGGCCACTCTACTAGAAAATATGCTAAAAAGTTAGCCCTTCATGTTACCTTGTGTAAATTGGTTAGTTGACATTTCCCACACATATGTTATATAAAATACTAAAGCATAGATTAATTTATAGTTCATGTATTACATAGTACACCTAGATTAACTTATTTTCTATGGATCATTTCTAATAGGCTTTTAACCAGTCTTTGTACATCACAACTCCATTCTCAAATTCTAGACTATTTTTAATGTTATAACAAATTTTCGCCCCTGATTTTTTATATTAGAAAGCTCAGCATTATTTTATTTTCTCCTTTTCTTCATAAGCTCTCTATTCAAATCAATTTATAATTTCTTTTTACTTTCCTTTTTTTTTTAAAATATTGGTGATCCTTTCTCTTCTCAGTACAATAGCTGCCTCATGGGTGCCTGTACCTCTACTCTTACCTTGTCATTGTCTCTCCAATTAGTTTCAACTTTACCTCTGTATACTTACCCAAGTTTTTTTTTTTTTAATGAAAATATGATCCTGGCATTCTTTACTTGAAGTGTTGCAGGGTTTGCCAATGCCTATGCAATACACTTCAGGCTCCTTGGCAGGGTAGCCAATGACTTTTAAATCCTGGCCCCTGTCTTTTATTCTTATGCCTACAGCTTCCACTCAATCCTCCAATATTCCTGCTACACCACACTATTCACTATTGCCTGGACATGTTCTTTCACACCTCCAAACTGTTGCTGATGCCATATTATACCTGCAATACACACACATTCTCACACACGCATATGTTTTTTATTTTATATATCCCTATACAAAATTGTTTTCATAACACTGTTTTGGAGTTTTGTATATATAGATACACTTAGCTCTAATTTATTCATATTCAGTATTGTATACTTTCTTTTTTATGAATATTACAATCTATTATCCCATTGCCCTGATAGTAGACATTTAAGTTAGTCTAACATTACAAACAATGCTGCAAATAACAGTAGCATATATGTCTATATTCACATGTATGAGTAATTTGGGAGGTTAATAAACTAGAAGTGAAATTACCAAAAAGGAGAATACATACAGAACTCGTTTGATGCAGTCTGCCAAAAACATCATTTTAAAGATATTTCCACTTATGTCACAACCAATATTATCTCTTTAGCTTCATACTTATCTTCAGAAGATGTTATCAATCTTTGTAATTTTTAAAATCTTAGTGTAGCAGTGCATAATTATATCAGTGGAGAATTGTCACCCACTCTACCATTCCTTTGACATTGTTTCTATAAGTGCTAACTCTGATTAATGTGTAGCTTGTAGATGAACAGCATGCTTGTGAAAGAATCCAAGGAACTAGCTTCAAATGATACAAACCCCAACCTTCAGGCATCCCAGCTCTGGGAGATTTGCTGACCTCTAGCTGTGGAGTCAGGATGACATACAACCAAGATGATGTGAAGCCAGATGACTAAACCAGGATGATGCACACCGGACCATCACTGTTCTTATTGGAATGCACTGTGCTAGTCTTCACATAGAGAACTTTTCAGCCCCCTACCTTGATCTTTCATTCTGTTCCCCTCTCCCTCCTTATAAAAACCTCTCCCTCCACTGAGAGGTGGAAATGGGCTTTGTGACATGAGTCTCCCATCTTCTAGGTGGCCAGCACCTGAAAATAAACCACTTGCCTTTACATCAGCACCTGCCCCTCAAGTATAGACTTTCATAGCAGCAGGCAGCCAGACCTGTTTTTGGTTACAATTTTTGACAACTCCAGATGAGACCATGTGTGGACTCCTGTAAGACCCAGAGGGCCCAGGCTAGGTGTCCCAGCTGCTTGTGGCAGGCTGACACCATGAGGAGGATTTCAGGAATTTCCCAGCAGCCGCTGAGAGTTCTTTATCTCAGAAACTCTTCCTGCTCTCCTTCTCAAGGCATCAGCTGCATTTAAATGCTTTGCTCGTGAAAGGAAACAGGTTGTTGTTGGGCTGGTGAGCCCAGACTGGGTAAGTCCCTGGTGTGCACAAGCAGGTGCCCCTGTCCCCCCACTTTCATTCTTTGAGCCATTTAGGATTCTGTGGAATCAATAGGCACCACTTGGCAGTAGGCATGGCTCATTGACAAGAAAATATCTCAATTTTTCAGTGTAGGATTTGGTCAGAGCACTCTTTTGATTGTGGTTTGGGTATTGTTTGATTTTCTTATTGCACACTGCTTTTTAATTATCTATTACTTTTGTTTCTCTGTTCTTCTGCAGGAAGAAGTCTATTTCTGTTTGAGAGCTTGTGTCTGTTTCTCTCATCTGTCTGAAATGAAAATTTGGTTACAGTTTTTTGTTTGCTTTCTCACCTTATGGAGAGGTTGGTTTGATCTTTGCTCTTTCGTATACATCAAGAATCCTCTGTCCCCACTGTTTGGGCCTCACGCCATTTGGAATTTGTCAGGGTTGTCTGTTGTACTGATGTGAGATAAGATTCTAAGGCTAGTCCCAGTCCCTCCTTTTAGAGGATGTAGTTTGAGTGTACTCATCTGTTTAAATTTTGTCTTTGCTTTATATATTTGTTCTTATTTCTGTTTATGAAAGGAAGAGCTTGGTCTTAATCTAGAATTGTTTTGCCAAAGTTCTCTGACAAATGGGATAAGATGTCTTATGTGCAAGCTTTCATGTTGTTACATCACAAGGATTCTACTGAGAAAGGATTTAAATTGATGGCCTGAAAAAGGGAAAAGATCTCACTACTCTCTCAGAGAGTAAAAATCAGAAAAGGAAAGGAAAAAAAAACAGGCATTTTTAAACCTAAGTGGCTAAGGCTATGCCAAGCCTGGTATCTCCCCTGTCTCTTCTTCAGCCTCTATAAAAGTTATCAAGGACACTAGAATATGAAACAGCTCACTTTTGAGCACACTAAAGGAATGCAGTAATCACCAAGAACAATATTATAAGTGTATTTGTCAATGGAAAAAAATGGTTCTGAAAATTATAAAATGCATTTATAAATATATCAATCTAAATAATTCCAGTTACTTTCAGTAATCTCTAGAAAGTGAAAATTCTAATTAAGTTGGGAGAAATATATGGTTTTGGTAATAAAAGGTATAAATTATGGCAAAATATTTTGAAGGAAATAGAATTGATTGTAGGTCAGGTTAAATAAACTTTGTTATTTCTGGGTGAGTTGAAAAGGACAAACTAAGAAGGACTAGGAAAGTTGCAGAGAGTTCCTGTAAGTTGAAGAAGATTTGTGTAAGTCATAGAGGGTCTGTGTAAGTTGAAGATGGTCTGTGTAACTAGAAGAGAGTATGTGTAATTTGAAGGATTTGTAGATAAAAGAAGCAAAATGAAAAGGAATTGAGGAAGTGCAAAAAGGCAAGAAAAGGTAAAGGAAATGGATATACATATTACAGAAAGGGAAAACATTTGGAGAAAAAGTTTTCAACAATGGAAATGGAAATGAAAAAAAAGAATAAGAAAGAAAAACAAAGGCACATAGGTAGATGATAAAGCAAAGTAATAATTTTATGGACACATGAAAGAGACAAAAGCTTCCTGTGATTTTCCAAAATCAATTGTTATTTCCCAATTGCAACTCCAGGTAAAATTGACAGTGCAGAACAAATTAATTGATTTCTCAGTCTGATATAATTTCATTTGTAATTTTGATTGCTATCTTAAAATGTTGTTACAAAAAAAGTAAATTATTTTATCAATTCCATTGTGATGTGATCTATTGATCTATAACCATGTCATTTTAAGTATTGTTTTTGGACATTTAAAGACAGTCATTGTTTTATTCTGATGCATTTGCAAAAATGTTACATCTTGTGACTTATTCTAGAGAATACATTTTAAAATCATACTATGAAATAGATGGGGATTTGTGGGGCTCTGCAGAATGATTGGTTTCATAAAGACACTGACAAATAATCAGGATAAACAAGAATTGTGCCCTGACTGGTATGGCTCAGTGAGTTGAGTGCCAGCCTGTGAAACAAAGGGTTGCCAGTTCAATTGTCAGTTAGGCCACATGCCTGAATTGGGGGCCAGGTCAGGTCCCCACTAGGGCACACACAAGGGACAACCACACATTGAAGAAAGGATCTCTCTTCCTTTCTTTCTCCCTCCCTTCCCCTCTAAAATAAATAAATAAAATCTTAAAAAAGAACAAACAAGAATTGGTTGTGGGACTAAATGAACTGAGGATAATTATTGTTCTTATGATGTTGTTAAAAATATTACTGATTTAAAAGTACTTATTTGTGTTCATAGAACAACTTGGTAAATTGTAGCAATATTGAAGCATTTATGTTTTTCTTCCTACTTGATCCCTCCAGAACTTGGAAACTCTTAATGTTATTATTTTCATGGCACTATACTTGTGTGCATGAATTCAATAGGAATCTGACGTTTTCCAGTTTCCTACTGTGGATTTGTTAGCCAAGACTTTGACTGGGATGTCACGTCTGAGAAAGACCTGCCTAGACTCTGGATGTCAGCAAAAGCTTTAAGAAATAAAGATTGACCTTGAAACCAATTAAATTCCCTTGCAGAAATAGCCTGGCACCTTGCTTACTCATATAATTCATAGCAGTCTTTTCAAGTAAGGGGGAAAATATCTTAATTTCTTGCTTCCCCTCTGATGTTTAATAAGTTTGAGCATCTTTTTATATATCTTTATGGCCCTATTGTGTTTCTTCCTGTAAAACATGCCTATTTATATATCTTGCTTTCCATGCTTGGCTTAAATGTCAAAAACATCTTTCAAGGTCAAACAAAACTTCTAGATACAATTAATTCTTTTTAGCAACTGCATAAGATTTCAAACTGCATATTTCATAGCTTATTCAATTGTTGCTATATTAATGGACATTCAGAATGGTTCTAGTATTGTGCTATTACTACTTAGGTTGCTCTATACATCCTTGTACATAGAACCTTACCAAAAGATATTTATAGTGATTCAGTAGAATTTTCTAAATGTGAGATTGCTGGGTTAAAACACTGACATATTTGCATACATTAGTCATTTTAACAATACTGACAATTAACTTTCCAGAGGGGGTGGGGGAAGAGAATAAAGGGGGATAGAAGGGGAAGGGTCATCAAGGAATATGTATAAAGGACCCAAAGACAAAGCTAAAGAGGGGTAGGATTGAGGATGGCAGGTGGGGGTGGATGGGGTGAGGGAGAGTGATCGGGGGAAAATGGACAGAACTGTACTTGAACAACAATAAAAAATACAATTACCCTTTTTAAAATACAAAAAATAAAAATTTATCAGTACATACATCTGCCAGCAGTATGAGAGCTTGCCAGGCCAACATTCATGTCATACTGACTCTTACCAGTTTTGAACTGAGTATGCATGCCTTGGAGTCAGAATGCCTCAGTGCAAAGTTCACATCCACTGTTTACCAGCTCTGGGGTTCAGTTTTCTGCTGAGAAACGCTGAAGACGCTACTAGCAGGTACTTAATGGGATTTTCATAATAATTATATGAAACATTTGAAAATGCTTAAAACTGTTCCTTACACATAAAAACCCCTCATAATTATTAGCCATTATTTATTTTTGCCAATTTGATGTTTAAAAAAATGGTACAGGATAGTTATGAATTATTGGAGGTGACACTGATTAACAAAATTACATACAGGTCTCAGGTGCACAATTCCATAACACATATGTACACTGTATTGTGTGTTCACCACCTTAAGTCAAGTCTCCTTCCATCACCATTTATACCCACATACCCTCTTCTACCTCTGCTCCACCCCCCAGAAATCATCACACTGCTATCTGTGTTCATTAGTTATTTTTTTTCTTTTTTGCTCAATTCCTCTACTCCAACTTGCACTTTATTCACTCTGGAAGCAGCCGAGTGAAAAACATTCATAGATTAAGTCTTTCTTTACAGAGTGCTTATCTCAGTTTGCAATGATATGTTTATTTTTGTAATTTTTAAAAATCAATGTTAAATTACAAACCAGATACTCATAAGCTCCATCATAGGTGGCTTCCTGTGTCTGTTTCTCTCCAATGTATTCATTATGCCTAGCAGGTAATCACATAGTGGCATGACATTTTTATTGTCAGTTTTAGGAACTTGCTACATAGCATAGCTATTAAACCGTTTTTTGTAGTTGTTTATGTTACAAATATTATTACTTTTCCTATGACACTTTATGAAATCAAATATCAGCTTTTCCATCACTGTTTGTGCATTTCTTATCTTATTGTCCTCTAACAGAAGGTTATAAAAATATTATCCTGAATAGTTTTCTAACATTTTTAATAAAATTTTAACAGACAATTATTGCAAGAGCATTTAGTACATAAACCAATATTTCCCTACTAGATTGTAATTCTACCCTTATCACAAATGAAGTTTCCCATATAGATTTGAGTTTAAATTTGGTCTTTACTTGAGCCATTTATCTATCTGCCTACTCTTATTTCAATTTTAAAAACTGTTGAATTACAATATTTGGCTGTTACTAAATGTATGCACTGCTGTATTTATTGTATAATGTAATCAATATCATTCAGCATGTAACAACTGTGTATGATTTGATTGTTTGATTGTCTTCCTCACTAGATTGTGAAATCATTGAGAACAGGGAATGTTCTCTTCTGCTCCCTATATCCCGACTTCACACTACTCTGCCTGGTACAATATAGATCCTTAAAACATTTTTGATGAATAAACAATAATTAGATGAACATACAAAATCCTAAATTCTAGATTCTAAATGTCATACTGAACATTAAAATCTTTAAACCACTGACATTTCATTCCATTACATGGAAAAAACAACAAAATAATCTTATGGAGTCACTTTATGGTGTCATACATGGCTTGCTTATTTGTTGCTATTGATAGAGGCCTCTAGGTTTTTGACTCATGAAAATAACAGCAACTTCACAATCAATAGAGAAAACATAACTGTGTCTAGGAAAATCTTCTCCTCAAAGATTCAAAGTTCAGAGTTACTAAAATTCCCTTCCTTTTGCTCCTAAATATTCTCCATCATCCATAAACTCTTTTTGTGTATAGATCCTATGACAATCCCTTCCTGTAAAAGGAAAAATTTGCTGTTTTTAGACAAGCAATGCCCAATTTTGCATTTTTCTTTGATAAGCAGAAGAATTCAAATTGTACTTTAAAAAGAGGACCCTGGATAGAACGTATCTGCATGTTAGGAACATTTTCTTTGAGGACAGATGGCAACACCATTTGTTTAGTCTAAAAACCTCAGAAGTCCCACTTTCTATAACATGGTTTAAAAAATATCCACGTATCTTTCATATAGATAAGTATACATGGGTATTTTTTTAAAGCATATTATCTCTGATTTTTCTTAACAATCACTATTTTATATTGTTTATGGATTCTTGTATCAGACATTGGAATAGGGTTCAGTGGGTATGTCTTATCTCTGGTCATGATTTTTGGAGCCTCAGCTGGGAAGACCTGAAGCCTGAAGGTGACCTGATGGCTGGAGGCTGGAATTGTTTGAAGGCTGTTTGCTCACATGTCTGGAGCTTGACATTGGCTGTCAGTTGTGACCTCAGCTGGGGCTCTATGATGCATGAGGTCTCTTCAAGTAACTATCTGGGATCTTTTACAGGACGGCGACTGGGTTGGACGAGCAAGTATCCTCAAAGCTTAGGCAGAAATACGTAACAGATTATTTGTTTTATTTTTATTTTTTATTTAATCTTCACCTTATAATATGCTTATTGATTTTAGGGAGAGAGGAAGGGAGAGAGACAGAGAAAAAGAGAGAAAGAGAAATATTACATGAAACAGAAACATCAGTTTCCTTACCTATGTGCCTCAACCTAGGTATGTGCCTTGACTGAGAACTGAAACTAACTTTTTGGTATGAGGGATAACACTCCAACCAACTGAGCTACTCGACCAGGTGCACGGCACTTTTATGATCTAACCTCAGAGGCCAAATAGTGTCACTTCTACTGCACATTGTGGTTGAGAGAATCACCAGGGCTCACCTGGGATCATGGTGAGGGGACATAGACCCAACTGTTAATGAGAGAAATGACAAGGTCACTGTGTAAAAAGAACATTAGGATGGGAAGTATTATCATGGTCATTATTGGAATACACACTCTACCAAAGTATGACTACTTTGAATTTAGTATTTAACACTTCCATGTACTTGAAAAAATTACCATGTTTCTCAGACTATAAAACACACCCCCCCACCCAAAATTGGGGAGGAATAATGGTTGTTAACACTGTTGTTGAGTTCTGTTTACATTTACATTGGTGAAACATTATGTGATTTATGTTATTAAATATTTTACTGTATTCTTTGCTTCAGATTTTTTTTCCTATTTTCCTCCTCTAAAACCTAGGTGCATCTTATGGTCCAAAAAATACAGTATTATATATACAAGCAAAAATAAAAAATATATAATATTGTTTCATGTGTTTTAAAACTTTATATAAATTCTATATATACATATTTTAAGTTTCTTTTTCCCCCTTAATGTTGTTTTGAAGATTGATCCAGATTAATATATACACTCCATTCATTTTAACTTTAGTACTATGTACTATATACACATAGTACATATGTATATATATACACATATTTATATATACATAAAAACACAATATACATTTAGTACTATATATTTATATATTATATATGTAAAATACAATATATTTGGCACTAGGTATGATGTATGTAATTCCACAGTTTATTTCTACTCTCACTTGTCCGGTCTTTTAAAGTCCCAGAAAAAGAATTCCAATACCCGAATCATAGGGTGCCAGAAGGAGAAGAGAAAGAGCAACAAATTGAAAACTTATTTGAAAACATAAGGAAGGAGAACTTCCCTAATCTCCCAAAGGAAATAGACTTCCAGGAAGTCCAGCAAGTGCAGAGAGTCCCAAAAAAGTTGGACCCAAGTAAGCACACACCAAGGCACCTCATAATTACATTCCCCAAGATCAAAGATAAGGAATCTTAGAAGCAGTGAGAGAAAAGGAGAGAGTTACCTACAAGGAGTTCCCATAAGACTCTCAGCTGGTTTATCAAAAGAAATGTTGCAGGCAAAAAGAAGCTTGTAAAAAGTACTCAAAGTCATGAAAGGTAAGGAACTACATCCAAGATCACTCTCTCCAGCAAAACTATCATTTGGAATGGGAGGACAGATAAAGTGCTTACCAGATAAGGTCAAGTTAAGGCAGTTCATCAAAAAAACATATTAAAAATAAAATAATCCACTTCCAGCCAAGATGGAGGTGTAGACAGACACACTGTGCCTCCTTGCACAACCCAAATAAAGACAATAACAATTTAGAAGAAAAATAACCAACAGAACTGACAGAAAATTAAACTGTATGGAAGTCCAATAACCAAGGAGTTAAAATAGACACATTCATCCAGACCAGTAGGTGGGGCAGAGTCGGATGGCCAGGCGGAGAGGGATCAAGGAACAAAAAGAGGTGGCACCTACGTGCAAGATGGCAGCTGGCAGACCCTAGGTGAGGGGTGGCAATGGGCAGACTCAGTGAGGCGGCGATTGTGAAATGAGGCACAGCGTGCCAGATGGTTGGCTGACCGGGCTGTCCCACATTTGCAACCAGATAAACCAGGTGAAACTGGGGAGTGAAACAGACCACGCAGCCCAGTGTCCCAGCACTGGGAAATAAGGCCTTGAAACACCGATTGAAAACACCTGTGGGGATTCAGGTGCAGGGAGAGACTCCCAGCCTCACGGGAGAGTTTGTTGGAGAGACCCACAGGGTCCTGGAATGTACACAGGCCCACCCACATGGGAATCAGCACCAGAAGGGCCCAGTTTACTTGGGAGAAGTGGTGGAGGGGACTGGGATCTAACAGAGAGTGGAACAGGTGCCATTGTTCCCTCTTGGACCCCACCCCCACATAAATGTCATAACCCAGCAACTGGGTTGCTCCGCCTTGGTGAACACCTAATGCTCCACCACTCGTACATAACAGGTGTGGCAAGATAAAAAACAAAAATGGCCCTAACAGAAGAACAGATCAAAGCCCCACAGCAAATACAACTAAGCAACGAAGAGATAGCCAACCTATCAGATACACAATTCAAAGCACTGATGATCAGGATGCTCACATAATTGTTGAATTTGGTCACAAATTAGATGAAAAAATGAAGGTTTTGCTAAGTGAAATGAAGGAAAACACATCATAATTACATTAGCCAAGGTAAACATGAAGGAGAGAATCCTAGAAGCAGCAAGAGTTAAGGAGACAGTAACCTACAAAGGAGTTCCCATCAGACTGTCAGCTGATTTCTCAAGGGAGACCTTGCAGGCAAGAAGGGGCTGGAAAGAAGTATTCCAAGTCATGAAGGGCAAGGACCTACATCCCAGATTGCTCTATCCAGCAAAGCTTTCATTTAGAGTGGAAGGGCAGATCAAGTGCTTCTCAGATAAGGTCAAGTTAAAGGAGTTCATCATCACCAAGCCCTTATTATATGAAATGTTAAAGGGCCTTATCTAAGAAAAGGAATATAGAAAACATGTACAGTGAAATGACAGCAAACTCACAATTATTAACAACCACACCTAAAATGAAAACAAAAACAAAGCAAGCAATCAACTAGAACAGGAACAGAACCACAGAAATGGAGATCACATGGAGGGTTAGCAACAGGGGAGTGGGAGGAGGAGAGAGGGAGAAAAGGTACACAGAATAAGTAGCATAGATGGTAGGTAGAAAACATGGGGAGGGCAAGAATAGTATGGGAAATGTAGAAGCTAAAGAACTTACAACACATGGACATGGACTAAAGGGAGGGAATGTGGGTGGGAGAGGGTGAGCAGGGTGGAGGGGAGTGAAGGGGGGGAATGAGACAACTGTAATAGCATAATCAATAAAATATATTTAAAAAAAAGAATGAAAACAAATAGGAAAAAATAAAATAAAATAATCCCATAAACACTGAAGAAAAAGTAAATTTTCAGCACTCTGCCTGCAGTGATGGCCTAGCTAGCCCTTAATGTGTAAGTTATAATTTGTTATACTATGTTAACAGGAACAAAAAAATAAATAAAAACTTTTATTTATATATTTTATTGATTATGCTATTACAGTTGTTGCATTTTTCCCTCCTCCTTATCTCCCTCCATCCTGCACCCTCCTTCCATCTAGCATTCCCCTACCCCTTAGCACATATCCATGAATCTTGTCCATGGACAAGTTCATGTCGATCGTACATATAAGTTCTTTGGATTCTCCATTTCCTATACTATTCTTAACCTTCCCCATCTGTTTTGTGTCTACCAATTATGCTTCTTATTCCCTGTTTATTTTATCCCCATTCTCTCTCATCCCCTTCCCCACTGATAACCCTCCATGTGATCTCCATTTCTGATTCTCTTCCTGTTCTAGTTTGCTTTATTTGTTTGTGTTTTTGTTTTTTAAGTTCAGTTGTTGATAATTGTGTTTATTGTCATTTTATTGTTCATAGTTTTGATCTTTTTCTTAGTTAAGTCTCTTTAACATTTCATATAATAAGTGCTTGGTGATGATGAACTCCTTTAATTTGACTTTATCTGGGAAGCACTTTATCTGCCCTTCCATTCTAAATGATAGCTTTGCTAAATAGAGTAATCCAGGTTGTAGGTCCTTGCTTTTCATGACTTTGAATAATTCTTTACAGCCCCTTCTTTCCTGTAAGGTTTCTTTTGAGAAATCAGCTGACAGTCTTATGGATACCCCTTTGTAGGCAACTGTCTCCTTTTCTCTTGATGCTTTTAAGATTTTCTCCTTATCTTTAATCTTGGTTAATTTAATTATGGTGTGTCTTGGTGTGTTTCTCCTTGGATCCAACTTCTTTGGGCCTCTGAGCTTCCTGGACTTGCATGTCTAGTTCCTTCACCAAATTGGGGGAGTTTTCTTTCATTAATTTTTCAAATAAGTTTTCAATTTATTGCTCTTCCTCTTCTCCTTCTGGCACCTCTACGTTGGAACATTTAAAATTGTCCTTAGGGTTCTAAGACTCTCCTCATTTTTTTGAGTTCTTGTTTCTTCCTTCTATTCTGGTTGAATGTTTATTTCTATTCCAAATCTTTGATTTGAGTCTCAGTTTCATTCCCTTCACTGTCAGTTCCCTGTATATTTTTCTTTATTTGACTTTTCATAGCCTTCACTTCTTCCTTTTATTTTGTGACCATGCTCAATTCATTTCTGTGAACATCCTGATTACCAGTATTTTGAACTCTACATCTGATAAGCTGGCTATCTCCTCATTGCTTAGTTCTTTTTCTGGAGATTTTATCTGTTCTTTCATTTGTGCCATATTTCTTTGTTTGGGCATACCTGTTACATTTTAAGGGTCAGAGCCTCAGGTATTCACCAGGGTGGGGCAACCCACTTCTCTGCATGTGGCACTGTATTTGAGAGAGGGATCAGAGAGGGAACAATACCACTTGCTGGGCTCTTGTCCTGATTGCAGTCACTTCCCTTACCACAAGTGGATTGTGCTCCTTCATGTCGTGATTCTCGGATGTGTACACTTGTGTATGTTCTAGGCTCCTGTGGGCCTCTCTAACAGACTCTCCTGTGAGACTGGGAGCTTCTCCCACTACTACAGTCCCCACAGATTTTTACAGCTAGAGGTTTTGAGGCTTTAGTTTCCTGCTCTGGAACCCTGGGTTGTGTGATCTGTCTCATTCACCAGTTACTCCTCCCAGCTAATTCCCAGGGGAATGTGTGATATTCCAGTCTGCCATGTGCTGCCTCACCTGTCCTGGTTCGCCAGCTGCCGCTTTTACACATCCTCGCTGCGCTGGATTCTCGTCTCTGCCCCTCCTACCAGTCTGTATGTTTGTCTCTTTAACTCCTTGATTGTCAGATTTCCATACAGTTTGATTTTCCAGCATTTCCAGTTGTTTTTGTTTTTAAATTCATTGTTATCCTTCTTTGGTTGCTCAAGGACATGAAGCATATCTACCTATGCTTCCATTTTGGCCAGAAGCTTCAAAAAAGTAAATAAAAATTCAATAAAGCTTAGCTTCCAAAGTTCAGGTAAGTTTTTAATGTATATTCAGTCCAAAAGTATATTTTTTGCATTTTAATATGCAATACTTGTATAAAATAACAATATAATGAATGAATGAATAAATGAATGAATGAATGAATGAATGAACTGACAAATTAACCCATCAATCATGTGAGGATAAGTCAAGCATCTGTGAATTCAAAGCTGTCCATTATCTGGAGCCAAACTTTCCAACCTGACTTATCTCAGGTCTTCCTGTGCAGACATTGCTGCCTGTCCTTGGACTGCTTTCTGTTCAGGTTTCTGTCAGTTGAAAACTTCTCCATCCTTCAAGCTGTGTCTGAAAGTCAGTCTGGCAAAGTGACAAAGGCTCCAGATCAGACTGGTTTCATAAAACTGCTCACCTACTTTCAAACTCCATGAGCTTGAGCAAGTTCTCTAAACTTTATTTTTTAGACTACAAAATACAGATAACAATGTTATTCACCTGGTGGGTTTATTTTAATAATTAAGAGATACTATACCTGTGGTAGGTTTTCAATGGATATGAGTTTAGAAAGTTGTAGGATGGCATTTTCCTCATGAAGTCTTCCTTGGGTGCCATGTCCCAGTAACAAAGTATTTCCCCAACTTATTTGTACATTATATATAATCACCTACAGAATCTTTAAACATCCAAGCCCCAAGGCACACCCCAGAACAATTAGTCAAATAACAGTATTCTGGCAGGACAGAAGAATTTGTAGTTTTTGAAGTTCCCTCAATGTTTACAATGTGCCTATAAATTTAAGAAATATGGTTGTAGTGTCTCCCCAATCTACCTGATCATAAGAATCTCCTGGAATATTTACTAAGTAATTAAAAGAGCCTCTGCATTGAATCTAAGAGCTAGGATCTTCAAGGCAGAGACAGAGGAATCTGCATTTTAATGTATCATAAGTAAATTTCATTCTCAGGAAAGATAGTAAACAAATTATTGATATATTAGGTGTTCCTTTATATTAGATTATCTTGATAATTTATAAGTTGCTCAACACAGGGATAGTGTCTCTTTCAATTGTGTATTTCCTTGCATGATACTTACATATATTGGGTATGGAATACATGCTTCATGTTGAGCTGAATTAAAGAACACAAAAGTAGAATAGTTATTATAAATCCATCTCTTAATTGAAGCATTTATAATTGTATTGAAGAGTAAACATTAGTATACAGAGTATAACCACTTGTACATAATCTGACATCTGCAAAGTGTTGACATTAACCTCAGCTTTTCCACCATCAAGCTTCAGGAACTTGGAAAGCCACTTCACCCATCAGGGCCTCAGTTTCCTTATATGTATAATGTCATACATCTGCTTGTGAATTAAATGAGCTCTCTACAGTTTATTCATATTGAGTGCAAGCTAAATCCAAATTTTATTAAATATGAACCAGGAGAAGCTGAAGCTTTATTCTCAATTTTAAAATGTCTCTCTTAATTATTCTTCCCAGAAACAATTCCATTACTTTTCTGCAACCAAACAGTCTTTCTCATTTTGTGTTGCCCTTTAGTATCCATGGATGAAATGTGCTCAGAGCTTGGCAGTCACTGCCCTTCCTACAGGGCAGCAGCCTCCCTGACTGCACTTTGCCATTTGCACAAACATCCATTCTTGTTTTTATTCTGAAGCTTCTCTCTCACTGTCTGGTTTGTGAATTATGTGTCTGTTTTCTGTTTCCTGCCATAATGTTTGCTCTTCACCAGTTGGTCATTTTCATCAATGGAGATACTCATCACACTCATTGCTAATCTCCCACTGTAGCAAATGAAAAACATTAATTTTTTTCTTGCTGTGTTTAACTCTATTTCTTCTCATTTACCAGAGAATCTGGCACTACAACTAAGATGACCTCATCAAGAGAACAGATACAAGACCTACCTATGAGGCCTTGAACATGTTATTTAACCCATCTATGCAGAGATTTCCTTCTCTCTGGTCTTTCTACTCACAGATTATAACAAACTATTCTTCAGAAAAGATAGAATCATTAGCTATTAGATATACTTTTTTTCTTGAATTATATGGAAGAAATAACAAATTGATATTGGAAAACACTTGATCTCAATTAACCAAAATGATTGTAATACCACACACATAAGGAGGAATCATATGTGCTAATATGTACAATTTTTATAGTTAATTGAGAACTAAAATTGTTAGTGTTATCTTTATTATTTTTTAAAAGAATGCATTAGCTTCTTAATGCATTAAAATAATTGAATTTTTAACATTTTGGACAAAACAGATATTCATAAAAATAATAATGACCAAAATATAAGTCATAGCAGATATCAAAGTATTTTTAAAAGAAATATAATATTGGACTAGAATCATGTTGCATGTCTCATGAATAAGAATATACTTTTATTCAGAGCTATCTTTGGGGGAATATGATTGGAAAGGTTATCAAAGAAGAAGCTAAAATTTTATAACTAAATCTAACGTGATCTTGGGAGCAACACCAGTTTCATTTCATCAACTGACGGTCTAAATAGTAGGCATGGGTCAAATGTCCATGATTATCATTATCCTGCAGGTCATTCATCTACCCACAGTCATGATGAGTCATATGGCATATAGGAGAGATGACAATATTGTGTGATGATTCTGCTTTGTGTATCTGGATGAGACTAGGAGAGATATTTTTCAGCAAAATATTTTACATCTGATACTTTTCCAATGTTTTAATAAGCTAATAAATATCTGTTCAATGCCACTGGACACAATAGAAAATAAAGTAGGTGAAGAAGAACATTGAATTACAGTCATTTTATTTTTAAAGAAGAATATTGAGAAATGATCATACAGAAATGGCTGTTAAAATAAAGAGATAACTGGCACATGATGCTGAGACAAATATTTTTATAAACCTAAGAGCCTTTGTGATGTTCTTCAGGGTCATCACTTCGAGCAGATACACAACAGTCTCTGTAATTACCATTGCTCAAAACAATTTGGAAACAAATTTTAGGGTACAGATATACATATTTTATATGACAAGATTACCTGTTTGTTATGAAGGTCAATTTTTTTATTGTCTTTGGTAATATATTGTCAAAATATATGTATGCATAGCAAGAAGGTTAAGAATATGGGTCTGGAACAAAAATACCTGGGCTTAAATCTCAACTATACCAATTCCATTTCCTATCTGTAAGACCTTGAATGTTATTTAACCCACCT
Organism: Trachops cirrhosus; assembly: GCA_028533065.1. NCBI lineage: Eukaryota > Metazoa > Chordata > Mammalia > Chiroptera > Phyllostomidae > Trachops > Trachops cirrhosus. The sequence goes on from CM052544.1 coordinate 68,502,103, forward strand.
ATGCAGAGATTTCCTACTTTCTAACTCTGTATATAATTCAGCTATGAGGAGTAAATCATTGTATCTATATCTATACCTAATCTATATCTACATCCATATCTATCTGTATTTATATCATCATCTCTCATCTATCAACATTTCCATATCCAGAAAGTATCCAGCTATGAAATATGAAAAATAATGACATTTATTGAAAAAGATACAAGATACAGGAAACATTGTACCTAGGACAATGATGCCTCAGTGTCCTTCAAAGTAGTTACCTTGGAACTTCACACAGTTTTCTCAGCATCTCTTCCACTGTTCAAAACCCTCTGTAAAATTCTTTGTTGGAATTGCCATTAGCTGTCCCAATGTATTTTCCTGAATCTTATTAATAGTCTGAAATCTCATCCCTTTCAAAGATGATTTCAGTTTTGGGAAAAGCCAGAAATTGCAGGGCACCAAATCTGGGCTGTAGGGGGGTGAGTTACCTGAGTGATTTGATGTTTCATCAAAAAACTCTGCAAGAGTCATGATGCATGAGCAGGCACATTGTCCAGATGATGCTGCCAGTCATGATTTGTGCATAGCTGTGGCCATTTTTTTCATAATGCATCTTTCAACTGATGAAGGACATCAGTTCTCCTTATTAATTGTTTGGCCTGGAGGGGTGTACTCATGGTGGGCAACACCTTCCCAATCAAATAACAAAGTTAACATGGTTATGATCTTGCTACGACTTTGTGGTGCTTTATTTGGGCATGGGGGACCAGGCAACTTGTGTTAGGATGGCTGGGCCTTTGTTTCTGGATCATAGCTCAAGACCTACCATTCATCTCCAGTTATGACCTTCTTGAGAAAATCTGATTCGTTGGTAGTGGTTTGAATCAAGCCACTAGCAACTGCAGCACTATGTTCCTTCTGCCTTGGTATGAATTTTGCCACAACATGTTTCATGCAAAGATCCTGCATCAAAATCTCAGACACAGTAGTCTTTGGAATCCCCAGATCAGCTTCCAGTTCTTGCACTGTGAGTTGCCAGTCTTTGTTGATTGAAGCCTGTACACGTCCAATATTCTCAGGGGTTCTACTTGTTGCAAGGCTTCCACAACATGGATCATTTTCAATAATTGTTGACCATCTTTGAAGCATTTGTGCCACAGTTTTTTTGGGGCTGCAATCTTTGCATCATTCCCAAAAGCCTTCTGAATCATCTGAATAGTTTACACAGAGGAATGTTCAGGCTTAATGCAAAATTTGATGTAGATTCATTGCTTTACTTGCTCAGTCATTTTGAATGTGATGGCCACACAGTTCACATGCTCACTCAATGGTGTCTACCACCCCCACTGACTAGCACAGTGAAGTCATCATTGTTCACTCATGTGCATTCCAGTCCACTCTCCTTGGCTGCCAGGTTACATGGATATTGTGCAAATCATTCTCATTATATTAACAATGGCTGGAGTTCTTCTGGACATACATATCCATATATGTCTGTGTGTGTATATATTGTTCACATGTATGTGAATATGTGTGTATACTATAGACATGCTTGTATGATATGCTAAATATTTGCTGTTGCTATTATTATTAAATAATTAGAGAACATTCTCTTGATTTTTTTTTGGTGAGGAGTGTTCTCTTATTTACTTTTTCCTATGTAAAGAATACCTTTAACCATGTGAAGTATATTTTGAAATATTGCAAATTTATGAGAAGTTAACATAATAATTTCAATAAAAATTTTGACATGATAACCTCAGTATGGTGAATAGTAATTAATACACATGCTAATTCTTCCAGATGTTTTTAGAATAACTTTGAAAACTTTAAAATTTGATATTTATACAGGAGAAAATATTTATGATACTTAATCTTCTTACATAAGTGCATAACCTTTCTTCATTTTAAACCTTTTTACTGTTGTTCACTAACATTTTATAGTTTAATTCCTAGTTATTTATAGGTGTTTTACATTTCTCTGTGATTTATTGTGAACAGAATTAGTTTTTCCAACATATTGTTTTACATCATTTCTGATGTTTTAGGTTGGTTCTTTCAAAAGCAGATACTGAAATAAGAATTCATATGCAAGTAATTTACTAAGAAAGTGTCCCAAGAAAAACTCACAAGGGAATAAGGGTAAGGAGGGCAGGGAAGGGGGAAAGTTCACCAAGGACAATGTCAGACTAAGTCATTCTTAATTCACCTTTAATTTGATCCCATGGGGAACTGTGACATGTCAGCTAAGATTCATTGCAAGAAGCTGGGGTTTTCATACTTCCACCCATTCATTTGGTGGTAAATGGGCACACCCAGGGAGATATTCCCAGACACTTCTGAGTGTTCATTCAGGCAAAGTAGTCACCAGGAGCCTCAAGGCAACACTTTGTTATATTTTGTGTCTTGTATTCTTGGGCTTTTAGTTAGCTAATAAATGAATACATTCGATACTTTGAGGTTTTAGTTGGAATTTTATATAGCTTGCATTTTATTTATTGATTGATTGTTGTTCTATTACAGTTGTCCCAATTTTCCCCATTGTTCTCCTCTTCTCCACCCTCACCCTGCTCCCACAGTCAATCCCCACCCTATTGTCCATGTCCATGGGTCATTTATATCTGTTCCTTGACTAGACCCTTCCCCTTCTTTTCCACCTTAACTCCCACACCCCACCCCTTTGGTCACTGTCAGTCTGTTCTTTGTCTCCATGTCTCTGGTTTTATTTTGTTCATTTGTTTGTTTTGTTCATTAGGTTCCACTTATAGGTGACATCATATGGTATTTGTCTTTTGCTGCTGGGCTTATTTCATTTAGCATAACACTTTCCAGTTCCAACCATGGTGTTGCAAAAGGCAAGAGCTCCTTTTTTTCTTTTTGATGTGTAGTATTTCATTATGTAGATGTACCATAGTTTTTTCATCTACTCATTTACTATTGGGTATTTAGGCAGTTTCCAAAACTTGGCTATTGTAAATAACACTGTTATGAACATAGGGGTGCATAGGTTTTCTTGAATTGGTATTTCAGGATTCTCAGGGTATAATCCCAACAGTGGAATCAATGAGTCAAAAGGCAGTTCCATTTTTAGTTTTTTGAGGAAATTCCATACTGTTTTCAACAGTGGCTGCACTAGTCTGCATTCCCACCGACAGTACACTAGGGTTTCCTTTTTTCCTCATCCTTACAAACACTTATTATTAATAAGTGTATTATAATATTTGTTCTAAATCTGTGAACAAATATGTGATTGATATTTAAATAGGGATTGTGTTTAATAGGGATTGAGTAGATTGCTTTAGGTAGTATGGATGTATTAATGATGTTAATTCTAATAATCCATGAACACAGTATATGCTTCCATAGATTGTATATTTATTAATTTCTTTTTTCAGTGTTGTGTAGTTTTCTGCATACACGTCTTTTACCTTCTTGGTAAGGTTTATTCCTAGGTACTTTATTTTTCTTGTTGCTATAGCAAGAGGGATTTTTTCCTGATTTCTGTTTTTGTTATTTCATTGTTGATGTACAAAAATGCCTTCAATTTCTGAATATTGACTTTATAACCTGCCATTTTGCCAAATTCATTTGTTAGATTGAGTAGTATTTTTTGTGGAGTCTGTAGGGTTTTCTAAACATTATATGTCATCTGCAAAAAATAACAGTTTTACTTCTTTCCAATTTGGATGCAGTTTATTTTATTTTTTTTTCTTTTAATCATTGTTCAAGTACAGTTTCTATCCTTTACTCCCATTCCAGCCCACCCATCCATCCATCCCCTCCTCCATCCCATTTCCAACCCCCCTAGCTTTTGTCCATGTGTCCTTTATATTTGTGCCTGTAAACCCTTCCCATTCTCCCCTGAAATTCCCTCCCCTCTCCCCTCTGGTCACTGTCAGCCTGTCCTCTATTTCAGTGTCTTTGGCTATATTTTACTTGTTTCTTTGTTTTGTTGTTTAGGTTCCTGTTAAAGGTGAGATCATATGATATTTGTCTTTCACTGCCTGGCTTATTTCACTTAGCATAATGCCTTCCAGCTCTATCCATGCTGTTGCAAAGGGTAGGAACTCCTTCTTTCTTTCTGCTGTGACCCCAAATAGCTGCTGCAATTTTGATAAAGAAAAGCAAAGTAGGAGGGATCACAATATCTGATACCAAACTCTATTACAAGGCCACTGTAATCAAAACAGCCTGATACTGGCATAAAAACAGGCACATGGACCAATAGAACAGAACAGAGAGCCCAGAAATAAACCCAAATCTCTATGGCCAATTAATATTTGACAAAGGGATCAGCAACATAAAATGGAGTAAAAATAGCCTCTTCAACAAATGGTGTTGGGAGAACTGGACAGCTACATGCAAAAAAAAATGAAACTGGAACACCAACTTAAACCATACACAAAAATAAATTCAAGGTGGATAAAAGACTTAAATTTAAACCGTGACACCATTAAAGTCCTAGAGGAGACCGTAGGCAGGAAAATCTCAGATATTTCACACAGAAACATTTTTACTGACACATCCCCTAGACCAAGGGACATAAAGGAAAGAATAAACAAATGGGATCTCATCAAAATAAAAAGCTTCTGCATGGCTAAATAAAACAGTATGAAAATAAAAAAGAGTACCAACTGTATGGTAGAACATATTTGCCAATGATAACTAAGACAAGGGTTTAATCTCCAAGATATATAAAGAACTTACAAGACTCCACTCTAAGAAAACGAGCAACCCAATTAAAAAATGGGCAAAGGATGCCGTTTATTTCTTTTTCTTGTCTCGTCACTGTGACCAGAACTTCCAATACTATTTTGAATAAAAGTGGTGAAAGCAAACACCCTTCTCTTGTTCCTGATCTTAGGGGGAAAGATTTTAGTTTTTCTCAGTTGAGTATGATGCTAGCTGTAGGTTTCTCATATATGGCTTTTATTATGTTGAGGTATCCTTTCTCCATTCCCATTTTACTGAGCAATTTTATCATAAATGGGTGCTATACTGTATCAAATGCTTTTTTAGCAGCATCTATTGATATGATCATGTGATTTTTGTGTTTCACTTTGTTTATGTGGTGTATTATGTTTATTTATTTGTTGCTATTATACCATTCTTGCATCTCTGGAATGAATCACACTTGATCATAGTGTATGATCTTTCTAATGTATTGCTGGATCCATTTTGCCAACATTTTGTTGAGGATTTCAGCATCTAAGTTCATAAACAATATTGGCCAGTAGTTTTCCTTCTTTGTTGTATCTTTATCTGGTTTTGGAATTAAGATAATTCTGTCCTCATAAAAAGAGTTTCAGAGTTTTCCCTTTTCCTGATTTTTTTGGAATAGTTTAAGAAGTATATGAGTAAGTTCTTCACTAAATGTTTGGTAAAATTCACCTGTAAAACCATCCAGTCCAGGGCTTTTGTGTGCTGAGAGTTTTTTGATTACTGCTTCAATTTCACTAGTTATTGGTCTAGTATGGCTTTATTTTTTTCTTGATTCAATTTTGCAATATTATATATTTCTAGAAAATTGTTCATTTTGCCTAGGTTGTCCAGTTTCTTTGCATAATGTTGTTCTTGGTAATTTATTACAATCCTTTGTATTTCTATTTTTAAAAGATTTTATTTTATTTTTAGAGAGGGGGAGGGAGGGAGAAAGAGAGTGAGAGAAACATCAATGCTTGGTTGCCTCTCATGCACCCCCTTCTGGGGACCTGACCTGCAAGCTAGGCACATGTCCTAGACTGGGAATGAAACTGGTGATCCTTTGTTTCTCAGGTTGGTACTCAATCCACTGAACCATAACAGGGAGGGCTGTATTTGTGTGGCTTTTAATTTCTCCTCTGTCATTTCTTATATTTCTTATTTGGGTCCTCTCTCTTTTCTTGATGAGTCTGGTTAAACGCCTGTCAATTTTGTTCATCTTTTCAGAGAACCAACTCCTGGTTTTATTGATGCTTTGAATTGTTCTTTTAGTCTCTATGTCATTTAATTCTGCTCTGATCATGATTATTTCCTTCTTTCTACTCACTCTTGGCTTTGTTTGTTGTTGTTTCTCCAGGACTTGTAGATGGAGGGTTCAGTGTTTATTAGAGATTTTTCTGTCTTTTCTTAGTGGGACTGTATTGCTATGAACTTCTCTCTCAAGACTGCCTTCTCTGTGTCCCATATGTTCTGGACTGCAATTAGTTCATTTTCATTTGTTTCCAGAAACTTTTTGATTGCTTTCTTAACCTAATTTTTGGCCCATTCATTATTTAATAGCATGTTGTTCAGTCTCCATTAATTTGATTGCTTTTGAGTCTTTTCCTTGTGGTTCGTTTCTAGTTTTAAGCCATTGTGATCTGAGAAGATGCTTGATATGATTTCAATTTTCTTGAATTTGTTGAGGCTTGTTTTGTGTCCCACCATGTGGTCTGTCTTTGAAAATGTTCCATGTGCATTAGAAAAGAATATATATTTTGCTTCTTTGGAGTGAAAGTTTCTGTATATATCAATTAAGTCCATTTGATCTAGAGTATTATTCAATGCCATGATATTCTTGTCTTGTTAATTATTTGCTTGGAAGGTCTATCCATCATTGGTAATAGGGTGTTAAGGGTTAATATCCCCTACTATGAATGTGTTGATGTCAATATCTTCTTGAAGTCCTTCAAGATTGTCATTATTTATTTGGGTGCTCCTTTGTTGGCTGCATACATGTTTACAAGAATTATATCTTCTTGAGGGACTATTCTCTTAAGTATTTCATAGTGTCCTTCTTTGTTTCTTTTTAAGTCTATTTTGTCTGATATAAGTATTGCTACTCCAGCTTTTTTTTTTCACGTTTGTTAGCTTGGGATATTTTTTTCATTCCTTCAGTTTTGTTGTGTGTAGATCTTTTGCTCCGAGGTGGGTCTCTTATAAACAGCCCATATGTGGGCTGTCTCCATTAAGCTACCCTATGTCTTTTGATTGGAACATTTAATCCATTTACATTTAAGGTTATTATTGATGGGTACTTATTAATTGCCAGTTTTTTCCCTTTGTACCTGTGTTCCTCTCTCTCTCTGTTTGTCTTCATCTTCTTGTAGTTCACTTTAGCATCCTTTATAATGATGATTTTTTGGAGCTGTATTCTTTCAGCCTTTTTTTGGGGGGGGTCTGGAAAACTCCTTATTTTGCCATACATTTCAAATGAAAGCCTTGCTGGATAAAGTAGTCTTGGTTGCAGGTCTTTGCTTTTCATTACTTGGGATATTTCTAGCAATTCCCTTCTGGCTTGTAGTGTTTCCCTTGGGAAGTCAGCTGATAGCATTATTAGAACTCCCTTGTATGTTACTAGCTGTTTCTTCCTTGCTGCCTCTAAGATTCTCTCTTTGTCTTTAAGTTTTGTCATTTTAATTATGATGTGTCTTGGACTGGGCCTCTTTGGATTCATCTTGATTGGGACCCTCTGTGCTTCCTGGGCTTTCATGAATTTTTCTATCATCAAGTTAAGGAAGTTTTCCATCATTACTTTTTCAAACAGATTTTCTATCCCTTGCTCATCTTCTTTTTCTGATATCCCTTTGATATGGATATTATTAAGTTTTATGTTGTCCTGAAGTTCCCTTAATCCCTCTTTGTTCTTTTTGTGTCTTTTTTCCCTTTTCTTTCTCTTTCAGGGATTCTTTTTCTACCTTGTACTCCATCTCACTGATTCGATCTTCTGCTTCACTAGCCTGCTTTTAATTCCTTCTACTGTATTCTTCAATTCAGAAATTGTATTATTCATTTTCTCCTGGTTCTTGTTAATAGTTTCTATGTTCTTGTTCATGCTGCTGTAGTTTTCAGTAAGTTCCTTGTAGTTTCCCTGGAGTTTGTAGTTCTCTGAGCTCATTGAGCATACTTATAACCACTATTTTAAACTCAGTGTCTGATAGTTTGCTTGCCTCTATTTCATTTAGCAATGTTTCTATGGATTCCTCCTTTCCTTTTGATTGGGGGTTGTTTCTTTTTTTTTCTCCATTTTAGGTGACTTTTCTTGTTTGTCTCTGCTTCTTAAATTGATTTACTTTGACTCCCTGTCTTCATGTTGTGACCCTCTGTGGCAGGAGACCTGTGGGATTTGGTGGTGCCATCTTATTCGTCTCCTGAACTTGATGCCCTTTGGATGCCCCTTCTGCTGTTTATGTGGGCTCTGTAGTTTTTATAGGTTCTGGCCGTTGTTGAATCATTCTTTGGTGGGTCCTTCCCTTCCACTGGCTGACTGAGAGTCACTCTACCCACAACATCTTGTATGCTGTTGTACAGGTGCTGCCAGAAAAAAATCAAACAGCCCAGGAACCAAACTCACATCCATGAAATTAACCCCCACTCACAGTTGCACTATCAATGGAAAATGAGCCAGTATTAATAAAGATGTAAAGAGATTAAGACTATTATAAGAAAAGAAAAGTGAACATGAGATGATTAACTGAAAGAGAAATGATTTTTCAGTGCATAGAGGAGGAGCAGTAATAAGAGTAGGGAATAGAGACAAAGTGAAGAAAATAAAATGTACATCATAAATAAAAAAGAGAAGGAAGGAGGCAGAATGGAGTAAGAGAAGGGAAGCATATAGTATTCGGTTTAAACAGAACTTAAAAAATACTACTATAGTGTGTGAGAGAGAAAAAGATAAATAAAAAAATAAGAACCAAATTAGAGAAAAAGATCTACCACAGCACTAGCAACAACAAATAAGCAAAGATTCATATAGGTGGGGTGGGAATATGGGGAGTAAAAAGAAAGAAAGAAAGGGTTAATAAATGTCTGTAGGAAAGAGAAGTGATTTTGAGATGATAGAAGAAGAAGGAATGCTAAGAATGAGGATTGAAAAGCAGGTTAAGATAAGAAAAAATTAAAATTGAAATTGAAATAAAGGGCCGGAGAAAGGCAAAATGGAGAAGGAGAAGGGAATGGTAACATTTGAGATTTGAAATACAAAAATAGTAAGGATCTAGAAATAAAATTGAAGAAATGAAATAATAACCACCATATACGCATCCAATGAGTAAAGACTTATAAAGGTGGGGAGAGAAAAGGGGTATTGTAAGAATGGGAAAAAGAATATGAGATAACTAATGAAAAAATGGTTTTGATAAGCTAGAGAGGGGAGAAATAGTAAGAGTGAAGAATGGAAATGAGTCATAGCAAGAAAGAAAATGAAATGTAAAATGAAAATAAGAAAAGAAGAAAGTTAAATGGAGTAAGAGAAGGGAGGAGCAAAATACAAGATTTGAAATGAACTATATTACAAAAACTAGTGACTAATATACACAAACTTGGAGGACAAGAAATGAATTTTAAAAAGCTATACAGAAGAGAAGATAATGCAAATCCTTAAGAAGACTGTGATGGAATTCATCTTAGTAGTATCTAGTTTTTACCACTATCTTCTCTTTCTATATCCATCCCTAGCGAGATCAGATGGTATCCCAGTCTGATCCTAAGCAACCTGTTTGAGACTGCCAGTGATTCACAGTCTACGACTGTCTCTTTCAGTTGTTAATCTAGTAGATCTGTAATCAGCAGTCAGCCTTAAATCCTGCAGAGTGGGGCGGGGTAATTCCTTTGGGTGGGGCTATTGCTTCCCCTCAGGCTGATGCCATTTGGAGCAGACTGCTCTGCTTGATGGCTCCTGCAGTATGGGCAATGATGGAGCAGACTGCTCTTCAAGATGGCTCCTGCAATATGGGCAATGAGTCAGCAGAGAAATCCTGGTGGCTGCTCTCTTTCCAAAGCCACAATCCCAAATTCTCCTCTAGTGCACTCTGTCCCCTTTTGCCAGATCCCAGGATAAGTGGCTGCAAATGAAACTTTATGCACTGATCCTTTAAGAGGCTCTCTGTGGCTCCAGCCATCTCTCCCTGACAGACAGATGACCCTTGCTTTTCACAGCTGCACGTAATCTTGGTTTCTTTCTAGCTCTTGTGCTGTAGGCTGGGGAGCCCAGCTTGGTGTTTAGGGCCCACACTTCTCACAGGGAACCCCCTTGCTGCTGAGATTTCCCTCAAGCACTTCAGCTGCTACCCATGGGAGCCCAGCCAGCCTCTCATGTCACCATTGTATTCTGTACCAGTCACGTTGTGGTGAAGTGGTTTCTTCTGTCTGCCTACCATTGTAAGACTTCTCTCCAGCTATTTTTCAGCTGGTTATTCTGGATGATTTGTCTACAATTAAGTTGTAATTCCAGATTGGTCCTGGGAGCAGGTCAGTGTAGCTTCTGCTTACTCCTCCACCATGTTGGATCCTCCACATACCTTCCATTTTTTAATTCTTTTCTATTTTTATTAACCCATGAAATTATTTTAATCAGTGTTATAATACCAACCTAAAATCAAATAAATAGACAAAGAAAATGTCATAAATGCTGGTTATTGGAAAAATAAGTAGACTAAAGTGATGGCATATGAAGCCAATATAAAAAGGAGCTGAGAATACCTTGGCCTAGTATCAAAACTGTTCACTTTAGTCCTAGCCTAGCATTTTTCAGGTCTATTGCCATTACACATTAAGTTCACTCCATCTTGTGACACAACCTTCAAAATGATGGCTTGTCTAACCCAAGTGGCTAAAAAAGTAGTGGTACATAAATGCAATGGAATATTACTCAACCATAAAAAGGAATGAAATCTTACTAATTACAACAACATGGATGGATCTAGAAGGTATTATGCTCAGTGAAATAAGTCAGGCAGAGAAAGACAAATATCATATGATTTCCCCTATGTGTGAACTCTATATAGACCAAAATAAATGAACAACCAAAATAGAAACAAATTCATAGATACAGAGAATAGAATATTAGTTGTCAGAGGGGAGAGGTATGGGGTGAAAAGGTGTAGGGATTGAGAAGTGCAGGTTGGTAGTTGCAAAATAGTCATGGGAATGTAAACTACAGCATAGGGAATATAGTCAATAAAAGTACAATAACTATATATAGTGCCAGTTACGTATTGGAAATATCAGGGGGAATACTTTGTAAGGTATATGATTGTCTCACCATATGCTGTATACATGAAATCAATACAAAACAATACTGAGTGTCAACAGTATGAAAAATAAAATTGAAAAAAATGATGGCTTCCTACAATTTCTCAGGGAAAAAAATAGAAAAATATCCATATCTGGAACAGAAGCTGCAATTGGAGTTCCCACCTGATGAACTTTAAAACAGTGCAGGAATTTTCAAAAACCTATTCCATTTTCTACAGGCCAAAAGGACAAGACAAATAGGAAAGTGAACAGATTACCAGCTTGCCTTTTTCCAGCCTTTCATGCAGGCACTAACTTCTGCAACTCCCATCAGGAAGGCAGTGCTACTTTTAGTTTAATATCCTAGCAGGAAGGAGAAACTCGGCAGCTTCCACTTAGCCATCCTACAATAATAACCCTACTTTCTGGATCACAAGGCCACTGCAGGGATTCTGCTCAATGACTAGTATGGCCATTCCAATTACACATCCAGTAACTGGAGAAATAACCACAGGATGGGTCCATGAACCTGTTAGGTACTTGGTGATTCAAAGCTGGGATAAAGCTCTATTTATTATCTGATTATTATAAATCCTGCATTGGTATCTGGGGTCCTCAAGAATTCAGGGCTATCTCTAAGAGTTTAGGTATTTCATTTTCTCCAATGTGCAATTACCCCTGTAGTTGGCCTCAAATCTCTTTTGACAAGGTTTGTGGAAGATAAACGATAGATGCCTGTGGCAATGTTGCAGAATACCCAAAACTGTCTTTCAATCAAGAGACTATTTCCCTGGTTTCAAACCATATTACAAAGGAATAGTAATCTAAACAGTATGATATGGGCACAAAACAAACATACAGATCAATGGAAGAGAATAAAGAGTCCAGAAATAAACCCATGCATATGTGGTCAAGGGAACTGACTTGGATCTAGAATTAGGGAGAGGACATCATTGTCTATTGTAATGACACAAAGCATGGATTTGGCCCACTACTTGAAATTTTTCTGGTTGTAAATCAAGTAATGTTTTACCAGGCTGCACATTTATTTTATTTTTAGGGACATGAGATTGATTAGCCCCTGCTAAAGATCTCATTGGATCAAAATTTCAATTCTAATATAAAATACATTAATATACCCTCTTAGTGTCTGGCTGTTATTGTCAAGAGGAGCTCAAGTCAATGATGATGTCTCCCAACATTATCCATGGCCTTTTGAGGATATTTTCATATTTTAAGGTTATAGATATTCCTCTCACCTATAAAATTTCTCAATGACTTATGAAGGATGTGACCTCTGAACCTTCTCAGAAAAAGCAGTGTAGGATAAATTAGTGCATGATGAATTCATTCCAACTTGCTATTTCCTTAAGCTTTTGGATTTTTTTCCTCTGCATTACACCAAGACAGCCTGGTATCTCAACATCACTGAGTTACCACTGAATCAAATTTTTACTCAACCAACCAGCTAACATGTTAGAACCTCTCCTACCAGCTATAACACATCATATTAAGACTCAGTGGTAGTTGCATCCATATCAAAAAAGTTGGTCTTATACATTCATACACATTTTACAATTATTTTAAGGTACAGCTATTTCCTCCCAGGTCACTGTGTATATGACCTCTTGGAGCATGCTGAGAATTGACACTAGTTATAAGATGCTTGAGGCGAACATGAGAGGCAGAAGCATGTCCTGGTAGGACAATGTTACCAGGAAAAGTTATTATAGAACCTTTGTAAAAGACGGCTAATTTCCTTCAATACAGGAGGAAGGGCTGCTTCCACTGGCACAGAAAGTTCAGAGTGTTCAGAGGTTCAACATATTTAACATACTACAAGTCTTTTCCAATATCTTATTCCAAATCTCAGGGTCCACCTTTTCCCGGTGAGTGCCCTGACTTTCACATAAGAAACTTGACAAGGCTGTGAATTCACCTTCTGTAATCTATACAAATAAATTTTGTTTCTGATTTTTCAGAGATTATCATAGAATTTAGAAAATGAAAGGTGATGGTTAGATTCTCCATAAACCAGTTTTTTGGTTCTCTGAATGTGACTTGACTGAGTTATTGCTTGAGAGTGTAAAGATCTGAGATATGATTTTCTTTTGAAAGTGCTTTATTACACTGAATGCAGCCCTAGCACTCCGTGTTTGTAGTCATTGTTGGAGCCATACAAGGAAACACAGCAGCCACTTCAGCTTTCCAGACACGTGCTTCCCTGGACTTTTCATCACCATCAACTGTGGATGATGAGGTTATTAATCACTATGCCACCAAATGCCATCCCTTACTTGGATCCCATTATATTGGATTCTTTTTGACAAGAGTCTCATCACTGCATTCAAGTTTAGTTCAAAGAGAAAAATGAACCAATGCCTAAAAACAACACAAATGTTTGAAAAGACAAGCACAGGCTAGGAAAATACATGTGCAGTGAACTGTAAATGATTAATATCTAGAATATATAACATTCTACAATTAATAAGAAAAAAATTGATAACAGAAGAAAAAGTAAGCAAAGGCATCTGAACCGCCAGCAACTGCAGGGTTCTTCCCATGCATGATGCCAATGATGCATGATAATCTGATTGGGCACTGAATCTTCAGCTGTGTCCTTTATAACTCTAACTTGTTTGTCTTGCAATATAATTTGCTGATATTAACACAGCAATAACAGTTTCTTTTGGTTAATATCTTCTAGGTAGTTTTCCTTTTGTTGTCTTTCTATATCCTCAAGTTGTTAGGTCTACATTGCATATAGCTCATTTTAAAAATATATTTATTTTCACTGGTAAGAACAATCCATTTATATTTACTATAATTATTATTATATTTGGAACTCTTTCTACCATCCTATTTTATGTTTGTTATTTGTTCTGTTTCCATGATCTCTCTTTTTTTCATTTTATGTTTCTTTCAGGTCATTATATTCAATATTTAAATGTATTTTATTTCTCTTCTTTATTCTTGGATGATTTATACTCCTTATTTTTTCCAATGGTTATTTAAAAATTTTTATTACTTAACTTAAAAGTTAAAATTTTCTGTATGTTGTCTTTTTTCAAACAACAAAAGACATCGGAACACTGACTTTGATCAACTCTGTCCTACTTTTCATGCTATCATTATACTGCGTTTTATATCTGTCTGATTTATTCACATGAAAATGTAGACATTGTTATTCTATACATTTAATATCTTTATGTTGACTTAATTATTTAGCATGTGAATATCTTTTTTACCCATTTAACATTGCATCTCACACTATTTCCAGGATAAATTTCCTTCTTTCTGAAGTTCCTTTAATGAGTATCTGTTGGAGATAAACTCATTATTTATTTGTCCTAAGTTTTTTCACTGTCGATCTGGAAGGAGAATAAAAATGCCAGATTATTTATTCTTAGCTTTTTGAAAATAGACTTCCACTCTCTTCTGGCTTCCATTGTTAAGAAATCTGCTGTCAGTTTTATTCATGTGTACATTTATTTTCTATGGCTTTTTAAGAATCTTCTTACTTTGGTGATCTAAGAAATTATGATGCCTTTAGGTATTGATTTTATCTTCTTTTTATCTGCTCAACACTCATTTATGCTTCTTGAATACAAGGATTCATCAATTATGGAAAAATCTTAAGCTTTATCTCTTTAGATTCTCTTCTTCATTGTAACACTCTCTCTAAAAAAGTTCTATTAGTTTGATTAAATTTTTCATGATAAATGTAGTTGTATATATTCTTCATAACATGTTTTTTGTTATAAAATGTGTTTGTTTTTTATTAGATATGCTTCTTTCTCATATTTTCTATGTTATATTGTTCTCATTTACTGTGACTAATTTCTTAGTATGTTTTCATTTTAGTTGTGAATTTATAGTCAATGGATTTTTTTTCTGTGGAATTTTCACATGGCCTGGATGAAGGTGCATCCCTCTTCAGAGGATGAATGATTTTCTTACTACATATGTGCAGCATCTTAGTTCATGTTATTTTATTTTTTTTGTTTCATTATACATGCTTCTTGCTGTGCATGTTATATTGTGTTTTCTTTTGGATAAACAAGTTAATTTCTCAGCTGTGGTTCCCTAAACTACAAGAGGAAAGTAGATTTGAACTCCAAACCAATGTGGTTACACATTCCCAGTGGGAACTTTTTGTCCATTGTTTGCTCACCCACTGAAAGTACTCCTTAAAACAATAATCTTCTTCATTTTCTACCTTTGTTCACAAGAAACTTTTCTTGGTTATTGTTTTTGTTGTTTTGTTTTATATTTTATATCTACTCTACTCTTTTACTAACATTGTAGCCCTTTTGATTCTCAGCTTTGTTCAGGAGCTTCACTTTCAATTTCCCCCCTTCGTCTGGGGGTCCAAGGGTCCAAGGGAAGACTCCTGGGTTTTCTGGAAATTATTCTGCAGGGGATTTATAGGTTTCAGCTCTATTTCCCAATCACTTGTCTAACTCTTTGTTGTTGTTTTATCTCTAGGGATTCCTTTATATTATAGTGAACACACTAAAAATGATGTTATATTTTACCCATATGAAAACATACATTGTAATGAAGCTTATCTGGGTATCTATTCTGCATTACTACCAGAAGTTCAAATCTTAAAATTTTCATTTTAACTTCATCTTTGATTCAAGAGTTCCTTAGAGACTAATTTTTACTTTCCAAATAATTGTCAGTATTGTTGCTTAATTTTGAGATTTTGGGTGGGGGTGGGTTATTCTAAAACATAACCTGTAAGTTTCCCTGATTGGGCAACTTAATGGAATTTCTAATGTGGTATAGTGGATCAGTCAATTTGATAAATGTCTTAAGGGAAAAAAAAGGGTGAGTTAGTTTTAAAACAAGAAATGCCAATTATAATTTTCATAATTAATCTATTAATTAAAGTGTTCTATGTCCTTATTTTATATCTAATCACTTGTCAAAAATTGAAAGTGGAAATAACATGTTCCAAAATGATTGCACTGTTTTACTTCCCCTTTTCTCTAGCAGATGCTGCTCCGTGTATGTAACCATCATACTACTGGCTACCTAGATTTTGGCTCTATTATGAATTCAGCATGAATAGTGAATTTTATCTTCCTTTACTGGTTTTGTTTTGGAATTATATTTCAATGAATAGTCATAGTCCCACTCCTTTATTTTGTTGTTGCTTTCCCATCCTTCCTTTTATTGTTTAATTTTGTTATATTATTTTGGGTTATCTTTTGTGTATAAGGAGTGCCCAGACTTTAGTCTTTGTGTTTGAACAGTGAGTTTAACCTTTTTAAAAGTTATGGTTGTATACAAAATAGTCATATGCTCTGTGTTTTATGCTCTGTTTATTTTGTGTCTTTTTCCTTTTACCTGTCTTTCTCTATACACATATTTTGTTTGCTTAGTTTCTGTGGAGATTTAGGAGTCACCCTATTTTTATGTTTCTACTGATTTCTTAAAAATTCATATTAAAAAAACTGTAATATGTGCATTTAACTTTTCACAGCAGTGCCAAAGTGTAACCATTGACTTCCTGCTATGAAAGATGAAAAATGTAGCTGGCTTCACTTCCTCTCCTCTTGCCACCAACCCATCCTAGTGCCTCATTCTAATAACAGATAATTTGGATTCTTAGGCCAAATTTGGTATTAATACATGTTATAGGTCTTCCCTTTAAAATAATTATTTTTATATATATTTACATGAATTATTACAGTTGTTGATTGAATGAAACAATGTTCAAATAATTTCAGTGCTTATTATAGTCATTTTATATCATAACTTCCTCATTTTTGTGATCTCTATTTTAATGATTCTCTTGTTCAACTGGTCCAATTTTTTTTCAGAAGTGAATGTGGGCAGTGTATTTTCAAAGAGCATATGAGAAGAGAACTTTCTGTTGCAAAAGCACAAGACCAGTAATGTGGCTGAGTATATAGCTTTTTAGTGACATTTTCTCTCAGAAAAACTATTTCTCCATTTTTACCTCAGGCATTTCACAATGAAGGGACAATTTTTATGTACTGGTGGTTTTTTATATCAATTTAAGAAGATACACGAAGTCAGAGATGCAGTTGTCCTTGGTGAAATGGTGAGGCTCTGAGAACCCTGCATAATTCAAGTAGGGTGTTTGCTTCTCTACCAATTCTTCCCTGTTGCCTCCTCCTACAGAAGAAGCCAGCCTTACAGGACATGGTATTCCATCAACCTAGCTGCCCACACTAGAAAGAAGGCATGACAGCCCTGGGGTTGTTGATGTTAGGAGCCCCCTTTCTGAACTGTGCATGCCAGGAGCAAGCCCTGTGGCCTCTAATCCTGCTGGTGGAGCCCCAAACCATGTGTTCAAAAAAGAGAAAAGCAATTTGAGTGTAATGACCCTCATAGGCTACAAGTTTACTTTGCCTTCATAGGTAACAAAAATTATTATATTTTCCATCCCCATCTTTCTAAATCCATGTACATATCCAAATCTGGTATTTGCTCTTCATGAGACAAGAGGTATGACCCAGCCTATTAAGTCTTGTTTCCATCAGCATAAAACAAAAACTCTTTGGCATAAAAGCAGGCCACATGTATCCATGGAATAATAGTGGACCTGCTTTGACTTTGATTCAATGGCATGCTGGTATTCTATGCCATCTTCCTTTGTGAAAGGTATTAAAGGCACCATCCTATGTGATTCATAAATGTAGTCACTGTAGGATATTGGTGAAATAGTGTTAATTACATTGCACAGTAAAGCTGTCACCTATAGGCTCAACCATAACTCAGGTTTTTAAAACCAGCTTTTTCAGTAAGCAGAGCAATTTTTAATCTTGTTCTCATAGTACATCCTAATCTCTAAAAGCAGGCTATTGTCTCGGAGCCCAGCTTTGGTAACTAAGTTCTGCCTAAGTAAAGCTGTATCTTTTCAAGCAGGTCCCTGTTCTGCCTAATACCAGGACTCCTAGATTTTAGAGTGCTGTCCCTAAACTCCAGCCTTGCGATAGAATGATGTCTACTACCTGGTGCTAGATAGACAGCCCTGACATAGCTATTTCTACTTAACAGTTCTCAGCCCATTATTCTCCAAGCATCTTTTGGTTATGGGTTGTACATTTCAACAAAGCCTGCTCATTTCCTTCTAATTGCCCACTTCATAGGCTCTCCAAATTTTGCTGCCACATCTCAGGGACTTACTAAATATGACACAATGTATGAGGGGAGTTTTTAGGGCACATTCTCAGTCATTTGGTACAAAAATGTGGTTCATTCAAATTAAGATGGTGCCTACTCCACACCACATAAATTACTTCCTTTTCACACATAAATAAGTAAACTGTACTCAGACATACTTTTCATTTTTTCTCTAATTGTCCTCATAAAAGAAACCATGAATGATTATTTCCCCACCACTGAGTGGCACAGAAAGGAAAGAACCACACAAGTGTCTCCATTTGTTTTGCCAGCATTTAGGTAAACTTGAACAGTATCTTACCTTTCCAATAACTCAAAATGTATTATTAATATATTGGCAATTTTTATCCTGTTTAAGCCAACAAATAGCTATAACACCCAGAGAAGATGAGATTTTTCAGAAATTCTCTCTGAATAGCCCTTTTTCAAAGTCAAATAAACTTCTAACACAAGCACCCTGGATGAACAGGGAAAAAGACTAAATCATTATTTTGAAAGTGTTGACCAGAGCATAGTAGTGCTGTGAAAAAATATGTTTAATATTTTACTTAAACAAATACCACTGTCAAGCAGTTTGTCTTTTAATAAACATTTATAATTTATAAATGATAACATTTAATCTTATACCAACATGATAACTGCTATTATTACCCCCATTATACAGATAAGAAGACTGAGGCACAGAGAAATTCTAACTTGTTCAAAATAACTCAGGAAGTGGTGAAGCAAAATTTCAGATCCTGGCCAGCAGGCTTCAGTGTCCATGCTCTTTGCCATCACACTGGAAAGTAAGGTTAGGGAAGCACAGGCAAGTCTACCCAGAGCAGTCACCAGTGGTAATACTTCATAGAGCCTTCCACATATTTAAGATTTTTGAATTTTGCATGGAGTGCTTCTGATTGAGAATAATATATGCCTTTACTTAGGTTTTAAAAAAAAGTTTTATTAATTGAATTTTTTAGAGATAAAGAGAAGAAGGGAGAGAAAGAGAGAGAGAAAGAAACATTGATTTATGATTCCACTTATTTATGTATTCACTGGTTGATTCCTGTATGAGCCCTAGCTGGGGATTGAATCCACAACCTTGGCTTATTGGGATAACACTCTAACCAACTGACCTACCTAGCCAGGGCCTACTCAGGTTTTAAGAAAGTACAATAAAGAATGAAAATCAATGGCTGGCAAGGGAAGGTAAAATGAATGTTCACAGACTTGGGAAGAAAATTTTCTAAGAATGTATTATTTTCTTGGAGGAATATAACATTTGAGTAAAACACAGTCAGAATTATTAAATTTGGAAATAAAGGGTAAAAAAGAGAGCCCTATCCAGTATTTTTCTGCAGAAAATTTTTAAATCACCCTTACTTTAAACCTAAGTTTGTACATCTCCAACGGTAACGAAGAGTGGTTTATTTTTAAGTCAGTGAAATACACCCCATCTCATGAGATGCATTATTAAAGGTGGCACCAGAAAACACATTTTAACATTTTTTTCTTTTCTTTTCTCTTTTCTTTTCTTCCTTCCTCCCTTCCTCCTTTTCTCCCTTTCTCCCTTTTCTTTTTCTTTCTTTCTTTCTTTCCTTCCTTCCTTCTCTTTCTTTCTTTCTTTCTTTCTTTCTTTCTTTCTTTCTTTCTTCCTTCCTTCCTTCCTTCCTTCCTTCCTTCCTTTCTTTCTTTCTTCCTTCCTTCCTTCCTTCCTTCCTTCCTTCCTTTCTTTCCTTCTTTCTTTCTTTCTTTCTTTCTTTTTTTATAACTCCCTGATTATCCTTCAAGATATGTTTCTTTCAATACTTTATCACTGGGCATGTCCCCTGTGGTGGGCTGAAGGGAGCAGCAGTCTTATGATGTGTATATTAGTGAAAGTCAGAATATTTGTGATAAGGATCCTGCCCTTTGACACCAATTCTGCCCTGTGGCTTTATAAGGACCTGTGGCAGGGCCAGTGGAGGACAGGGAAAGGGAAAAGAACACTCAAGGTGGCCCATGTTTCTGAGGGAGCTACACTATTGCATGGCCCGACTGTGACGTACTTCCTGTGCATCTGTAGCAGCAGCTGTGAAACACTGGCCTAGGAATGACAGTGGGGTCAGGGCTTGTTGCCTCCCGGGTGTCTGGGAGATCATAGTATGGCTCAGGTGTCTCAAGTTTGAAAGGGGATCTTGGAAAGCTTCTAGAAGACCTCAATCGACCCATCTGTTAAGTAAATGTTTGTTAGAGAGTGGTTCTGCTTTGTGGAAAAATGTGTCAAGTGGAAATTTTCTGTAGTTAATATTTTACTTTAACAAATATGTTTTAAATTATCCACTGAGAGATTTAGACCTGGTTAAAATGCAGAGTAATGCTAGCACCATATAGATTTTTTTGGTACAAGATGCTAATATGCAGGCAATGTTTTTATTAAAAGTTGTTGTTACGTTGAATGTATTTGTAAGCAGCCTGGAGACACAGGAGTGTCCAAACTTTTGACATCTCTGGACCACACTGGAAGAAGAAGAGCTGTCTTGGGCCACATATTAAATACATTGTGACATATAATCACACAAAAAATCTCATAATGTTTTAATAAACTTTATGATTTTGTGTTGCGCCACATTCATAGCCATCCTGAGCTGCATGCAGCCCTCAGGCCGAGGGTTGGACACCCTTGATGGGTATAAAGGAGATGAAAAAGGGAGAATATAGCAATGCTGACTTCAGACAAGTAAATTCCACCACTATTCAGTGTCTATACCTTACTTTTCAATTGAGACAAAATTCTAGTAATGGTGGAGAAAAACCATTGACTTCTACTCAGAAGTGGGAAATAAAATAGCTGAATTTAAGTCAGTGTTTTGGGAGAAGCAGGCCAGCTTGCAGCTTTGTGAAGCAGTGGAGAGTCCTGGCGCCACTCCCAGGTCTCACTCATTGGCTCCCAGTCCTTACGTAATTTGCTTAACCTCTGTCAATAACAATTTCCACAGCCACAAAACAGGGTTGGTTGAGTTACTGTGAGGGGAAAGCTTTGAAGAGCATTATAGTTGGGTACAAAGGCAGTAGAGAAATACCAAGAGCTCCTAAGAACTGCCCTCCACCACCACCCCTCCAAGAATTGCCCTAATAGAAGACACCTGGTAAGCCATAGGGACGTGTAACTCAGAGGCTTGCTTATAAGATGCTTGACATTTGAAAGGGGAGTTTTTCTGGGAGATCCAGGGCTCCTCATTGCTAGAGAGAAGCAGTCTGGTAGGAACAGCTCTGCTTGCAGGAAACAGTTGGGTAATTTTCTTTCCCATTTCACACCCACGTAATATTTGTGGTAAAAATATTTGGAACACTTATTTCTCCTGGGGGGAAAACATAGTCTATTATTTAATATCTGTTATTTAAAATGATGTGGCATCTGTAGTAGGACAAGATTTTAGGCATTTTATGTACAAAAGACCCGATTACGGCCTACATACCATGACACACAGCTAAATGAATTTATTTTCAATCATAGTACATATCAAACTTGTGACATTTATTTTATTCTTGTTGGCTTTTAGAATCCATAGATTAGGGAACTCCCTCTGGTGGTTGAATAAAATATCATTTTTATGTTAGTAATACTAAACAAGCAAACAAAAGAATAAAAAGCTAAGATCCACATAAAATACCTTTCTGGATAATATGAGAGTTTTTTGACGTTTAAGATATGACACCCATCAGGGCATTGGTGAGGATGATGAAAGAGGAAGAGGAGGAGGTGGAGGAGGAGTAAGAGAAGGTGGAAAAGGTGGAGGAGGAGGAGAAAGATTCTACTCAACTCTGGCTTGCGTTGATTGCCCCAATCACAGATGAAAATAATCTGTCAAAAACAAGCAGAGAAGGCAAAGAAAATTACACCTTTTTTAAAAAGCACAAAATTAAAAATAAGTAAGATTACAGAAAGCATTATAAAAATTTAAAAAACATTCTTGGGTTCACAATCAGTATCCAAAATTCCAAAGTGCTTAAATATCAAGAAATGCAGCATCCACAACAATAAAGATGCTACTAACATTTCCATTGTTATTATCAATATGTTGTTTCAACAACTTTATTATTTTATCCAATATTTTGGTGTATATTCACCATAGCAAAACTATAGTTGCTTTACTAGAGAAGTCAGGATTTTGAAAATCTATTGGATAGAAGGATTTATTTCTCCCTCATTCTTTCCTAGTTTTCATTAGAGAACAGGACTTACTTTTCATCTCTTCTTTAGCCCCCTTCTCCTTTCCCCCAATCAATGATGGAGTTTGACATTATCAGTTTCCTTCTGAGAGTGTAGTGAAGACCCTCACAGCCTGGATCATGCTGAAGCTAAAACTTCCCTGTGCTGAAGTTGTAGGGGACATTAGACATTTCTGCACTGTCAGAGTTTCTTTATCAATTATATTTTCTTAGCTGATGATATAAATAGCATATTCAGAGTTGCATGAGGGTGTTCTGGAAGTAGAGAGGGAATCAGACAGTGCTTCTTATTTCTGGAAAATCTTCCAGGAATGGGAAGACCACCACCTCCTCCCAATCATTCCAACCTTCACAAAATTCTTTGTGTTTCTTTCTCCAAGTGTTGTGCTAAGGGGAACCATAAAGAAAGTCAGTCACATTCATCTCTGGGCCTAACTGAAATTTTTATTATCACTAATTTAAGAACTAAAAAATATTCAGAAATGATTTCAAATATAGGAAAATAAAATCATCCTCTATCGGGTTTGTAAGATCAGCTTTAAAAATGTGAACATTTTCAGATGATTTCTGAAATACATTCATGTGAGGACAACCTATTTGTCCTCCCACTTCTGAGACCATATATATTTACATGAGTGTATCTGTTTACATGCCCATCTTTATGTAGCCCAGGCTGTTGTTCTCCAGCAAAAGGGGAAGAAGGAACATCTGTCTCACCAGGTCACATTACCTCAATTCCTCTTTCCCTCAAGAGCTGCACTGAGTTATTAACTGAACAATATGAGAAAAATCTTAAGAGCTCTTCATAAATTTAAGAGTAACACACAGACACAAGGCAATTGTTCTTGTTGCTAGGTGCCCTCAGGTTAGTAGGAGGGCAGAACAAGTCTGCCCTGAATCATGAAGTCTGCCACACTGCAACTAAACAGGAGATTCAGTGTGCCAGTTCTCCTGTCAGTGCCGAGGCTGGCTTCTCCTCACTGGACACGTGTGTCAGATTTATTCTCCAGCCAGGTTTTAATTCATCTGTACTGACCACTAGTTCCAGCCAGTGTATAACCCTTATATGAAATTCTTTAGCCTAAAAAAGAAAAATCTAAGGTGGCAAAATGATTTGATCACTCTGTTAATATCATCTTGTGCAAATAAAAATTCTCTTTAAAATGTTGATAATTTGCTCATAGCAACATTGTGGTAGCCAAACCAGTGCCTTCATCCTATGTTATTCACAGGGAGATTTGCATAAGCTTCAGACTTTCTCCCAAATCATGTTTCACCAAGAACCACTAGGCTCAGTCACTACAAAGTGACTTACGGCCTATGATGCAGCTTCACAGCACATGGGATTAACTCTGTGTCTCATCTACCTCAAGTCATAGCCTCATGCACCCTGACTTCATCAAAGTGATGACTGTCTTTTCTCCCAAGGCACAGAGTCTGCTGTGTCCATTCCCAACTTGATGCTACCCTCACATGCCACATAGCAATGACAGAGACTACCATCCTCTGAGATATTTTCCAAAGGTTAACTAAAACTGTCCTCTTTCTCTCCCACTTAAGAAATCATGTCAGAAATCAAGTGAGTGACAATAGTGCTGTTATAAGTATAACCTGGAACACAGGGTGTTTTGTCTTTAAAAAGAAAATCATGTAATATCACAAATTTGCAAATATTAAAAACCTGCAACATTTTCATAAGTAATCTTAACACACCAGTGTGTTAAACAGTATATTATGGAAGCTATCCAAGTGCCCATCAATAGATGAGTGGATAAAAAGGCTGTGGTACATATATGAAATAGAATATTACGCAGCCATAAAAAAGAATGAAATCTTACCATTTGTGACAGCATGGATAGACCTAGAGGGTATTATGCTAAGTGAAATGAGTCAGTCAAAGAAAGACAAATGCCATATGATTTCACTTACTGGTACATGTGGAATTTAAACAACAAAATAAACAAAACAGAAACAGACTCATAGATACAGAAAACAGACTGATGGCTGCCAGAGGGGAGCAGGATGGAGGGGTGGGTAAAAAGGTGAAAGGGTTGAGAAGTACAAATTGGTAGTTACAAAATAGTCATGGGGGTGTAAAGTACAGCATACGGAATATAGTCAATCATATTGTAATAACTATGTGTGGTGCCAGGTGGGTACAGGAAATACTGGGGGAACACTTGGTGAAGTGTATGATTGTCTTAGCCACTATGCTGTACAACTGAAAGTAATACAAAATAATATTGAATGTCAACTGTAATTGAAACATAAAATTAAAAACAGAAGAAAACTCTTGGTCCATTAGTTTCACTGTTAGGCAATGGGACTTTTTATAGCAGTACTTGACACATATGCAGCTCTTGCAAAGTTACCGGGAAGTGGGCAATGGATGTAGTACCTCCCTCATATAAGAAGGGGACGTTTCAGCATTTTCAGCATAAGAGGAGGGAAGAAGGGAGCAGAAAAGGAAGGAGGAAGGAGGGGTGTTTTTATATTAAGTTTGTAAGGCTCACACTCTAAAGACTTTTCCTTTATTTCTAACCTTTTTACCTACAGTTAAGAAATTGTGCCACTACACCAGTATTTTACAGAATGTATTCTACACATTTATTTTTCATTTGTGATGCTTTATAGAAAATTAAAAATGCTGAATTTAAATAAATTATGGAAAATAGTTTATGTCTGTCTCATAGACTTACCTTGCATATTCCAGGTGCTGAAAAGCCCTTCAGTAAAGAATCATGTTTAATTTTGTTTAATTTATGAACATTTATTTGACTGAGAAAAACTTTTCTCCTCTAACTCCTATTAACAAGAGGGAAACTGGGTTCTGTGGACCACACTTTGAGAATTGATACATGAGATGTTAACTGTCTCGTGCTCAAATAAGTGCCCTACATGAGTTTTACTCACCTATTTTATTGGAAAGGGAAAAAAATGGGCAATATCTTTTGAGAACCCCATATGAAGGCCTCTTCTTGGAAACTGACAGATAAAACTAAAAAAGAAATAAAAATGAGAAAGAAAATGTTTATCAGTTCTGAATCTAGTAAATATACTGCCAACAATATATCTCAAATCTTTGGCAGCAATTACTACCAAACACAATGAATTTCAATCCATGTGGGAAAAATAAAAAGCCATCAAAATTGCTGGGCAACTTCCTTTCCTGACTACCCTGGCCCAAGGCTAGGCAAATGCAGAAACTAAACCAACGCTCCGCTGCACTTTGTTATTGTTTAATCATGCTAATCTCCTTAAAACTGACACATTTTCTCCAACAAGACAATAAGCAAGGGTGTCATAATTTAGAGCTTCTAGAAACAAGGGTGAGCAATTTCCGCAGATGCAAATGTGGTTATGCAAGAAACTGGGGGGAAAAAAACCACGTGTCCTCACCATACTAAAAACCTGTAGGCCCCCGTAATTTTTTCCACCTGACTTCTCGCTTCTATCTTAATCTTCTTGGCCTGTTAACAACAAAATACCAGAGACTGAGAAGCTTGAAACAACAGACATTTAGTTTCTCATAGTCTGGAAGCTGGAAGTCTAAGATCAGGGTGGAGTGGGTGTCCTGAGTGCTGTCTTCCTGGCTTCCAGATGGTCATCGTCCTGCTGTGTGCTCACATGGCCTCTCCTTGGTGTGGATGCTTTCTCTTCCTCTTCTTGGAAGGGCATGAATTCCATCATGAGTGTCCGTTTCTCACTGCTGCATCTAAACCTAATCACTTCCCAAAGGCCCACCCCCAAATACTGCTACACTGGAAGTTCAACATATGAATTTAGGGGAACAAAAACATTTAATCCATAATGCCTGGATGGCTAAAGTAGGTGAGCAATCCAGAAAAGCACAGATACATCTTCATACCCTCAATAAGGACACCCATAGAATTCCTTTCTTTTTCCTCCCTCTTTTCTTTCTAAGTTCAGTGAATATGTCCTTGGGTGAGGATTAAAAATAAATAAAATTTAAAAATAAAAGTAATATAAAGTTTTTAGAATTGGGCAAGTACTCTTTCGTTATAAAACCATAAAGAAAACAAGGAAGGGATTCTTATAAAAGGATAGTGGGTGCTTCTGGAAAATAAGCTAAATAAGCCCTGGGGATGTAATGTACAGCACAGTGATTACAGTTAATACTGTGTTATATATTTGAAATTGCTAAGGTAGTAGATCTTAAAATTTCTCAACACAAGAAAAAATTGTAAGTATGTGTGGTAATAAATGTTAACTAAACTATTTTGGTGGCACAGACACACACATATACATATATAGTCTGTCCAGAAAAAAATCCAGCCATTGTTAATATAATGAGAATGGTTTGTGCGACATCAATGTAACCTGGAATCCAAGGAGAGTGAACTGGTCTGCACATGCATGAACAATGACAACTTCATTGTACTAGTCAGTGAGGGTGGTAGACACCACTGAGTGAGCATGTGTACTGTGTAGCTGTTGCATTCAAAATTACTGAATGAGTAGAACAATGAATCTGCATCAGATTTTACATTAAGCCTGGACATTCCACTGTGGAAACTATTCAGATGATTCACAAGGCCACAGCTATGGGCAAGTGTTGATTAGCAGTTTCATCATGGCAACGCACCCAGTCATGCATCACTTCTCCGCAGAGTTTTTTGGTGAAACATCAAATCACCCACATGACTCAGCCCTTCTACAGCCCAAAATTGGCACCCTGAGACTTCTGGCTTTTCCAAAAATTAAAATCACCTTGCAAAGGGAAGAGATTTCAGATCATCAATGAAATTCAGGAAAATACAACGGGGCAGCTGATGGCAATTGGGAGAATTGTATGAGGTCCTAAGGTGCCTACTTTGAAGTGGACTGAGGCATCATTGTGCTATGTACAATGTTTCTTGTATCTTGGATCTTCTTCAATAAATGTCTCTATTTTGCATATTGTATGGCTGGCTACTTTCTGGACAGACCTCATCATATATGTATATACATACATAACAAATCATTATGTCTTACACCTAAAACTAATGCAATACTTTATGTGAGTTATATTCAACAGAAAATAAAAATTCAGTCAAAACAACAACAAAAGACGGGAAAGTAGAGGGACTTCGGAGATGGCTGTAAAATTTCTATTTATTGACCTAAAATGAATAAAATTAGTTATTTCCAGTTATGTAAAATAGATAAATTCTTGAGACCTCTATAGCATTCTATGCTTAATACTTGTTACAAGGGTAGATCTTATGTTACATGATTTTTCCACACAGTAAACTACTAATAATAAAGGGAGTAGGGGGAGACTTTGAGAGACAATGGATATGTTTATGGCCTTGGTGAGGTTTCACAGGTGTACATGTATCTGCAAACTGATTGAGTTGTACACAAAATTATGCACAACTTTTTACATGTCAATCATACCTCAATACAGTGGTTTTAAAAAAGATTATCTTATAATAATTCATTGATTTCTGTATTTTTCTTTGTGCTTTATTTTAGAGTAAGGGTTTAAAAATATAGCAGAAAGCATAGCATTGCAAAGTATAGATTAAGCATATTTACTGCAAAATGATTCACTTCATAAAAAAGAAGAAAAAAATTTTAAAATATTTTATTTTACTTATTTTTTAGAGAGGAGAAGGGAGGGAGAAAGAGAGGGAAACATCAATGTGTGGTTGCCTATCATGCACCCCCAAGTGGGGTCGTGGTCCACAATCCAGGCATGTGCCCAAACCAGGAATCAAGCCAGAGACCCTTTGTTTCACAGGCCAGCGCTCAATCCACTCAGCCAGGACAAGAGAATTTTAAATATATGAAATAACATAAACTATTGTATACAGGTAATTCTTCTTTTCAAGTTCCCAGGGAAGTTGTTATATATATATATATATAAAATATTCAACCCTGTAAGCTTAAAAAGCTCTATAAAAGACATTATTTTCTGGGAAAAAAAGTAAGCCAAATTGTGTCAAAACAAATTAACAATAAAACAAAGCTATTATGTAACAACAAAGAATGTCTTACAGCAGAATTCTTTTAGATTTCAAGGAAGAGGTTACTTCTGTGAGCCAGAGAAAGAAAGAAAACTTCACTTTATATGAAGTCAATGTAACCCTGAAACAAAATCAGACCCAGACAGTTAAAATAATAAAACTACAGACTCATCTCAATATTAATTTAACAGCAAAATTGTTAAAATGATAACATTTGTAACTCATTGTTGTATTAAATTTCTACTACCTTATGACCAGCTGACACTTCTTTCTGAGATGTAAAAATAATTTAAAGCTAGGAGACTTGTTAATGTAATTTTTGTTAAAAAAATAAGGAAAAAATACTCTGTAATCATCATAAGTGCCAAAAAGTTATCAAACACCTACTCGTCAATTTCTTAACTTCTTAATAAAAATCTTTAACATGATTTTAAAAATATATCTCACTAACAGCTAGATATTTTTCTGTCAACACAACTATTAATATTATTCTAGAAATAACATTGTTTTAGACATATTGCTCTAAATATTGTTCTAGAAATAATGAAGGAATTATTTTAAATGTTTTCTAAAAATGTGAAGTATAAGTAATTTAAAACTTTTTGCATAACAAGGGCTTGAAATTGTTAAATAATTTAAATTTGCAGATAAAACAGTTTCCTTCCTACATGAAGAAAACAAAAACATTGTCTAAAAATAACTTGAATAAGAGTTCGGCAAAGGCATCTAGTTACTAAATTAATGTGTTTAAATGTAGCTTCCCAATATCAGTAAATACCTACTTAGAAGAAAATAAACATTCTCCAGTCACAATAGCAGTTGCTACTCAATGGTCTTACAGACATCAAAATGTCAACAGTGAGAGATGGGACTGCTTGTGCTTTTTTCCACTTCTTTATTAGATTCCTATACTGCTTAAATAAAACACATATTAATTTTATTATCAATACCTAAAGGTCTATTTTCTTTAAAAATTGAAAAAATAAAATACATCAACAAATTTTACCATTATATTTTAATAGATGAAGAATCAATACTCAGTTCATAGAATATTTTTAGTTATTTTTATCTTATTGGTCATTATTAATTTATTTTATTTACTATTTTTAGTGCTAAAAGAGTCTTTAGGAGATGTCTAACTCAAGCCTTCATTTTCAACTAGGATATTTAGGACCTGACATTTCATAAGGTTTGTTTAGTCAATGGCAAAGTCAGGATTATAGGACAGGACTCAATATTGATTTTGAGACCAATGGTCTGGAAACAATGTGTTGTATTAAATAACTAACATGTGTCTATGCTTTTAAAAAACATTTTAAAAATTATCTGCTTTAACTAATTGCTTCATGGTATCAGACTAACATATAAACTACTTCCTTGTGGAAGATTTAAAGTGAAGGTCAATGAAATACTGTCCCAGAGGAGTGGATCTGTAGAATTTTTTAAATAGAAATATTGTGGTTACTCAGCATAACTGTTAGTTATATTTTTCTACCAAATATGTTCTTTTTCAATTTTTTATCATGATATCTTTTCTTGGTCATTCTGCTGTTACTATCTTGTCAACAAGGCAAAATGGAGTAAGATGGCAATTTTTTTAGTTAAGTAAGATATCCTAAGTCTCTTTAGCTTATGGGGAGAAGTGATGGAAATAGATGGGGAAAGTGGGATGGGTGTATGTGGGTAATGATGACGGCTGTGAAAGAAGAAATCAGAATGGCTACATTTAATCTAAAAATGATTTAACCCTCTGCATAGTAAGTGGCTGCTTAAAAGAAGTAGTCAAAACTGAGGGGAGGATGAATTTAGAAAAGTAGACAGACATGGATTTAGAAATGTTCAAAATGGTCTTTGTGGAAGATTCAAAGTTATGAGTTCACAGTGCCACTGTATTGTATTTTGTGTCTGACACTTTAAGAAAACAGCTACTTGAAAGCAAACTCTCAGATATTCAAGGATTTGAGAAGCATCAGAAATGAAAATATCTCTTGAAATTGTTGCCTTTTTACAAAGGGATGTTTTTGATCTATGGAGTTTGTGGGAAATAAAGCAAGAATTCTTATGCTTGTGAGACCAAAGTAATCACTGGAAGAGAGTAGAACTCACTGTATTATCTTAGTGACTCAAAAAAACAACTAAAATAGGGAAAAAGCATGTTTAATTTGTAATCAATATTTCTGGATCCATTAATCAAGAAATGCACATTGGCCATTTTTCTTTTGTATAGTATTTGAAAATAATACAAGTTCTATAATTTGAAAAAAATAAAAAAATAAAATCCAGGACTTCTAATTTTGAATCATATTTCCTTTACTTCTACCTAATTTCTCTTATCTACTCTTTATTATGTTAATAATAATGTCTTAGGTATTCATGGTCTTTGTTTAATTCAACATAGATTTGAGAGTACTAAGACACTTCTTTCAACCCATACTAATATTTTGACATAGTGAAATTTATCAGTGGAGATTCAAAGATTCAGGCTAGCCTAGCATCAAAAATTCTTGCATCTATCTTTTCTCATCTTATACAGACCACTCTGCCACAGCCATGAGATAGTTCTTTTCTGCCAAATCAATAAAACTAAACATGGGAAATTGTTCCCCTTTCCAGTGGCTCCTCTACCCCTTGCTCTACTTCCTACCCATCTAAGAACAGAAATAGAAAAACTTGGCATATCCATTTACAAGAACACACCTACTCCTTGCCCATTTATGAACTATTTGAACAGAATTAAAGGGTTTATGACCAGATGCTAGGTATCATGTTATTAACAAAGTGGTTAAATTAATTTATAATCATGTTTTCCCGATTCCAATCCACAAACATGATTCAGAAACAAAGAGATCTTTCTTTTACATCTAGTCTTAAATCATACTTAAGCCAAGCATATACCATGGTCAACATTAAATATTAATATAAAAGTGAATAAGTTACTAAGTGCAAACAATTAGCACCTAGGACATTGGGTAAATTGCCAAAGTGCAGGCAGTGCTTTTAAGACAAGGAAAGGGAGAGGAATTACGCATCTGCTTCTCAGGAATCAGATGCAGAAGAGGAGAGGCCAAGGGTCTGAGTTCCCAACTGGCCTATGCTCTGATGGTTAGGACACCTCGCCCACTCCACAGAAGTGTGCATTATGATGATCTAATCTACCTTCCAAATGACTCTCTTTTCATAAATGTCTCTTCCTCATGCCTCCAAATACCTCTCTGAACATCACTCTCAGCTTGTGGCTGTACTTTCCTATTCTGCTGAAAAGATTGAAGCAGACAGATGACCCCCTCATTGGCTCCCACCATCATATTTGCCTGTAGTCACTACCCTCTTAGTTTCTGTTTTCCTGTTTTTATGGATGAACTACCTGCATCCTTATTTAAGGTGACCCCTTAGCTAGATACTTGGTCTCATGTAGCCTAGCCTATTGAAGGACACAGCTCCTCAAATCTCTCTTCTTTCCTTCCATCATCACTTTCTCACTCTATACGAGAGATCATTTCCATTAGCCTTAAATCACTTTATTTTTCCTATTAAATTAAAAAAAGAACACACATTCAACTCTGACCCCATTTCTCTTTGATTCCACCCCATTGCTCTGTTCCTTGTACACACCCTGTGTCTTTCCTTTTCCTGCCTCTGCCATTGACCATACTTGGACCATGGTCTTCAGTGACCCCATATTACTAAATCCACTTATATAGAGCAAGAGCAAAGTAGGCTTTTTGCACACCTTTGACAATCCAATAAGGAGTCACTGTCAGCCATGACAGCCATGTGCTGTGTCAAGACTGAAGTAATGGGGTTTAGTGGAAAAACCCTTAGGACAGGCCCAGAACACCACAAACCACAAGTCAGGACACTTGGATAAGGA
Source organism: Trachops cirrhosus (assembly GCA_028533065.1). Taxonomy (NCBI): domain Eukaryota; kingdom Metazoa; phylum Chordata; class Mammalia; order Chiroptera; family Phyllostomidae; genus Trachops; species Trachops cirrhosus. The sequence continues at coordinate 68,534,266 of CM052544.1, forward strand.
CTTTATCTGGACACTCACATGAGTGGCACCTCCACCCCTGGTGGGCTATAAAAAACTCAGAGTTCTGACTACCCAGTACTTGAGCTTAGCTGTATCACAGATCATTGCTTGGAGCCCTGCTATAGCTGCCTGGCTTGAGACTGACGCCTATGCTACCAGTGAGTGAGCAGGAGAGATTTTGTGCCTGATGCTCGTCTTACTCTGCTCACTTCTATTACCTATGCTCCCCTCTCTGTATGTAACCTGCTTGGGACTCTGTTGGCTTACTGGGGAGGTTTCCCTTAATAAACTTGCCACTGTGGAAAGATACAAACATGTGTGAGTGACTCCTCTCAAGGATGCTCCCTTGCTTACGACACCACTGATCAATTCTCAATTTTTATCTTATTTGATCAACTAGAAGCACTCTTTACTTGACTTCAAGACATGCTCCTGATTTCCCTCCCCTCACTGGTTGTTCCTACTCTGTGTCCTTTACACCTTTCATCTCCCAAAGCTTTACTCTCACCTCTAATTACCTCCACCGCATGGGTGATTTTATTCTGGTTCATGGCTTTCAATATCACCCTGTCATGGACAACACTCACATTTACACCTGCAGCTCACAATCCTGCCCTGAACTACATATTCATATATTGGAGGTGACACAATTTGATATATCCAAAATGGCCTTTCTTCCCTCCCAAATGTTGCTCTCTTTCCCTGTCTCAGTTTATTGAGTTACAATCCAGTCAGGTACTCAGATGGAAACCCTCGTACTTATCTTTGTTCTTGTTTTTTCTTCACATGCTCTATTCAACCCATTATCAGATTTGGATGATTCAGTGCTGAGATTATATATAGGATCTAACGGCTCCCTGACACCCTCACTATTGTCACCCTGGACTGTCACCTGCATTGTTGCAACATCTTCCAAACTGGTTTTCCTGCTTTCACTCTTAACCCACTCTAGTCTCTAGGTTCAACAGGCAGCCAGAGTGATCATTTAAAAATGTAAGTTGCATCCTATTACTCTTTTGCTTAAATTCCTGCAAATTAAATATATATACACATAAAACCCTGCATATAAATAGATAACTACCCACTTCAGAGCAAAAGCCAAATTCTTCAAAGTGCCTCCAAAGCTTTCCGCACCCACTGTGACCTCTGTGACCTCCTGTTGCCTTGCTCCCCTCTTTGATCCTTCTGCATCAGCCACAGAGGATTCCCTGGTGTTCTTGGAAGAAATGAGGAACCCTTTACATCAGGGCCTTTGCACTTGCTGTTCCCAAAGTCTACTTTCAGTCTGTTAACAAATACTGGTGGCTCTATCTTCAAATTAATTTTAGAATCTGATATCTGCACAAAAATGTTCTCATATTTCTTCTCCCCTTCCATTATTTATAGAGCTCACTCTGCTCAGACATCTCCTTACCAATGAGACCCACCCTCAGGGCAACCCTTAACTCTGTAGGGATTCCACAACTCCCTCACTTTGCTTTATTTTTCTTCATAGTACTTATGACCTTCTTACACACCATACAATTTCATTTATTTTGTTTTATGTCTCCCTCCCCCTACCTTAATGGAAGCTCTATAAGAGCAGGGATATTTGCTATTTTGTTCACTGCTTTAGCCACAGCATTCAGAACCACATCTGCCATATAGTAAATCAATAAATAATTATGTGAATGAGTGAATGAATGTCTCTCCTTGAGTGGCTCATTTCCATGATGGGATTTACAATAAGAATGGTGTGCTTCCAGAGTACCCAGTTATGAATATTAAAAAAAATGACATTTTACATTGCTCAGCACCTTTCTTATTGTTTACTTAAAATGCTTATTCTATGGGTCTTTCTGTTCTTACAGTTAGCAAAATGGTTTTCTAGAGAAACAAATCTAATTTAAAGCTGAGAAAATCAACAAGTATTCCCAAATATCTGAATCTTTGTTCATCCCCAAGCTTGGTTTGCGATATCACAGGATTCAGGTGCTCTGATTCTGCTTGCCTCATATCCTCAGGCTGTTTGCTAACTGACCCCACTCTTTCCTTCTGGTGTCAGTATATTATAAATTTATTGAATAAAACAGTTCAAGATACCAGGATTTAGTCTGTCATTCCATCTGTTCTGGGACCTCTGGTACAGATAACCTGCCCAGTGGTACTCTTAGAGGCTACAGATACAAACTGTAGAATACTGCAAGAATTTAGACTGTCTGCTGAATACAGGTAGACATGTTGTAAGTAACTTTTTATGTTAAAAAGTATCAATTTGTGATAAAAGACAGTACTTTGTGATTTGTGCAGTATACAAAAGTCTTCAAAGATGCCAAATTGAAGAAATGAGACTAGATCACTTTTAAAAATCATCTGTGTCTTAAGAAATTTAGAAATGTGACTCTGCTGATATTTGGAAGACCTATCTCTAAAGTACAAAAATATTATTGCAATAGGGTTTTTTCCACCCCTTTCAATTGTTAAAATACAAAGGATTTTTTAAAACAATAATTGATAAAACAAATACCAATATTTTTTAGTTCTCTCTAAAATCAAACCAACAGAACAATTATATGTAGAGTTTACAACCTGTTGGGAAACCATAGTGGATTTAAAGATAACAACAGTTCTTACAAAGGCAGAAAGCTGGAATTGTGACTGTGACTGCCTGCTCCCTGTGTTGATAGTACTAGAGAGGCTCATCTTTTTTTCCTAAAACCATTGTAACCAGGAGTCATCAAAACTTCACAAGGTGAATTATGCTAAGACAGGGGGTCCATTTCATGAATGACAAAGACCGGCTGCTAGGCAGATGGCTGTGGACCTGGCTTAAAAACCTGCCTCTGACCAGGCCACTTGTGGTTAGGTCTCTCTCTCTCTCTCTCATCTATACATCTATCATCTATCTATCATCTATCTATCTATAATTTATCTTCATCTATCTATTTATCATCATGTATCATCTCTATCTCTATCTCCCTCACCACCTTTGTCCCATCACCATCACTCACACATTTCTGATGGCAATTTGTAGAATCTCGGTCGTGTAGGCTCTTTTTTGTGGGTCCCATGGTTCTTGTCAGACCTGTGTAAGGGAAGTACATCTATGTGGGCTTGGCTAGAAAACTGAACATTATTATGTTCTCCTGTAAATCTTACAACACATGACATATAACTGAAAAATAAAGTGAGTCAGTGTTTCACTATTTATACTGTGTTTATCTCTGAGCATAGTGGAAGTACCCCTGATTGTAAATTACTAGCTTGCTTCACTTAACTGAAAAAAAAAAGAGTGTGTTTCTCATTAGCCTGGCAAAATGCTTCTCAGTCCTCCATCTGTATTTTATTTACTACCATGTAAAAGACTGAGCGACTAAGTGAAGAAATAAGGCACCAGCTGAGAGCTACTGAGGAAGAGAGATGCTTCCTGGTCCAGTTCCCACCCACCAGCATCTCTGAATCGGATGTTTCCCCCTGCCTTGCTCCCCACTGAGACTGGGCCCATCTCTGCTTCCTGCCCGGCCATCCTCATATGCTCTGCATCCATGGACCGGATAGACCTCCAGCAAAGCACTACATGGCATCATGTGGATTCACTGAATGTACGTTTAATGTTGTGAGGATATTGCTTAAGGAATGAGCACACCACTAAAATTGTCTTTTTAGTTTAGAAGGAAGAGTCAAGTTTTAAGATTTGTTACAAAGCTATATCCCTACCTACTAGCATGTGCCAACATAGATCACAGTAGATTAAAGAATTTCATGTTTTAAAAAATGGAAACTAATAAAACTAGAGAAATAGGTATAGATGATTGATATGTACCAACTTCCAGTTATAAGATAAATAAGTCCTGGGGATGTAAATATTCAGTATAGTGACTATAGTTAACAACAATACCGTGCTGCATAGTTGAGAGTTGCTAAGATAGTAAATCTTAAAAGTTCTCATCACAAGAAAAATTAATCTTTGTAGCTATGGTTACACATGGCATTTAGACTTATTGTGGTGATCATTTTGCAATCTGTACATATATCATTTCATTATGTTTTACATATAAAACCAATAGAATGTTATATCTCACTTATATGTCCATAAAAATAAATAAATAAAACCAGAGTAAAATGGATCTATCAAATTTAAAGAGGTCTTTTTGATTCTAAAATAGGGAAAAACAACTTTAAAAGTTTTATAGAATACTCTATTATTTTTAAATTTTTGAACATGAAAATACATCATAACATTAAAAGGCTATTAATAAACTAGAAAAATATTTTGTCACAAATGACATAAAAGGTTTAATGTAACCTAGTATGTAAAGGTGTTTTATAAATCAATATGAATAGCCTAGCAGAAAACTAGGCAAAGGATATGAACAAAAGGGTTTTACTAAAGACCTAAAGATCATAAAAACAGAAGTTTTCAATAAAATATTTAAGTTCAAAGTCACTAGTAATAATAACAATGGAAATGAAAACCAATGGTGCAACAATATTTTTTTATGATCACCTTGGTTATTTTGTGGCTCTGTGTTAATCCCCAAATCTCAGTAATTTAACACAAAGAAATTGATATCTCATTCATTGTGACAAGTTTATCACAGATTGGAAGGAGTCCCTTAAGGATCTCTCCTGAGGAAGCTATTCCATCCAAAACCGGTGCCTTCTTAGCAAATGAAGAAGAGAAGAGCGAAGAGAATCATGCACAATATTTTCTCTGCCATGTCCCAGAAGTAACATGTCACTTCTCACAATTTCCCTAATAGTATAGTCACATGCCTTCCCAATTCTAGCATTGCTCTCTCTGCCAGCCTCTCAAATTGGCAAAGATAAAGAAAAAAAGAAAGAAAAGCTGTGTGGATCAAGATATGTCTTGCAGAAAACCAGTGTGTGCAAAGTGAAAGAGAGATGAAGCTGCATGACACATTTGGAATTTTGCAAAATATTTAGCTAGGAGACAAAGGTTGGTAAGAAATACATTGGGAAGTAGGGAGAGGCCACCTACTAAAGGTTTTTAATGAGTTCAGGCTTCATTCTGAGGGTAATGGGGACTACTGATGATTTTTAAGCAGAGGAGTGCTATGATCAAATGTACATTTTGAAAACTTGTTCTACCTGTGGTAAAAAAAAAAATAAAAGGAAGGGAGAAAGCACTGGGAACTGAGAGATCAAGGAGATCACTATTGCAGGGAGTATTAAAATATAAATAAAAAATTAAGACTTGCTCCCCCAGTCTGCATTCCTACCAACAGTGTACTAGGGTTCCCTTTTCTCCACATCCTCGCCAGCACTTGTTTGTTGATTTACTGATGATAGCCATTCTGAGAGTGTGAGGTGATATCTCACTGTGGTTTTAATTTGCATTTCTCTGATGATTAGTGATGTTGAGCATCTCTTAATTTATCTACTGGCAATTTATATGTGTTCTTTGGAGAAGTGTCTATGCAGGTCTTTGCCAGTTTTTTAATTGGATTTTTTGGTGTTGAGTTTTGTAAGTTCTTCATAAATTCTGGATACTGACCCCTTAGGTATATTGGCAAATATGTTCTACCATGTTGTGGGTTAAAAAATTAAAAATGGATCTGCCTTTTGACTCTGTGATCCCACTTTTGGGACTATATCCAAAGAAACACAAAATACTAATTAGAAAGAACATAAGCACCCCTCTGTTCAGTGCAACATTATTTACAATCACCAAGATATGGAAGCAGCCCAGGTATCCATCAACAGATGAGTGGATAAAACAACTATGGGATATTTATACAATGGAATACTACTCAGTCTTAAAAAAGAAGAAAATTTTACCCTTTGCAACAGCATGGATGGACCTGGAGAACATTATGCTAAGTGAAATAAGCCAGTCAGAGAAAGAAAATGCAATATGATTTCACTTAGATGTGGAATCTAATGAACAAACTGAACTAACAAGGAAAATACAGACAGACTCATAGATACAGAGCAGGATAACAGATAAGTGGGGGTAGGTTACAGGATAGAGGGATTGAGCAAAAAGGAAAAATGACTCACAGACATGGACAACAATGCATGATTGCAGAGGGGAAGGGGTATAGGGCACTAAGTGGTAATGGAAAAATACAATAAAAACACTTTTGAAACATATAGAACATATGTTTGAAACATATGAGTTCAAATTTTTTTTAAAAAGAATGTCTACTCCATAACAAATTTGGGAATGTCAATCACATTAACTCAGAATGGGGAGATTGTAGTCCCACATCAATTTCATATAAAGACTAACCATTATAAACCAACTTAAGCAACTAAATCACAAAGTTTCAAGTTAATAATTTCTTGCAACTGGTACAAGAAATTTCAAAACTGTTTGCTCAGCTGTTCATACCACCAAAATTTGATCCTTGTGAGTGACTTTTTTTGGATACTCTGATCTTCTTCCAGTTACTGAAATGAGATGGGTTCCAACAAGCTGCAGCCTCCAGGCACCCAGCTACCTTCGATGGCATGCCATCTCTCTTTCCAAAACCCACAGACTACAGGCAAAGCTTTACCCATTTCACAGAGGAAGGAGGACTCCTAGAGTCATCTTCTTGGAGACACTTTCTTTTTTCTTCTATGTGGCATGTTTATTCTTTTCTCTCTATAGAGTTTCTTTAAAGCCCCCTTGATATTATTTGCTTTTCTCCTCTATCATCCCACCAACTAATTTAAAATCCCACTTGAGAGAGAAAGTAGATTGTAGGAGTTCAAAGCATAGACTGAAACTAGACTGCCCAAATTCAAATACTAGTGCCACCGTCTAATTACTCCATGACCTTGAGCTGCTTACTTAATTTCTTAATTACTTAAAAATCTCAAATTCTTATAAAATGAGGATAATGTTAGTACCTATCTATAGAAAAGTTGCAAAAATGTTTTCAGTTCTTTACAGGATCCATACACATTGATGAAGAGAGAAGATAAAGGGGGTTAAGGAGAAGTCTACATGTTGAAGACAAGGTTTCCAGGCCCCTTGCTTCACCCTAGCATTGGTTCATGCTGACTGTCCTGTCTAAGAGATAGGAAGAATCTTGTCTGCTTTTAACAACAGATACAGACAACAAAACAAAGAAAGAGGAAAGAAGAGTCCCAAACAAATGAAGATAATGTAGGCAAAAAAAGATGGACTTTTAAATATATATTCTCCCCTCTTTCTCAAGATAAAAGAAAATACTGCAGTCACAAATCAAGGATAGGGAAAAAATGGAAAGAATCAGAGAATAAAAGCTAAAAAATTGGGACTCCAATTAATCACTCACTCTTTTAAACAGACACCAAAAAGTTATAACCTCATTGTAAACAGGCACTGTAAAGTAACATGTTTTTACATAGACTTATAGCTTGAATTTTCATCATCTGGATGGTCCAAGAAATCTTAAACCTTAAATTTGATTAAGATGATCCCAGAGTGGAAGTGCCTCAAGTTACCCAGCAAAAGTAAACAAAAATCCTCTCTGGAGGAGGATATCTACCATTTTAGCATTTCAATTATTCTTACAAATTAGTTCTGAAACAATGTGTAGCACACAATATGATATGATCATAACCAGGCACACAAAGAAATAAGACCCTAATGTTTGAAACAAGTAGAAAAAATAGGAGATAAAAAGTTACCCACCAATACTTGATATAATACCTTACCATAAATAACTGGAAATATAAGAAAACTATAAAACATACAGGAAGACAGAAAACTGTACTTGAACAATAAAATAAAATAAAATAAAATAAAATAAAATAAAATAAAATAAAAACATACAGGGTATTTTATTCAAAAAAAAAGATCAAGCTTAAATATTTCACCAGGACACTATAAATTATAAAAAGTTATATAGCATGTTAAGAAAAGAACCAAATAAAAACCAAGAACATAATACCTGTTGAAAAAACTTTCTAAGGGGTTTATCATTTGATTAGACATAATTAAAGAAAGAATTATTAAACTGGAGGAAAGATTAGAAGAAACTAAATGGTGTGAAGCACTGAAAGATGAAGTGATAGAAAATATGGAGGAAAAGGTAAGAGATTTTGAGGTTACAATGAAAAAGTATAACATCTCAGAAGTAGAAGAAAGAGAATAGAGCAGAAAAAATATTTGAAAAAATAATAGCTGAAATTTTTTTGAACTGACAAAAGGTACCAAATTGCAGATTCAAGAAGCTCATAAATCTAAAGCAGGATAAATAAAAAGGAATCTACATCTATATATACAATGGTAAAACTTTAGAAAAATTAATGATGATAGGTAAAGTCTTTTAAAAGCCATAGGAAAATGGACAGATTGTTTTCAAAAGGGAAACATGTCCTGAGACTCATCAATTCTGCATGTCTGAGTTTCACAATGTATATATATCCTGAATAAGTAGACCTCTAAAATAAACCTAAATACTGCTTGTGAATTAGGCCATTTCAATGTTAGATAGTTTTAAATGTTTCAAAATGCTTTCTGTTGTTAAGCCAGTTTCTCACAATTCTTGAGTCAAGGGGTGTTCTGTAAATGGCTGGCTTCAAGCAATCAATGGAAGAGCACTGAACATGGAGCTGAGAAGTGATGCACTCAGTCAGTCCTCACAGGCCAGCCTGAGCCAGCATCTTCACACCTTTGGCTATATTCCTGACTATGTCTGTTCTTGTCAAGGTTAAAATCTTTGATTCTTTACTTATTTCCCCTGTGTAGATGATTGTCTGTGGAATATTCATTTATTCCATGGATATTTATTAAGGGCCTACTCTTTGCCAATAAATGTTCTAGGAACTAGATATATATTAGTGAACAAAAGGTATCTCCATGGAGCTATGGTTTAGTGGAGAGAAAAAGGCAATGAACAAAGAAGTAAATATACAATCTGTCAAATGGTGATAAATGATATGGAAAAGAGTATCTAGGGATGAGGAACGCAGGAGGAATTACTACTTTAGATGGGGAAGCCTCACTGATAAGACCATATGATATATTTCTTCTCTGCTCTCACTCATTGTCATACTAGAGAGGAAAACTGTTGAATTTAGGAAAAGAAAGCTGAATTTATGAAAACTTCTAGAAGAGTTTATATAGAGTGTAAGCACTATAAAGAGGTATTGTTGTAAAGGAGAGATTGTAAATTAAGTGTTCAAAAGAACTGAGCCATTTCTATAAATTCCTTATAAAGAATTTAAAAATTGAGAGGGTCCAGTAAATATGCACATTTTCAGCCTTGCCTGTACAATCAGAAAATCAGCATGGCAAACCCTGAATTCTACAATCCTTTAGACAAGCCCAGCTCTCCAGTCAGTCACTGTGGTTCTCATCAGGCTGTTTGCATTCACCTTACATAAGCTACCTGCTCCCTAAAATCTTTTGAATTTGTGACCTTGCCAAAATTAATCAATAATTTTTAAAAGAATCTCATTTTGTTTGTTTCTAAACTGCTGTTCCATTGTTTCTGAAAATCAAACCCACCATCAAAACAAAAGAACTTTAAATAATATACTAGAAGCTCTGCAACATACTCTATGGATAATTCCAAAAACCGTTTTGAAGAATGAGAGCATGAATATAAAACAGGTGCATAAATTAAGGTACTCACTTTGATGTGAAAAATAAATATCAGGAAATAAAATCTCCAGTGTTAAAATGTACATAATAACTAGTATTAGTAATTAAGGTATATAACATTATACAGATACTCATATTGTTCAATGTGCATATTTTAACATTAACTCTAAGCTTTAGAGAACAGTTTCTTCTTATGATTGCCCTTACACTATCAGCATTACCAAAATATAATAAAATATAAGTAGCATTTCATACTTTGAAATCATTTAATATGTATAGGATAATATGAAGGAATTTGACCAAATTAATGACAAATCAATGCAAATATTTTTTTATCAATGAATGTAGCATGAAGGTTATCAAATTATTGTAATCAATTCAGGTAAAACAGTTTGGAATACCCAATTCCCAATTACAAATAAACTTCAAAACAAACACTTACATTGGTTTATAAACATTTCATGGACTGAGTTTATGAAATACCACCTTCTACCTGCCAAGATGCATACTTACAAAATTCTATTTACAATGCTGCCTAGATACCACTATTAGTCATCCTAAATATTGCTATAACCAAATAACTCCCATAAATCAAATGTTGCCAGTAAAGACAACTGGTTCTGGAATCATTTCTAGAGCCAGTCTTATCAATTTCAAATTTGTTTGTTTGTTTTGGAAAGAATAAGAGGAGGATAAAATAACTGAAGTAGAGCTTACAACTAAAATTATATTTCAATTTAACAGAATATATGTAAATGGAATGTTTAAATAAATGTTTGACATAAGAAACTATTTTGTTCTAAACTCAATTCTTTTCCCCTTCACTTTGGGATTTCCTTATACCTATTTTTTAATTATAGAACACACACAAATACATGTATTTGGTTGGCATTAAATCCATTTGGAGGCCATTTTTAAAAAGAAAGTCTTTTTTCATTTTTACAGTGTTTTTCTATCTGAATTATATGAGGTTTGAGGACATTGAATTGTCCTTATAGGAGTTGTCCCTTATATTACACTTTTAACATAGCCAAATATTCTAAATATCACTTTTGTTTTTTTTATGTTTCTTTTTTTAAGTATACTTTACTGATTATGCTATTACACTAGTCCAATTGTTTTTCTCCCCTTTCTCCCTGGTCCGCCCTGTACATCTCCACCCACCAGTATTCCCCTCACCTTTAGTTCATGTCCATGGGATGTATATTTAAGTTCTTTGGCTTCTCTATTTCCTATACTATTCTTAACCTCCCCATCTATCTTATGCACACCAATTATGCTTCTTATTCCTTGTACATTTCCCCCCCATTCTCCCCTTCCCCACTGATAACCCTCCATGTGATCATTTTTGTGATTCTGTTCCTGTTCTAGTGGTTTGCTTAGTTTTTTTTTTGTAGGTTCAGTTGTTGATAGTTGTAAGTTTGTTGTCATTTTACTGTTCATAGTTTTGATCTTCTTCTATTTCTTTTTTTGTTTGTTTGTTTTATGTGCCTTGCAGTGGGTCCTCTCTGCCTGTCCTGTCTCTGCCCCTCTTACTGGTCTGGATGAATGTTTCTTTAACTCCTTGGTTGTCAGAGTTTCATGAAGTTTGATTTTCTGGCAGTTCTGGTTGTTTATTGTTTTTAAATTTGTTGTTATCCTTGTTTTGGTTGTGGAAGGAAGCAAAGCATTTCTACCTATGCCTCTTCTTGGCTGGAACTCTCTAAAATATCACTTTTGATATCAGATATGTACGATGAAGTAACAATAGTGGATTTGTTGTTCAAATATAACAAAATTGAGTATGTCTAAAAGGCAGAGTTTGTCTGTATCTAACATTTCTGTCTGTATCTAAACATTAAGGTACTCCAATTAATTAAATCTTAGTTATCAGTTGATGAGTAAATCTACCAGGATAACAACATGCATGTACCTTTGAAATGATATTGGTTGTACATTTATCAGGTGCTTGTGATGTCCAGGGCTGTGCAAAACATTGAGAGTAGATCTTCCATCAAGATTGGTGTCTGGCCCTGGTTGGTACGGCTTTAGCGGATTGAGTGCTGGATTGCTAAGCCAGGGGTTGCTAGTATGATTCCAAGTCAGGGCACATGCCTAGGTTGTGGGCTAGGTCCCCGGTTGGGGGTGCACAGGAAGTAACACACATTGCTTTTTCTATCCTTTTCTTTCTCCCTCCCTTCCACTCTCTCTGGAAATAAATAAATAAAATCTTTTTTAAAAGATTGGCGTCTGTCCTCAGGAAACTGGTACACTCTAATAGTGTAGCACATACAATAGCAGAGATAGTCATCTATTCATTCAACAAACTTGAATGAATCACCTAAGGCAAGACAGCCATGGTGCTGGGCTCAAAGATACCATAAATAAACAGAAGTCTGTGCCATCAAGGATCTCACATTGTACGAAGAAAATCATCACAATAATTACAATATAGCTGAGAAGCACTTGATGAAGGAAGAACCTAGTCCACACAAATGACATTATATAGAGTATCCCTCAGGAAATAAAACCTGAACTTACCCTGAAGGACAGAGTGGACAAGGGCACTCTGGGCAGAAAGGAAAGCATGTGAAGATGTATGGAAGCCTGAAGGTCTGAAAGATTTGGGGTTTAGGATGCCAGGTGGGGTGTCTAAGTGATTAAATAGCAGCACAAGATGGTGGTACTAAATCATGGAAAACTTTATCTCATATCCAGGGAGTATGTGGGCACTACCCTTAGGAAGGAAACAGGAAACCATTGAAAAACAGTCGCATAGTCAATTTTTTTCAAAAAATGTTTTTTAAGGAGATTGTGTAGTTGAGACGAGAGAAAAAGAACACCTAAATGCAGTAGGAACGGCAGACAGAGAATAGTTAGTATCAAGCAAATGGTATCAAATAGGATTTAGTGATTAATTTCATAATTCCTAGGTTTCCAGCTTGGGCTGGAAAATGTACTGTTAAAGTGTATCTTCTGAAAAGATGAAGGATGAGAAGAATAAGGCACAAAACAAGTATGTCTTTGTACATGATGAGTTTGAGATATCTTTCAGAAACTCAGGTACAGACACACCATACATGGCTTGTTGTTAATGGCGCTGGAATTTAAGGTCATGTTGGACTAGGCTGGAAATATAAAATGTGGGCAATAAGCACAAACTGGTGGTTGAAACCATCTGAGTGACTGAGGTGACTCAGAAGGGAAGTGCAACATAAGGATGTCACAATAGACAGACAGAGGAAGAGTCCAGAGCACGAGAAGTAAATAATTCAATTCTATAAGACAAGAATAAGGAGAATGATGTCAGTAGAAACATAGGAGAGAAAACATGCCCCCAAAAGAGTAAGAGTCCAATGCTCCTGAGATGTCAGTCAACTGGGTAGTGAAATGTATCCAAAGTGTTTTTACAAAACTGCATCACCCTGAGTGACCAGCAAGAGAGAACTGGTGGAAAAAATTATGGGACACTTGTATACAATGCAGTTATTTCAAAAGTCACAACAGGTCTCTCTGTGCTTTTTACCTACTGGGGAAACTATTTACCTACTGGGAGAAGGAGAAAAGGCTACAAGAGGAAAGAAGTAGTTATCCCACACAGCACTTCTGCAGCAGCCTTGTCTTTGTATTTAGATTTAAAAAATACCATGGAAACAATGAACCTATCATGTATTTAATCGGTAGAGTAACCATAAATAGAAAATATTGATTTCAAGTGACTTTAGAATACAGTATTTTGATGTTATATACATGCTTAGAGTGAGACATTCAGGTAACAGAAGGAACTATACAGATGGTTTAAAATTCTATTAGAAGTTATATTATTTCATATAATAATTGTATCAATATTTTGCAGCTACTTTATATCTATTGTTTAAAAGTAAGCAATTCAGTTAATCATCTAGGGGTCAGTCAACATTATCAGTGAAAAAGAAAAGTGATAACATTCTAAATTTTAAAAATTAACTGAATATACCTGAACTATTAAAATGTAATTAGAAAGATCAACACAAACTCACAATTTTTCCAGCTACAACCACTAAAATGGCCTAGAAGCAATGAGTACTTCTAGTGCCTAGGTTGTGGTCACTAATACAATAATCTATTAAAAGAAACCAGAACTTCAATGTAATGGATGTTTTGGGGACAATTCTGGAAATTTGAATATCTGGTTACTAGGTAAGAATTTATTAAAATATAAAGGTAGAAGTCCAAGATGGCGGCGTGGTAGGATGCAGCAGATTCTACTCTCCCACAACCAGGAAAAAAATCCGAGTCATTTTAGGTAGGAACAGAGCAAAGAGCCAACATTATCACGTCATAAATGAAAACAGGAGATCGCAAATTGTAGCAGACATTGAAAAACCCGAAGAGAGAGCGTGGTTTGGTGAAAGTCTCGGAAACCACAGCATTGAAAAAGGAAAAGGCGCAGGCACTCCGCGGGACCAGTGCGGCCCAGGCCCTGGAGGTAGGAGAAGTGGGCGCCCCTCGGGACCCAGAGAGTGCGCACCCATGAACCCGAAAAAGGCCAGGAGCTCCGCGGGACATCAGAACACACGGCAGTGAATTCCCAAGGACGCACATAGCTGTACCCAGATCCCCCAACACACGGATCCCTTCTGGGATCCACCAGACGGGCTTGGGGGAGAGCGCATGCCTACACTGCGAACAGTGCGCCGGAGGCTG
>CM052544.1:68548956-68569810 GCA_028533065.1 Trachops cirrhosus
AGTATGGGAAATGTAGAAGCTAAAGAACTTATGACACATGGACATGAACTAAAGGTGGGGAATGTGGGTGGGAGAGGGTGTGCAGGGTGGAGGGGAATGAAGGGGGGAAATGGGACAACTGTAATAGCATAATCAATAAAATATATATTAAAAACAGAAAAAAGTAAAGTCATAAAGAAGGTAGTAATCTTAATCAAGATTAACAGCAACTATAGTAGTAATACAGAAACAGAAAAGTATGAATTTGATCTATTCCAGATCTCCTAGCACGTTTTTAGATTCAACCTCCTGAGATTTCTTTGGGGCTCCAATCTTTATCACTTTTTGCTACTGGTTGTTTTAGCTCCTGAAAGTCCTCAATTTTGCTGTTTTGTTTTGATTGTTTTTGGATTTTACTTTAAAGTCACTTATTTAAATCTGGCTATTAAACAAAAAAATGCCTGAAAACACCTCTAGTCTCAGAGGATCATTCTCAAATGATCAGTGTACAAGTACACACAATTTTCATTTTTGTCTTATTTTTTGGGGTTAGGTCTTATATGTTTCATGTAAATACATACATATATATAGACATTTATATATGTATATATATACTGCAAGCTTAAAAATAAACTCAAACAGCTTAATACATAGGAACATATTTGTATTTGGTAAGGAGCAATCATTTCATATTTTCTTTAAAAAGTTATAAAATGGGTTATTTGGATATTAAAATCCAGGAAGCTTAACTTTTAAAATCTGAATAAAAGCTCAGAGGTCACAGAGACTATAAATGACACAGAATCTTACTTTGACAGGAAAGAAATAACAAGAAATAGAAAACATTACATTTTACTGGTAGAAACAATGTCTTACCTAAGACCAGAGATTTTTCAACCAGTGTGCCGCAAGAACTTTTAAAACATGCAGTACCTATTTAGTCAAGGGGACTGACCTCTTTCCCCTTACATTGTCAAATAAAAAAATGATAACAGCCAACACAACAATAGCCATCTGGGATGAGTGAATTAAAATTATACCTATTTTTTATCAGATAAGCAAGAAAAATATTTTTTTGGTGTGCCACAGAATTTTAGTAATCAGTTTATGTGTGCCATGAAATGAAAAATGTTGAAAATCACTGCCTCGGACAGGTCAGAAAAAAGTTTGTATCAGAAAAAAATAAACCTAATGAATAAGACATACTTAGAAAGCTTGTTAGTTAAACATTAGGGGAAATTGCCAACATAGTAAAAGAAACAAGGAAATCAAAGCCTTTAGCTGCCATATGGTAGGGCATGTCACTGAGAAAAATATATGCCACTTTGTTCCATTGTTTGAAGAAAGTATTGATACACCAAAGTTGGTGTCTCACTGTTTTAATCTCTTGGGAACTTCCATTTTTGTGCTCTTCTCATTGAGGTGTATTTGTCACTGCCAGCTAACACATTAAAAATTTAGGTGAGCATGTTAATGGTAGTTTCAGGCTATTAGGATGTCAGTTAACTGACACATGATTGATACCCTAGGAGCTTGGGAAAATACAAAATCTTTTCAGATTACTGTTTATTGACTTCATTACTGTGACAATACATGCAATCATTCCATGTCATGTACAAATTAGTGGAGGTTCTGAGAATTCACTCACAGTCCAAGTTAATGACAATATGCAGGACAAACTTGGCTTGCCTGAAGGAAAGATAGATTGGATTAATTATCTAATACAATAATAAAAAATACTTTAATAGGTTACATAGTCCTTCATATTAGAAAAGATCTAAATTTATTAAGTATGAGAATTTTGACACACCAAAAACTTAGGCAAATTCAGGTCAATCAATTCAGGTTGTTATAAAATTACTGGATGTTGTCACAGGTTCACCCCAAGAACTGGTTCTCTGAAAACAAGTCAAAACCTGTGCATCTGATTTCTTCCTTTTCCACAAGCCACACTTGGGTAGAATCCGTATCTTGAATGGGATTCTGTTGACTTCAGAGAATTCCAGGTTGAGTAAGACACCACCACTATTATCCAAGACTTCATAAGAACAACATAGCATCTTCACATAGTAACTGGATGATGTTAAAGGAATTTCTCCAGGGACTTTAAGGCAAAAAAAAGACAGTATTTTTCCTTTTTCTTCAAATAACTTGCATGAAGAAAACTGTCATAGGCATAATCTTCCCTAATTAGGCATCTACACAGGCAGTGGTTAAAAGCATAATCTCTCTAGAATTTAGTATATATGAAAAATACCTCTGATTGCCCACAACACATCCATTAATGTACAAAAACACTGGACAATGCAAACTATATAAGCTATACTTGATCCCTCTGAAGGTAATTTAGGAAATATTTTTCTCTTCAACTAGCCAATACTCAATCCAGAAGTAGACATGAGAGTATTAAAGGGAACATTTCAATAAAGAACATAAAATTAGGCATTAGATTTATAGTTGGTTCCTATTATACAGAACTAGAGAATTTAAGGACTGAAATGAAAGAGGAGAGAGAAATGAAGGAAACATAAGAAAAAAAAACTAATCATCTTGGGTTTCTTGGTTATATCCTTTTCTACTTCAGAAGAATGCAATTTTACCAATTAATATATAAATATGCTCTAGTACCTCTCCTACATGAAAATGAAACCTCCATTATGCTGGGCATGCCTTTCAGAACATTACCAAAGTCCTTTCACTTTTATCAGGTATCTTTAAAAAGTTGTCTCTCACTTTATTTGTATCTTTGCTTACACCCTAGAAACTGGAATATTGCTTCTAACTCTGTTGTGCTTCTCAACTGTTGTCATGAGGAATATAGACAATCTCTCCTATGCCAAAGTCAGTAGACCCACTTTTCAGACTTCACTTGTTCAATCTCTCTGTGGCATTTGGGAACACTGACTACCTAATATAACTTGAAATTCTATTCTCCTTTGCTTTCTGGGATACCGGATTCTGACTTTCCCACTTTGCTGCCCACTGTTTGTTACTTTGTTGGTGGGCACCCTTTTCTCCAACTACCTTTCATGTTCAATACTCTAGGTCCCTCCCAGCCTTAGTTCTTTGTTGCTTCCTTCTTAGTTGTAGGCTGGGCAATTTCATTCATTCCTATAGCGCAAGCAATATCACCAATATACTGACATACACATTTCTAGCAGGATTCTTGATAATTTTTAAAGATTTTATTTATTTATTTTTAGAGAGAGGAGAAGGGGAGGAGAAAGAGAGGGGGAAAACATTAATGTGTGGTTGCCTCCCCCATGCCCCCAACTGGGACCTGGCCTGCAACCCAGGCATGTGCCCTGACTGGGAATTGAATTCGTGACCCTTTGGTTCGCAGGCCGGCACTCAATACACTCACCCATACCACCCAGGGCAAGGGTTCTTGATATTTTGACATGGCCTTGATTCAAACTTCTAAAGAAACCTTTTTATTTTCATTCTCATAATGCTCGAAACTGGCAGTCTCATCTTATCCCTGGGTTTCATCCTGCTAAATCAAGTATGTTTCTATTGTTGAAATATAGTCAACTATCCAGAAACATAGTTTATATGATACTTAAATGGCTATGGTTTTTAAAAAACAAGAGAATCCCCAAATCCCTTTAGGAAGCTAAAAAAATATGAAAAAAAATAGCCCAAGCTCAGTTAAATATGAGGAACAAATATCTACCAATTAAGAATATAATTACAAAATTCTAAGTTAAATATTAGCAACTTGAATGTAGCATTATGGTAAATTTGTAGTTGATTTAGAAATGGAACAAGAAAAAACATAACTATGTAAATAGATGCTCAATAATCATCTGATAAAATTTAAAATTCATTCTCTTGCTCAGGCCTGAAAAACAAAGAGACCTGATTGATATAGCTTCTCCATTATAGCTGTTTTCCCACTGGACAGGTAAATGAACTTTTTTGGACCCCAGTTTCATTAATCTTTAAAATGAGTCTGCCTAGATTGCCTTAAATCCTTGGTTTGAAATAGCAGTACATTTTGTCCTTTCTTTTTTATAATATTCTTTTACCTTTGAAATTACTCATTTAACTTCTGATCCTACCAGACTTTCATTGCTATCCACAATGTCTAGCTTAATATGTGTGTGTACACAAGCAGTTACAGAATTTGTGAGGCCCAGTTACAAAGTGAAAATGAGAGTTCTTTTGGCAAAAAAAATTAAGAATCAGAAGACAGTGACAGTAGAGCATTAAACCAAGCATGGAGCTCTTGTAGGAACTAACACAGGCCCCTAGGCAATGACATAGAACACATGCCCATTAAAAATGTGACCTCGTGTATGTGTGTGTGTCTCCAAAATATGTTGAATACTATGCCTGGAAAATTAAGTCATAGGAACTTCAGAAAATATCCACAGACAGAGCAATAGCTAGCATTCAGATCTCAGACTATCAAAAATAGTTATAGTTAGGTGAAAATAGTTTCAATAATTAAGAAAATATTTTCAGGTTACCAATAATTGACTATTTTGATTGAAGGCACTAGACCACATGCAACTCAGGATGGGTGCAGCTTATGAATGCAGCCCAACACAAAATCATTAATTTACTTAAAACATTATGAGATTTCTTTTGTGATTATGTGTCCCAATGTATTTAATGTGTGACCCAAGACAACACTTCTTCCAGTGTGGCCCAGAGATGCCAAAAGGTTGGACATCCCTGCTAGAACATTTAAAAAGACACTGATTAACCTTTAACAAGTCTCTCTTTAAGTTGACTTTTATATCATCTTATTTCATTTTTTTCTATTACATTGTATGAATAATTCTGAGAATGTTGTCTTCCTTCATAGTATTTACTGGTTATAGTTTATAAACTTTATGTGCTGTTTCCATGTTAACTGTTCTGCACAATTCACTGGGGTTATGAGTAAACATAATAGTAATAACTCCATTTTTCTAATCATAAAACATCAGCATATAAAAATTCACATTTTGTCCTTGCCCATCTGTCTTGTAAAAAATAATGTTCAGTTTATCAGAATATCAACCATTAATTTAAGACTTCATTTCGAAATTTTTTTGATAGAAAAATAATAAAAATGTGGTGAGAATGTGCCCACTCTCATACAACAAAAATTACATATCCTATCCTCTGAAGAGTGATTCTTCACATTTGGGGTCAGAATGAGGAATTTACACCTCTCCTGGAGCTCTGAATACTTTTTCCTCATGCTTCCCCAACATTCACTTATGCATACGCCCTTATTGTGCCAGGTTTTGTGGTGATTGCATGAAAAAGGAAGACGGATTTCCTCTTGTGGAAGTTATTGATAGATCCTCTTTTATTTGTCCCTGAAAAGTGAAAAAAAAGGGGGGTGGGCAATTTCTATACCTCAATGTCACTGTCAGGGATAATAAATAACCAACCTAAGTGTGTTTAGGTACTGGATTCCCTTTTAAAAGTCACTGCAGCTTCCTGTGTCTCCATGCTCATCTCTTCTCTAGGTTCCAGTCACATGGAAGTGCTCTGCTTTGCTCACCCATTCCCTCTGCTGCTCTCATTTGCGTCTTCCTCTTCATCTTCCCAGTTTCCCTCTGCATTCACATCCTTCCCCTCAGGCATGTTCTCATTCATGCCTTCTCTCTCTGTTTTTGTCTCACTCTGTCTGTCCCTAAGGAGTCGTGTCTGACTGCCTGAGTCTAGATACTGTACTTAGTTGAAGGCAATTTGGCTAGGACAGAAGAAAAACAGGACAGTGTGGCTGGAGCCACAGAGGGTAAGAGGGGCAGCAGAGCTCAGGTCACCCAGGGCCTTACGCTTGGTGTAATTGGAAGTAGCCAGCTTCCTGTGAGGAGAAACTCTTACTTTCAGCAAGAGTGAAAGCCGGCCATTCTGGACCGCAGGCTGGGTGTCTATGGTTGGCCCATAGACAATTCTCAGAGCAGACAGAGTGGATTTGGATGTTTTAGAGGTAGAGCTGATGGGGCTTGACTGTGGATTGGATGTGGGACATGAGACTAACAGACAAATAGAGGATCCAAGTTTCAGGTTTGAGCAATCCTGTCTCACTCTCTTTTTCATTGGTGTTCTCTCTCTCACCTCTTCCTCTCTTCCTTCACCCCAGAACAGAATCAGGAATGCTCCTTTCCCCAGGTGAACTCCTGATGGGGTCTCAGTTCAGAAATCACAACCTCCAGAAACCTTTCCTGAGGTCCTCACACTGGGGCAAAGATGCATCCACACGATGCATGACCCTGTCCCCTTCCTGGCATCAGTTTCTACATGATTCATGAGGACTTCTAACACAGGGTTCCATGCATAGACTCTGAAGCCAGAATGAAGCAGGTTTGTGTACAAGCTCCCTCACCAACTGGCTAGGTGAACTCTGCCAAATTACTTAAGGAAGTCTTGGTTCCCACATCTGTGAAGCACAGATAAGAAAACTGTCTACCTCAGTAAATGTTGCATGAGACCACATGTGCAAAATGCTTACTTAGCATAATACTAGCACAGAACAAACGATAGATATATAATAGCCACTATTATTATCACCATTATTACTTTACACTACCCACCTTCATTTAAGCAAAGCTTCGGCAGACTAACAGAAACCAAACTAAAACAGGATATCCCTAAATAATTCAGGCCTGGAAAAAATTTTAACTACTCAGCAACACACACTTAAAACGAAAAATATGATTTCTTAGCCAATTCAGATAAATGTGAGAGTCAGTTATTTAACTATGTTAGACTCCATTTCCTCCACCTAATTTGGGCTGTGATTTCCACGTCCAAAGATTTCCACTTACCAGCATAGGTGGACCCACAGAATCATTTTTCCCTAAGGTCTCACCTGAGCAGGTGCATCTACTAAATATCAGAAAGAGACTGATGAGAGGAGTTGGAGGGGCCGAGGGCGTGATTTTCTCACTCCTTCGTACTTTCTTTCTTTAGAAGACCTTTTGGCATCGACCATCACATCTGTGGCCAGAGCTGCTACGCCCCCTCCCTGGCGTCCGCTTGCAGTAGCCCAGCTTTCGTCCTATACTTTTGTCGCTTCCGTGACACAGTGGCAACCGATGCTTGCCTATTCCAGGGACCTAGCTCTGCCAAGGCGGCTAGAGGTCATCTAGAAAGTGTCTTGCCTCGAACCGCTCTAATTCAGAACGCCCCTTCGGTCCTCCTGCGGAGTCCTCCTCTAGTCCTGGTCCAGGTTCACAGAAAGCGCCGGAGAGGGGGTACACAGGTGCGCGGGGGAGGGGGGCCACTGAAGGCGCCCGGTGATGAACCCAAAGCTTGAACCTGCAGACCCAGCGCGAAGTAGAAACTGAAAGTACACTGCAGCAGATCCTACGGAAGTTCTAGGAAAGGCAGAGCGCCCAGCCGGGCCGTGGCGTGTGCCGCTTCCCCCCACCCCCTCCCCTGGGATGGATGAAGCAGCGGGCGCGGCGTGGGGCAGAGGAACCAGCCGCAGAGGCACCAGCCGCAGAGGCGGCCGCCGGGCCGTACTACCGGCACCTCCGAGCACTCGGTGGTCCTCGCAGTGACCATGGGCTGTGAGAGTCCGCTCCTGCTGCAGCTGCGGTCATCATGACCACGCCCGCCTCCCGCAGACCATGTTCCATGGTAAGCGCTCTGCTCCTGGCGCACAAGTTCGCACGCCGGGCACGCTGGGGGCTCCGGGGCGCGCAGTCGGGCCCCGCGCCCAGGCGCGTCCGGCAACAGCCGGGCCTTGCACTTTGGACCTGTAGAGAGCACTGGTTCTCCCACAAGCAGCCGGTAGCTGCGCCGGAGTCCCCTGGCCCAAAGCCACTGGCACCTGGGGCAGCTGCGCCTGGCTGGCTAGGAGAAGCCATCCCCGACGCCCCCTTTCTGTCCCGGGACCGAGCGCCGCAGCCTCTGCGCGGGTCAGCTGGGACAGACGGGTCTCCGAGGGAGATGGGGGCTCTGTCAGTTGTCCTCAGCTACGCTGCCCTTGGTCCCCCTCGCCCAGCCACCATGCTCGCGTCCCCGGCGGCTCCAGATTACAACTTACTGGCACCCGGCGTCGGGGAGCACTTGGGCTCCTACAGCTCCCAACTCCCTGGAGAAGTGAAAGCGCGGCTCCCACGAGAAGTGCTTTTAAACCCTAAGGGGATAGGACTCTGGAAAACCCCGTTTTCCTCCCTCAGAGAGGCTGGGAGTTTCCGTCAAGGGCTGTACCTTGTGCCTTTTGCCGGGAACCAAGCCCTCGGACTGGCACCGGGAGAGGCCAGTTTCAGGTTTCTTTTTCTTCCTATTTTATTTGTGCGGATTTCAGACCTGAAATGAACAAGGGCAGAGGGTGGCGAGCTGGGTTTCGTTGGCAGCCATGTGGCCAGAGTGCAAAAGTTTACTGGAAGAAGAAATGGGACAAAAAGATGTGAAGGGAGAGAATCTGATGAGGAAAATTGGAATGTTTTACAGTAAACACTTCCTCAAGCAAAAGGAGCCGGGTGGGGGAGAGTGCTGGAATAGGGAGCAGCTCGTTGGTCCCTTTGACGCTTGGTCAGTGGGTTTTCCTGGCCCCACCATGGGATCACAAGAGCGCTTTCCCATCTCCAAGGTATTGAAGAATCAAGAATGGACATAGCCCAGAATTACTAGATCAGTAACAAAATAAAGGGGCACGGGTTAGAGTATAGAAGACAATTATGGAAGAAGATTTATAATGGGCATCCTCTAGAAGTTTATGGAGAATTCAAAATTAGGTATATTCTTGTTTTCCTTTCAATGCCCATGGGTCCTGCTGTTACATCTTTCTGGATCGTTCTTGGTTCTATCTAATCCTCGCGTCACCTCTGACCCAAAGTGGAAGGTAAAACAAGAGATGCCAAGGGTGCGCATTATGAACGAGTCTTTATTTTCTGAAATATATCTATATTAATCATGTACCATAAATTGTTATCAGCAAGCAATATTAAAACTCTAAACTTGGAATAATGGTTATAATAAGTGGCTTTCTGCAGTTTGTTTCAATAGATTTCACTAGAAGCGTAAGGACAGGGTTACTCTTTGACCTTTTTCTTTGCTACTTCATTTGAGAATTTGTTATTGAAGACCTATTATGTGGTCCTCAACTGGGCTATGTAGTTTAGATAATTTATTCATATTTGAGGACCAAAAAATGGAATGGTACTAAAAACAGACAGCTAAGAAAGATTAGAAAACTTGAACATGGATAAAGGAGTATTATACACAGTACCACATCGTTTAAATGTCTTAAACAAAAAATGGAAAAAATTATTTCATAGAACTAACTGACACACCTTATCACATGTGAGATTTTTTTCTGGTTTCACCTCTGACATGTAACCTAGTGAAATAACAGCAAATAATAGTGTCTTTTTTCCTGCAATAAGAGTATATGATGGCAGCGTGTCAGAACTTGGCCAGGAAGTACTGTAGTGAGGTTCCTGTGGAGCAAGGTAGGCTGTTGTACATTTTCCTTGACTGAACAACACACAGTTGTTGGTGTGTGTGTCTGTGTGTTGTTTTTTTTTTTTTAAGAAGCAGGGTAAGTTGGTGGCTAAAAGCTGAGTTTCTAGACTCTTTCAACCTAACAAACCTGAATTTGAATCTTGCCTCTCACTAGACACTTTATATACGGAAAGAAAAACATCTTTTTGGGTTTCAGATTCTGCATCTGTGAAATGTTAATAATTGGCAGCCCTTAATTCATGAAATGGATATGAAATATTATATGAAATGTCATAGGAGGGCTTCAGAAATGTCTTTAGGTTTTATCATGGGATTTGTGGATAGAATTTATAGTCCAATCTGAATATGCTTGTGGTGATTATAAGATTTTTTTTATGTGAGCAGCATCATATTCATTTCTGAAAGCTTAAAAAGCTGATTTCCAGCTAACATGATTCTTTTATACTCTTCATTAACATTTTCTTTATTCACCCATTTGCTTGTGCCAATTGATCATATTAAAACCAAGTCTTATACATTCAGATGTTTTCTTATCCATCCTGAATGTCTTTTTATCACTTTTTAAAATTCCCAGTGAAAATAGGTCTATGTAATGTTTGTAATGGACAATCAATTAACTCTTATTGGTCTTAAAGGCTGAAAAAAAGATTGGATTTGATGGATTGTAGAAACTAATTTATTTATGTTCACTTTGACCCCATAACTTAAGTAGCTGAGGATTGAATGTACTATTTGGCTTAAATTAAAAACCAACAAGAATTTTTTAGACAGCCATCATTTTGGTTTAACCAAATTCCCTACTGAAAACAAATTCTCCAGTTTCAATCCCTTCAGGAGATCTAAAAAAATTCCACAAGTCCAAGCTTGCCGTGCATTATTCTTTATGGTTTGTCTTCTCTGTAACTTAATGAAAAGGTCAGGGTTGGGGGAAGTGTGGGTATCAATATATAATTTGAAAAAAAAACAAAATGAATCCTTTTCCTATTGTGACAGTGTTAAAGCAAGCTCAAACCAGGCAATACTAATGTTACTCTCTATGTGGTGTGGCGAAAAGACTTCAATTACAGACCAAAGTGCAAGTCATTAGCAAGAGAGCTGGGAATCTATGAAATGTAGGTCTGAAGCCCAGGGTGTGCTTGCAGCATTGTCCATGAGCATTGTCCATTAGATTTCAAATCTAAAGAGTTGCTGCATGTGGATGGCCAGGTAAATTATGAGCAATAAGGTGCTTGAGAATTGGAAAGGACATGAAGGGATCATTTAGTCTCAAGTCTTCATTTTACAAATCAGGAAAGTGAAGCTTAAAAGATACTCTGTCATTCATTCAGTTCACAAACCATTGTCATAGAGAGACACAAACCCCATCTCCTCTGTAAAACCTCACTGCCCTGCACTGCCCTACTCTTACTGAGGGTAACTTGTTTAACAGTAATGGCAACAAAGGGCACTTCTTACTGAAAAGTCAAATTATGTTTTAGAATTTGAAACTAGTTTTATTACACAAAAAAAGACTGAATTTTCCACCAAGCCATCATTCAAAAGCACTGATAAAATGCCTTTCAATGAATAAACAGGCTTATGTGAATTTGGAAGCACAAATTATTAAAAGTTGAGGTGAAGTGGACACAACAGCTGGTGCTCTACATAGAAAATAAAACATCCTCCTTTATTAAAGCATAGAAGGTGTTCCTTTGAAATAACATTTGTGTATAATGGTAAAAATGCCTCTATTTCATTCTGGTATTTAATTACTTTACTGTATTTCCCTTAAAGCTCATTTCAAGTTATATGCCATGTAACTTTTCTTTTATCATCTAATTCTCCCAGTGTACACCATGGGGACACCTGTAATGTGACAGAGAAAAGTTAGTTTCTCTACAATCCATACAAATCTGATTACAAAGTTAGGACCTTGTAAATCATACTAATAATGAGTTGTTCACATTGGAGAATCTTCAGGCTGAAGGACCAGTAGTAGAAGAGAGAGCGGAGCTGTATAATGTTGCATGGAAGTGGTTTGCATCCAGAAGACCAATGTAATTACATATTATCAAAAGATGATGACCATTTCTGATCAAGTCCTGGTGAGGCAGCAAGCTCAGGTTAAAACCTAGACCTGGCATCTACTATCCATGTTTCAGAAAAAGATTAACTTGCAGAATTCTTGTTCTTTAGAACTAATATGTATGTGACACTTAACAATGCTTGTCACATGGTAGGTATTCAATTAAAGGTAACTAGTGTCATCATTATTATTAATCCCCTAAGTGAATTATTGCTTGTCATGTATATGGATATTTCATGCCGAGCAATCAATAGATTCCATGTCTCATTTTGTTTCTACTGCCTTTCCCAGTGTCAGTGACATATGAGGATGAGATTCATGTAGGATTCATGTTTGTTCCCATATCTGCTACCCACCTTACTTTATTTATAAAATATGGGTATTTAATAGCACATAATTTATTAAGTGCTACTGATTTTTTATAACAAATGATGATAAATGACAATGTTATTGGGAACTTTATGATATATTTAATAGTCTTTAGGTCATTGTCATAATATTAGTACCTTGGGTTCTAAGGAGTATTGTTTGTAATCTTAATCAGAGAAGGTGCACATGTGAAATGCATTGCACTCAATAAGTACAGTTAAAGTTCATTTGGGGAATTCACAGAAAATATATTGTCAGTATAACCCAAGCATTTACCAAAAGATGCAGAGAAGATACTCTGGCAGGTTTATGAAGAATTAGGTCCCTATATAACCAGATTTTTATGTCTCAGGGAACCACTGGCTTTCTATTCCTGTATTATTACTTCTCCAAATTATACCATTTATGATTTCATTACTTTTGATTGCACAATTGCCCCTAATTAGGAAGGCTTATAAAAACAGATAGAAATAATTAGTTAACAGGGTGGGAACTTATTTACTGGGTTTTTCTAACATATCAAGAAGCTAAACAGTGTTTGAGGAGAATAGGATTCTCTGGGTACTTAGAAATAGCAGTTACTGAAAAGATAAGGAATCTCAAAATACAAATGTCAACTTTAACATTTCTGGGAAGGCTAAACACTACACACACACACATAAATATATAAATACACATAGACACACGATCATAGATTAGTACCATGGAGATTAACCTGTAATGCATCCACTTGGACAACCACTGAGTTTTACATATGTACACAATCACATGCCATAGATCATAAAATTTCAAAAATGCATACTGTTTTACCTGTCATTCATTTACCTGTTCACCTGTAGATGCCTTTTCTTGTAGGGATGTTCAACATAAATCCAAATTCGATAAATTGTATTTATATGTTGAGTATTTCAAAAAAGCGAAGAGACTCTGCTGGCATCCACCCTTTTCTGCACTTTCTCAAAGAGTAATTTCTCAATTAAAAAGTGAAAGATACTTGAACACTAAAATTCTGTCTTACTTTTGTTGTTATTTAATATTGAATCTTAGAGTTCTTCCCACTTTATCAAAAAACCAGGATGCATGTTTACAATTATTACAACTACATGGTCAGACCCATTGAAATGCTACTATCAAATCAGATAATATGACTTATAATGTTTAGCTTATTCTTACTTACTGTTGACTTTAGTTTCTTTTAGGTATATCTTTGGAATTCCTCCCCTGATCCTTGTTCTGTTGCCAGTAGCATCATCTGATTGTGAGATTGAAGGTAAAAATGGTGAAGAATATCAGCATATTATAATGGTCAGCTTCAAGGAGTTGGTATGTACTTCTTTTGCTTTTCTCACACTTCAACTCATTGAGAAAATTTAGTAGGTACTGTTGCTAGGCAGTTTTGTATTCTAGTATCCATTTGTAATTCTTAAAAGTGAAATAACTAAATAATAAAATTAATTGACTATGTATTTTCATAACTGGCATCATTATATCCTTTAAAAATAATTCTTTCCTAGACTTTCAGACTCCCACAGCTATCCATTTAAACCTTATTGCTATTCATTATCAAATTTTTTGTAAGCATGATTTAGCATAGCTGTGTGCATTTCCTTACCTGTTATTAACAGTTAGTCTCTGTAGAAGCATTGGGTCAAGAGGGGGAAAATAACAGAATATAACATTTAAGATTATCATGAAAAGATATATATAGTTATTTCATTTTATCTGAATATATGTACATGCATATATATTGTGTATATATTTTTATACACATGCATATATAATTTCCTGTGGGTTAATTTTTCTATTTACCATGGACAACTTTTAATAATAGATTTTATTTTTAAAGCAGTTATTGGTTTACAAAAAAAGGTGCACTGGATATAAAGAATTCCCAGATATCCATTCTCCCTCTGCACAATTTCCTCTATTATTAACATCTTGCAATTTTGTGGTACATTTGTTATAAGTGATGAACCAATTTTGATATGTTATTATTAATTAAAGTTTGTAGTTCACACTGGGTTTCACTCTTTGTGTTGTACAGTTCTATAGGTTTTGACAAATACATAGTGTCATGCATCTGCCAATACAGTATCCTATAGAATGATTTCAAATGCCCTTAAACCGCCCCCATGCTCCACTGGTTCATCCCTCCTGCCCTCCCCTTGAACCCATGGCAGCCACTCACCTGTCTGTGGTATCTCTAGTTTTGCCTTTCTGGCAGGTCATGTAGTTGGAGTCAGGCAATACACATTTTTTAGACTAGCTTCTTCTACTTAGTAATGTGTAGTTAAGGTTTCCCAATAACTTATTCTGGAATGACTTATACCTCATCTCATTTCATTGCTGAATAAAATTCCATTGAATGATTATACCTCAGTTTGTTTCACTGATAGAAGGACATGTCTTGGTTGCTTCTAATTTTTGGCACGTATTAATAAAGCTTCTATAAACATTCATGTGCAGGGTTTTTTGTGGATAT
Source organism: Trachops cirrhosus (assembly GCA_028533065.1). Classification (NCBI taxonomy): domain Eukaryota; kingdom Metazoa; phylum Chordata; class Mammalia; order Chiroptera; family Phyllostomidae; genus Trachops; species Trachops cirrhosus. The sequence goes on from CM052544.1 coordinate 68,563,278, forward strand.
ACAAAGTGAGTTTTTAATTCACTTGGATAAATACCTAGGAGAGTGATTACTGCATTGTATGGGAAGACCATGTTGAGCTTTGAATAAAGCTGCCAAACTGTATTCTAAAGTGATTATACTATTTTTCATTTTATATTTCATGAATTTTTGACATTTTCTGGACTAAATGATACCACTAAATTAATCTTCCTGAGTCAAGATAATTTTTATTTAACTTAATTATCTGTGCAGGGAATCAACTAGTATTAGTTCTGCAACACTCATGTGAAACTGTAAAAAATAAAAATTAATTAAAATGGTGGCTCAGTGGATTGTGCGTGGGCTGCAAACCAAAGCATCGCAGGTTTGATTCCCAGTCAGGGCATATGCCTGGGCTGCGGCCAGGTCCCCGGTGGAGACCACATGAGAGGCAACCACACATTGATGTTTCTCTCTCTCTCCTTCTCCCACCCTTCCCCTCTCTAAAAACGAATAAATAAAATCTTTAAAAAATAAATAAATACATTAAAATGCTATTGACAATTCAAAAGGAGAGTTTAGTCACCAGATTCACAGCTTCCCCCTCTCCCACCCAGAAATACAGAGGAGCTAATCTCATTAAAATTCGTAGTAGCAACAACAACACTATTAAAACAAAGCAAAGCGTGGCTACTGGTCTTAAAGAGATTAATTCACAAGACAAGGAAAGGTACCTGAGGTAATCAACCCAAGTGAAAAGTGCCACAATAATCTCAGGGAAGTTGTAAATATGAGGTAACGAGTAGAGAAGATTGAGTCACTCCTGCACACTTTTCAGATGTGACTGTGTTTGTCTCAGGGAGACCATAATAATACTGACACTTATGTTCCAGGTTATAACTGATTTAACCATCTCAACGTCCTTATCAGACAGGTACTCTTCTAGCTTCATTTCACAGAGGAAGAATCTGAGGCTCAGGCTTCTCAGTCTATTGTTAGAAAAATATGAGCCTCTGCTGGTAACCAGCACCCTCTCCTGCCTCCCAGTAGCAATATCTGTGTTAGGAATGGTGGAAGACCGGGGATAAGGCAATGATGGACCAGATATAGACACTTCTCTTAAGAAGCTTATGTTTGGTGATGGTCTTGGGGGAAGAATTTGAGTTGCAACTTGAAAAGTTGTGAGCCAGATTTGAAAAGATATAAAGTGTGTTCTAGGAGGAGGTGAATAAGGTCATTTTGGTGCCAGGAGACAGACCACATTGTGGAGTGGTGTGCTGATCTCTAGACTTTTTAGATAGTACACCCCTTTAGTAAAAATTTTTTAAATATATTTAATTGATTATGCTATTAAAATTGTCCCATTTTCTCTCCCCTTTATTTCCCTCCTCCCTGTGCACCCCCACCATCATTCCCCCAACTTAGTTCGTGTCTATAGGTCAGACATATAAGTTCTTTGGCTTCTACATTTTCTATACCGTTCTTAACCTCCCCCTGTCTATTTTCTACCTACCATTTATACTTATTATCTGTACCTTTTCCTCCATTCTCCCCCCTCCCCCTCCCCACTGATGACCCTCCATGTGATCTCTATTTCTGTGAATCTGTTCCTGTTCTAGCTGTTTGCTTAGTTCATTTTTGTTTTGTTTTGTTTTTTAGGTTCCATTGTTGATAGTTGTAAGTTTGTTGTCATTTTACTATTCATATTTTAATCTTATTTTGCTTAGATAAGTCCCTTTAACATTTCATAAAATAAGGGCTTGGCGATGATGAACTTCTTTGACTTGACCTTATCTGGGAAGCACTTTATCTGTTCTCCCATTCTAAATGATGGCTTTGCTGGATAGAGTAATCTTGGATGTAGGTCCTTGTCTTTAAGGACTTGGAATACTTCTATCCAGCCTCTTCTTGCCTGTAAGGTTTCTTTTGAGAAATCAGCTCAAACTTAGACTTATGGGCACTCCTTTGTAGGTAACTGTCTCCTTTTCTCTTGGTGCTTTAAGATTCTCTCTTTATCTTTAATCTTCAGTAATGTAATTATGATGTGCCTTGGTGTGTGTTTCTTTGGGTTCAACTTCTTTGGGACTCTCTGTGCTTCCTGGACTTCCTGGACTTCCTGGAAGTCTGTTTCTTTTGTCAGATAGGGGAAGTTCTCCATTATGTTTTCAAATAAGTTTTTAATTTCTTGCTCTTCCTCTTCTTCCTCTGGCACCCCTATGATTCAGATATTGGAACATTTAAAGTTGTCCTGGAGGTTCCTAAGCCTCTCCTCATTTTTTTGAATTCTTGTTTCTTCATTCTGTTCTGGTTGAATGTTTATTTCTTCCTTGTACTTCAAACTGTTAATTGAGTCCTGCTTTCCTTCCCATCATTGTTGGTTCCCTGTACATTTTCCTTTATTTCACTTTTCATAGCCTTCACTTTTTCCTCTATTTTGCGACCACAATCAACCATTTCTGTGAGCATCCTGATTACCAGTGGTTTGAACTCTGCATCTGATAGGTTGGCTACCACTTCATTGCTTAGCTGTATTTTTTCTGGAGCTTTGGTCTGTTCTTTCATTTGGGCCATATTTCTTTATCTCCGCATGCCTGTTACACAGTAAGGGGCGTTAGGTATTTGCCAGGGTGGGGAAACCTGCAGTGTGGTGCTGTATGTGGGGGAGGGGTCTGAGAGGGAACAATGCTGCTTGCTGGGCTCTCAGCCAACTTTCAGTCACTTCCCTGGCTACCCACAAGCAAATTGGGCCCTTCTGGTGCTGATTCCCAGGTGGGGGTGGGTTTGTGTACATTCTAGAACCGTGGGTCTCTCCAACAAACTTTCCTGTGAGGCTGGGAGTTTCTCCCACCACTGCAACCCCCACAGATTTTTTCAGTCAGAGGTTTTGAGGTTTTATTGCCCTGTGCTGCAAACCTGGGTTGTGTGGTCTGTCTTGCTCACCAGTTGTTCCTCCCGGTTTATCTGCATGCAAATGTGAGGCTGCCTGTTCCACCAGCTGCCACCCCACCTGTTTGGTCCTCCAGGTGGCACCTTGCTGTGAGTCATCCCCATTTCAGCTGCCTATCCACCCCTCCTGCTGGTCTGGATGAATGTTTCTTTTTTAACTCCTTGGTTGTCAGACTTTCATACAGTTTGATTTTCTAGCAGTTCTGGTTATTTTTTGTTTTTGAATTTGTTGTTGTCCTTTTGTTTGTGCAAGAAGGCAAAATGTGTCTACCTATACCTACCTCCATATTGGCTGGAAGTCAGCAAAAATTTTTTGAGCCTGTACTTCCATTGCACATTTAACATTTATTTATATATTATAGCATTTTCATAGTATTTTCATGTGCATTAGTAATGATACATACAAAAATTAAAATTTACCTAGGTGAGATAAAAAATAAATTGTTATAGAATTTTTAAAATTGCCCTCTTCTGTTGCAGTGGACTGTCCATTGTGGACTCCACTTTGAAGATCGTGAACATAGCAGAAGACATTAGTGGACCTATGTGTTATATAGCAAGATGGGGAGTGGTCTTGATACAATGATATTTAGGCTTTCTTCTAAACATAAGTAAAAGTCAAGGGTGGTTCAATCATAAGGTAACATTTCATTAAAATGCAAACTTTTGTGCATTTGCTATGTGCAAAGTGGGCCATTAAAATAAGTGCTAGTCTTTGTTCTTCTGTAACCTATGGGGGTGATGGAGACATGTGTCACTATAATGCAAAATGATAATAGTACATTACAAAAGAGTTTGATACACATTATCTTACCTGAGCATCACAATATCTCTATGAGGTGATAATGATGTAATAATAATAGGTTTTGCTATTTGCCAATGCTGTTCTGAGCAGTTTCCATGTATTAATTTTATAATTCTTACAACTCTATGTAATAAAGGTACAGAGACCCAGATAACTTAGATTGCAAGTGGCAAAGCTGGAATTCAAATGCAAGCATTCTGGTTCTATAAAATGCCCTTATGAGGCAAGGCAGTTAATAGCACCCTTCTGACTTCCTGTTTTTGCAGGAGAACATGGGTTAGGGAGTTGTGATGATAACTAATATCAGAAGGTATCAGGAACTTTAAGATGGTAACCAGACTGGATGAATTGTAGGGAAAGGAGCTGGGGAGATGAGCAGGTGTTGTAAATACTGTTACAGCCATCTAAATGAGATAAATAAGGTGGAATCTAGTTGTAGAAGTAAGAAAATAGATATGATGAAAACCATTATGTAGAATCCAAATAGGGTCTAGGGAGGGGAGGTTTATAATAAATGATAAAGACACTAATTTTATATGATCTGCCAAATATGGAGTATAGATTCCTAGAATCAGGATAACTAAATTAAATAGATTTAACATTTTTAAGTTTCTTAATACATATAACAGAATTATTTTCCAGTAAGAACCCATCAATTTATAGTTCTAACAGCAATAAGAATTCTTGTCAGCATTGAGTATTCTTTTTTTGTTTTTGATAAAATCTGGCAAGGCAATGGAAAAATAACCTTTTGTTTTGATTTACATTTCTTCAATTGCTTGTGACATTGCACTTTTTTTTACATTCATTCATTTTATATTTTTAATTATTTTGCATTGAGATAAAATTCATTTTACAATTCACTTTTTAAAGTGTGCAATTTAGTGGCTTTTTATATGTTTACAAGTTGTGCAATCATCACCATTATCTACTTCCAAAACATTTGCATCACCTGAAAGACTGATGAAAATCACTAGTGGTGACTTTCTATTCTCCAACATCAGATGCTGGCAGGCACTAATCTAGTTTCTGTCGCTATGGATCTGTCTTTTTCAGGTATTTCATATAAATGGAATCATATAACATGTAGCTTTCATGTTGGGCTTCTTTCACTTAGTGTAATGTTTTCAAGGTTAACCATATTATGGTATGAATCAGTAGTTCTTTTCTTCTTATAAATCAATAATATTCTCTTCTATGCATATAGTACATTTTGTTTAGCCATTCATCAGTTGATGGACATTTGAGTTGTTTCCATGATGAGTAATACTGCTTAGAACGTTGGTGTACAAGTTTTTGTGCAATTCTCTTGGATGTATATCTACAAGTGAAATTGCTGCATCATATGGTAACTCTGTATTTAACTTTTGAGGAAAAGTCAAACTATTTCCAAAGTGTCTGCACCATTTTACATTCCCACCAACAGTATATGAGGGTAGTGGTTTCTCCACATTCTCACCAAAGCTTGTCTGACTATTTTAGTGATCCTGGTGTGTGCAAAGTGGTATCTTATTTTTTTTAATCCTCACCCAAGGATATGTTTTCATTGACTTTAGAGAGAGAAGAAGAAAGGGAAAGGGAGAGAGAGAGATGTGAGAGAGAAATGTTGATCTGTTGCCTCCCATATGTGCCCCAAGTAGGGGCAACTAGGGTTCAAACCTACAACCTATGTATGTATGTGCCTTAACCGGGGATCAAACATCCAACCTTTCAATGTACTGGATGGTGCTCCATCCAAATAAGCCACCTGGCCAGGGCTCATTGTTGTTTGATTTGCATTTCCCTAATGACTAATTATCAAACATCTTTTCATTACTGACCATTATTATTGTATGTTCTTCAAAGGGGCATTGCTTTTAATTCTCTGCTCACTTTTAAATTGTGTTGTCTTTTTATTGGTCAATTTTTTTATATATTCTGGATACTAGACCTTTATCACACATGCAGTTTGTAAATATTCTCTCCCATCCTGTGGGTAGTATTTTCATCTTCTTTATAGTGTCCCCTGAAGCAAAAAAGTTTTGTATTTTGATACAATCTTCTTTTTTTTTCTTTTCTTTTCTCTTCCTTTCTTTCTTTCTATTATTGTTGGTCATGCTTTTGATATATATACAAAGTCACAAAGATTTACACCTATTTTTTTCTAAGAGGTTTAGAATTTAATCTTACATTTAAGTCTTTGATTAATTTTTAGTTAATTTTTGTATGTGGTATGAGGTGGTGGTCCAACTTTATTCTTTTTCAGCTGTTCCTGAAACTTTTGGTATAAAGACTATTTTCTGCATTGAATGATCTTGCCACCTTTATTAAACATCAATTCAACCCAAAATGTATGGGCTTATTTCTGGACTTTCAATTCTATTCCATTATCTATTTGTCTTTCCTAATGTCGGTCACACACAATCTTGATCACCATAGCTCAGTAGTTAGTTTGGGGATTGGAAGTGTGTATCCTCCAACTGTATTTTTCTTCTTTCAAACTGTCTTGGCTCTCATGAGTCCCTATCATTTACATTAAATCAATTATTGATACTTATCCTATAGATTGTCTACATTTTTTAAGGGATTCTGTAATTTTTTTAAAATTTTAATTGTTGTTCAAGTACAGTTTTTTGTCTTTTACTCCCATCTCAGCTCACCCCACCAGTGCTCCCCACTTCCCTCCCATTTACACCCCCACCCTGGTTTTGTCCATGTGCCCTTTATACTTGTTCCTGTAAACCCTTCCCCTTTTCCCCTGAAGTTCCCTCCCCTCTCCCCTCTTGTCATTGTCAGCCTATTCTCTATTTCAGTGTCTTTGGTTATATTTTGCTTATTTGTTTGT
>CM052544.1:68570310-68608843 GCA_028533065.1 Trachops cirrhosus
TTGACAGTGGGGTGTTAAAATCCCCCACTATAATTGTGTTGCTGTCAATATCTTTCTTGAAGTCCTCTAAGATTTTCTTTATGTATTTGGGTGCTCCTATGTTGGGTGCATATATATTTACTATGTTTATGTCTTCTTGGTGGATTCTTCCCTTGAGTATTATGAAGTGACCTTCTGGGTCTCTCTTTATGGCCCTTTTTTGGAAGTCTCCTTTGTCTGATATGAGTATTGCTTCCCTGGTTTTGTTTTCCTTTGTGTTTGCTTGGAAAATTTGTTTGCAGGCCTTCACTTTTAGTCTCTGTAGGTCTTTTGTCCTGAGGTGGGTCTCTTGTAGGCAGCATATGTGTGGGTAATGCTTTATTATCCATCAGCTATTCTGTGTCTTTTGATTAGAGCATTTAATCCATTTATGTTTAAGGTTATTATTGATAGGTACTTATCATTGCCATTTTCATACCTGTGTTCTTCTCTGTTTCTCTCTTTTCCTTCCTTTCCTTAGATCAGTCCCTTTAGCATCTCTTGCAGAGCTGGCTTGGTGGAGGTGTATTCTTTAAACTTCTTTTGTCTGGGAAGCTCCTTATTTGGCCTTCTATCTTGATTGAGAGCATTACTGGGTAAAGTAGCCTTGTTTGCAGGCCTCTGGTTCTCATTACTTGGAATATTTGTTGTCATTCTCTTCTGGCTTGGCCGTTTCCATTGAGAAGTTACTTGCTAACCTTATCGGGGCTCCCTTGTATGTTACTTTTGGTTTCTCCCTTGCTGCCTTTAGTATTCTCTCTTTATCTTGGAATTTTACCATTTTGATTATGATGTGTCTTGAAGTGGGCCCCTTTGGGTTCCTCTTGATTGGAACTCTCTGTTTTTCCTCAATTTGTGTGGCTTTTTCTCTCATCAAATTAGGGAAGTTTTCCATCATTACTTTTTCAAATAGGTTTTCTATCCCTTGCTCTTCTTCTCCTTCTGGTATCCCTATTATACGGATATTATTACGTTTCATATTGTCTTGCATTTCTCTTAATCCCTCTTCATTCTTTCTGAGCCTCTTTTCCTTTACTTGCTCTTTCTGGGTGTTTTTTTTTTTTCTATTGTATCCTCCAGCTCACTGACTCCATGCTCCGCTTCATCCAGCCTGCTTTTGATTCTTTCTACTGTGTTCTTCAGTTCAGAAATTGTATTCTTCTTTTTCTCTTGGCCCTTGTTGGTAGTTTCTCTTTCCTTTTTCATGCTGATATAGTTTGCAGTAAGATCATTGTAGTTTCCCTGTAGTTTCTGGTAGCTCATTGTGAGCTCATTGAGCTTCCTGATAACCATTGCTTTGAACTCAATATCTGATAGTTGAGCTGCCTCTATTTCATTCAGCATTCTTTCTGAGGCTTCCTCTTTTCCTTTCATTTGGGGATTGTTTCTTTGTCTTCCCAGTGTTTATGAGACTCTTCTTGTTAGCTTCAGCTTCTTAAATTGATCTGTTCTGGCTCCCTGGTTTTATGGTGTGCACTTCTGTGGTAGAATACCTGTGAAATTCAGTGGTGCAGCCTCCTTTATCTCCTGAGCTCACTAGTCTTAGGCTGTCGTTTAAGTTGGCTCTGTGTTTGTCTTTGGGTTTTGATTGTTGTTGGGTCTTTCTTTGGTGGGTCCTTCCCACCAGCTGCTTAATTGAGGGTCACTCTGTCCACCACCTCTTGTATTTTGTTGTGTTGGTGAGGGCAGGTTGTTTTGAAGTTGGTTCTTCTGTATGTACAGGTTTTGAGGATTTTCTCTTGCTCTTGTGCAGTTGTTTATACTGGGTAGTTTCTCTACTGTTTAGTTGTATTTCCAGATATGTCCTGAATTGAGGTTTGTGTGGTTTCCACTCCCTCCTTCACCTTCTTCTGTTGTTATCTGTTGGTGGTTCCTACGTTGTTGGGTTTCCTCTTCCAGTGGTTATCCTGGTGTTCCCCGCTTCCACGTGCACTTTTTTGTGATCATTTGGAGGGGAAGGCAAAATGGCTTAGGACAGCAAGAGAGTATTCTATGATATTTACAGTAGCAGGCAGTAGAGAAGAGGTAGGAGATCCTTTGGCTAAGTATAGTGTTAACCGTGATCTTCCACCCAACTAGCCACTTTTTAGAAAGGATGGAAAGAACATAAGACTCTTGGGGAGGGAAGGATTGTTAGTTGGATCTAGAAAGCAGCAAGGTTGTGGGAGGTCAGATTCTGAGGTAAGGTGAGAGTAAAGGATAGTAAATAGGTGTAGTGTGTGAGAGAATAGAGTTAACCCCTACAGTAATAGATTTCAGGAAACTGTGAATTGGGCTAAGATCTGGGAGGGGTGTTGTGTAGTATTTAAAATTGTATGGAATGGCTATTATTTACAATAATATTAGATCAACAATCATATGACAGAATCTATGTGATCTGGATAACAAGAATAGGGAGTATAAGACCTTGAGTAGTGTGCTACTGGAACACAAGTGAAGTTAAGGACAGTAAATTAGGAATACATTATGACAGAGAGAACAAGGGAAACCTGTCAAATGATACAATGTAACCAGCCAAGCAAAGAAGACTATACATAAAGAAGAGGAATACAAAAATACTATTAAAATAAAAGATGTAAGAATAATGAAAAGGGATAATAATACAAATATGCAATAACTTGCAGGTTCTCTGTAATAGCAAAGTGAATTTTGTCTCACTGTCTCAACTGTTGGGATGCCCCCTCTTTGGGTCCAACTCTGGTCTTTTCACAGTTCCAGGTTTTTCTGTGTCACTTGTGGGTATGTAAAAAAAAAAAAGCAGAAGAAGGGAAAAGAAGAGATAAAATTGGAAAGAAAGCGAGGAGGAATGAAGCAAGAATGAAGGAAAGAGAGGAAAAAGGTTTTGAAAGATAACACAATAATAAAAATTAAAAATATATTACTTAAAAAAAACCCTCTTGTTGGTTTCTAACTGGTCAAACTGGTTTTTCTGGTCTTGATGGCTGCAGCAGTCTGAGGGGTGATTGGTATGGCTTTTCTTCCTTCCCGATCTGCACTCAGTGTACTCTCTCCAGAGCTAGCCTGACGCATCTCCCTGGGGTCTTGGGTGTGGGATTCAGGTCTTCCTGAGCGCGCTCTTTCCCCAGGGTTGCCACTGTGGGCTGGGGTGTGGGTGTGTGCTCTGCCAGTCTGCCTCTTCCCATGGTTTAGGGTGCGCAGGGCATTCCGCACAATCTTCCGGGCAACCTCAGGATTGCCGTCTGGCTGGGCAGCGGGGAAGCCAAGCAGCTGTTGCAGGAGAATCCCCCAAACAGTTTTTCTTTTTGATAAATTCCTCCTACTTAAGCCTCCCGCTCTGTACAGCCCAATTCTCCAGCCAGACCAGTGACTATTGGTGTCAGTGCCCATCACTACAAGACTCTCAACTCTCTTAAGCCACTGTCCATAGACAACGTGGGTGATCAGAGCCCCTGTGTGTTTGCCCTGTGTGTTTGTCCTTTTTCCCCTCTCTGCCACTTCAAGCAACCAGGTCTCTCCCAGGGCTGTTTAAACCTTGATTGGCCAGGGAGGGATGGAGCAGTTGACCCAGCTCTCCCCCAAGGACTCTGTGGCAGACCCGGGGGCAGGCACCAGGCCTGGGGCTGCAGCCGCCCTGGTCCCTGAGCTGGTCCCTGGGACCTTATTGTCCTGAAGCACTCTCCTTACTGTCTGGTTTTTCAGTGTCCGCTACAATTTTTGGTCTCTTATTTTCATATGTGCTGGAATATTGTTGGCTGTTTGCTCTGTTCCTCTGTAGATCGGCTAGGTTTTTGTCCTGTGTGTAGGGGGAAGTGGAATATTCTCCCTCCTACCTTGTCTCCATCTTCCCTTTAGGGATTCTGTTGTTTAAAAGCTTTAGAATACAAATGCAATGCAAAACTCTGTGGTAACATGATTCTGCATAATAATTTAACCACATAACTCCACACACTTGTAAGAGTGGCTCAGACCATGGAAAGGGTGATGATGAGCTTAAGGGTATCTTCTCCCTCATAGACCTCATTATCCCTTGTCATTGTCTCATTGGCTATTATTGATATTCCTATTATTTGGTAATAGATCATCACATATTAAGTGTAATAATTTTATGATTGTCATATTTGTTGAAAACATTTTCCAGTTAATCATTTATATTTTTTCTTGCTTTTTGATATACATTTCTTTGTATATATATATTTATTTGATCTGCTAATGCTTTGTTGAGGATTTTTATATCTATGTTCATGAAATATACTGGACTGTAGTTTTCTTTTCATGTAATGTCTTTATCTGATTTTGGTATTAAGGTAATTCTGGTGTCATAGAATGAGTTAGGAAGTATTTCCTCTTCTTTCATTCTGTAAAAAAAATTGTAGAGATTTGGTCTAACTTATTCCTTAAATGTTAGGTAGAATTCACCAGCAAACCCATCAGGGCCTGGTACTTACTCTTTTTAAAAGTTATCAATTATTTATTTTATTTCTGTTATAGACATAGGCCAATTCAGACTATCTGTTTCTTTTTACATGAAGTTTGGTCACACATGATTCTTGAATCTTAAAATACATGTAGGTGTTACCAAAAGCAGTAGAACAGGGTTGGGGTGCTCCCCCAAAGAGAGGATGGATCACCTTACAAAAGAATGTAACTAGGAAACCCCTTGGCATGCTGTGGCTGGATAGTAGGATGCAAGATGAGAACTGAATCCTCAGAGGCAGCCTGGACCACTCAGTGCTGTGCCTGCCATACAGAGGAGTCTAGATTTTTTCCTAAGCACCAGGAAGTCACTGAGGAGTTTGTGTGTACAGAGGTGTGGGGAGGGGGAAGGCACTCAATGTAAGAGCCATAACAGAAATCTTTGTCTTTCATAATTCACTGCTGTACTGAGAAGGACTAGAACTTTCAATAAATATCTGATGAATGAATGAAATAATGCCATCAGATTTTTATCTTACAACTTTTTCTTTGTGGCAACCCCATAGATAATCTATAGGGTAGGATGGAAAGCAAGACAATGGGAAACAACTTCAGTCATTTAGGTGAAAATTGTTGATGGGCATAGACCAAGGTAGTGATTCAAAATTTTGGGGTACTTCAGAACAAACTGAAATGTTTATTAATATATAGTTTGCTGGGCCTCATCCCCAGAGATTCCTATTTTTGAGGAATTTCAGTGATCTGGGAGGCCTACTGGATAATTTCATGTGTATCCCTCACTTATTTTGAAAGAATTTATAAAGTCAAAGAAAAAATGAGAATAGTCCCCTGATTTTAGTCTGATACTTAAATTCTGTTGTATCAGCTCTGCAAAGCCATATATTACACTCTGTGGATATTAGCTGATATGAGTTTCCTTGTTTATTTGTTTTTCAGTAATTAGCTCAACCACAGCAATAAAACAGAAAAAAACTGAGCCATAAACTCAATTAGCTATTATTTTTATTACATAATTTATTTTAGAATCCATGACTGAACCTCCATTTTAAGGATAAATAAAGCAATATTCTGTATCATGGAAAAATATTTTTCCACTGATACCCTTAGTTAGATTGCATTTCAGTGAAGCAGCATTGCAGTGCAGTGTGAGGGACACTGAGTGAAGGATCAGAAAAACAAGTTTTTACTAGCTTTGTTCTTAGCAAGCACTGTGAACTTGGATACCTCATTTAACCTCTTCAGAATCATCAATCCCCTTAAAATGTGGAAATTGAATTATCACTGGGGTTACTCAGAGTGCTCAAATTTTTGAGACATGGGAAAAATTGTTTTCTTCCCTTCTTCCTTTCCTTTTTCCTTTCCTTCACTGCTGACTTGTCTAGATTATTTTCCTCCTTTCATAAGTTTTCATCAATCCCCTACTGTATACAGTGCTCTATGCCAAATTCTTACAAATAATAATATTAATTGGTCTTCATTGAACATATAATCAAGGACTGGAGTGAAATTTATTCAGAAATATTATCTTATAAAGCAAAAAGTAAGCCATACTTGGATAAGAAAAGACTGTTCTTTATTCTGCTGAACAGTCCTGACATCTTTTGACCATACATGTATGAATTTATTTCTGGACTATTCAATAGGATTATTTATTATTCTACACACACACACACACACACACACACACACACACACACATTTAGTATCCTCTTCCAGTACACTCTGTCTTTATTGCCGTTGATTTGAAGTAAATTTTTAAATCAGGAAGTATGAGTTCTAGTTTGTTCTTTTTTCAAGATTGTTTTGTCTATTTTAGGTCCCTCTCAATTCCATGTGTATTTTAGAATCAGCTCATCAATTTCTAGGAAGAAGTGATTTGGGAATCTGATAGAGATTTTATTGCACCTGTACACAAACATGTAAGGTAATGTCTTTTTCACAATGCAAAATGATGGTTATAATCCATGCATATGGTATGCTTTTCCATTTTTTAAATCTTCTTTAATTTCTTTCAACAACCTTTTGTAGTTTCTAGACTGTAAGCTTTGAACTGCTTTTGTTAAATTTATTTCTAAGCCTTTTATATGTCTTTGATGGTATTATAAATGGGATTGCTTTCTTAATTTCATTTTAAAATTATATGTGATTCTTAACTCTGTAGTTCTTGAATACTTACCTAAGTTTGTATCTTATTTTCCCATACAAGTCCATAAGTTTGTCAAGGACAGTTTATGTTTGATTTATCTTTGTATCCCACAGAATGCTCAGCACAGTACCTTGCACCTAGTAGTTTATCATACAAATAAAAATAAGAATTGTAATGATATAGGATAAATAACACATGAATTTTAAATCAATACCATAAGTTAGTGAGAACCCAGAATTTGTTCCAAATAGGCTAGGAAGTCTTTTTTCTTGAACATTTGTTTCTTTGGAAATTTGTTATAAATGAAATGTCAGGTACTTTTTAAATGTTCAATATGAACTGGTTTTGGGTGTTATACATTATTTTATCCACAAAAAGTTGTTTTGCCTAAACATGACTCATATAGTTGAATTATGTAACTATTAGTCATTGTACTTGAGGCTGGTTAAAATTTAAAGCCTACTAGAGAAGGCCAAATACTTTCTAGGAATGCTTCAGTCTCACACATGTTCATGAAGGGCTGTCCTTTCTTTTAAGTTATGAAATTTAATATCTAGTGACTAAGAGGTTATAATTGGTTTTTATAACTTCTAATGTCTTTATCTCTATTCTAGAGGCCCTCAGAGATTCAACTTCTGTCTTTTCATATATAGGTCTCAATCAGCCACAGGTATACACCTCTTCCATGAACTTTGGAACCATTTAATTCTAATATGAATTATAAATCTCTATGCAGAGGTACTGTGACACATCATGCACAATAGAGAGTTAATTATCATCACTTTTATCCTGTTCCTGCTTCTGCATTTTGTGTCTTGGGTAACAGTATTTGCATTTGTCCACTCATTCAATCCTAAAAGCCTGGAATCATCCTTGATACCCTCATTCTTTCATATCATTCATTATCAAATCCTATAGATTTAGTTTATCCCCATAATACCTGTATAAGTCATTCATTCTATTGACTTCCACTGCTATAGTCTTAGTTCAGGTAGCCATCAAGTATCAGTGGGACAACTTCCACAGCCTTCAGCCTGGTTGATCTCATTATCACCAGTATACATCTGTCCTCTTCACTGGCATTTGCATTATTTTTCTAAAATTCAAATCTGATACTCTCTCCTTTTAAAAATTCTTTAATACCTTAAAGTCTCTTTATCTTATGAACAAGTTAATGATGTACCCTCTTACCACTCCCAGCTAATCTAGTAATAAAAAACCAAAATAAAATGGTTATTGTTTAGAGAAGATATCACTGTCTTCACAGAAAATACAAAAGAGTCAACAAAAGAACCCCTGGACCTAAAAGCAGTTGTAACAAGGTTGCAGGATACAAGTACAACATGCAAAAGACAATTGCTTTTGAACAATCAGCATTTGAAATTTAAAAACACCATTCATATTAGCATCAAAAAAGAGAAGTACTCAGGTATAAATATAACAAAATATATGCAATATCTATATGAGAAAACCTATAAAACCCTGATGTACAGAAATCAATGAAGAACTAAATAGATATATTCCATGTTCAATGATAGGAAGACTCAATAGTGTTAAGATGTTAATTGCCAATGCAATTTCAATAAAATCCAACAAGTTGTTCTGTGGATATCAACAATCTCACTCTAAAGTTTGTGTGGAATATTGAAAGACCCACACAATAGCCAACACAATACTGAAAAGGAAAGAACAGTACTGCCCCCTCCCAATTTCAAAACTTATCATAAAATTAGGGTAATCAAAACACTATGATATTAGTAAGAAATATATAAATTAATGGAACAGAATAGAGAACCCAAAATAGACCAACACTAATATAGTCAACTGATCTTTGACAAATGATCAAAGCCAATTCAATGGAGAAAGGATAGTCTTTTCAACAAATAGTGTTGGAATAGCTGAACATCCATGCACACACAAAACAGACCTTCTATCTCTCATAAAAATAGACTCAAAATGGATCTTAGACCTAAATATAAAACACAAAACTATAAAACTCATAGAAAATGGCATAGTAATAAAATCTAGGTGACCTTGGACTTGCTAGTAACTTCTGATGTACAATACCCAATAGTACAATCTATGAAAGAAAAAGAATGAGGTTGAATTTAATTAAAAATTAAAACTTTATTACAAGAATAAAAAGACAAGCCACAGAATGGGGGGAAATATTTGCAAAAGTATATCTGGTGAAGGAATTACTTTCAAAATATCCAAAGAACTGTTAAAACTCAACAATAACAAAAGAAACAATCTAATAAAAAATGGGAAAAATACCTGGACAGACACCACACCATTCTATTCAGTGGAACACAACCAATGATAAAAATAAATGAGCTATTAAGCCACACAGGACATAGAGGTATCTTAAATTCATGTGATATGAAATAATTCACTCTTAAAGGGCTATATACTACATTATTTCAACTATATGACCTTCTAAAATTACAAAACTATGGAGACATTAAAAAGGTCAGTGGTTGCCAGGGGTTGGGGAGGGAGGGAGAGAAGAGGGAATGAGTGGATGGTGCATAGTATAATTTTAGAGCAATGAGACTATCTGTGCAACACTGTAATGGTGAATTCATGACATACACATCAAAACCCAGAGAATTTTACAGCACAAAGAGTGAACCCTAATGTAAGCTATGAACTTCAGTTATTAATAATGTAACAATAATTCATGTTTTGTAACAAAGGTACCACACATCAATGCAAAGACATTAATAATAGGGTAGACTGGATGGAGAGGAGGGGATACATGAGAACCCTCCCTTCTTTTTTCTGTAAATCTTAAAGTGTTTTAAAAAGTAAAGTATTTTTAAAAGAAAAACAAAATAATTAATTAAAAAATAAAAGTACTTGTGTTAAGACTACATAAATTCTCCAAATCCAACATCTTTGGTATGCACAACTAGTTGCTAGGGAGGACATAGTTATACTTCCATACTTTCCTGGGAAGAATGACATTACAAACCCAACCTCTTATTGTCTGCGGTTACATGACATTAGATTCTTTATGAAAGACTGAATCGTTCCTGGCTGCTATCCACTGATGGGTAATTCATCATGAGAGAAAGGAATCATAATTGGTTACCTGGACTCTACACAAGTTTCAATACATTTGTTGGAGAAAGTTTACTCTAGAAAAATAAGGATTGTTATCACTTTCAGATCAAGTACTCTGCAATTGCAGATATCTTTGGAGACAATGTTGGGTACATAAATATGAATTAAATAATTATAATTTTGGTCCCTGAGGCCTGTGTATGGTTGGAACTGGACCAATAAGAACATCAGACTATGCTGCGTGGGTTTTCTATGTTGATGCCTAATAGCCCCTATAGACATCAAAAGAAGTGCTTTTCTTTCAAAAGAAGAAAGAAAAGGCATGAGCCAAAGACTGTGGATGGATCAGATAGTCCTGTTTCCTCTACATGGCAAATGAAAGGAAACATCATCTGTGATTAAACTCTCTATATTTTGAATTCAGAAGCTTGAAAATAAATATTTCTGCTAATCTAGCAACTCAGGATAGACCTACCTTAATTGGAAAAATTGAAAAGACATGGCATTTGAGTACTTTCAACTTGCTGAGGCATTCATACCTGTTTTGAAAACTACTATGACCTCGTTAGAACAAAGAAATGATATAATGTAGATTCTAAGCTTTTTAGTGGACTTTAACAGACTATGTTAGATAATGACACAATAGAGCCTATAGGTGCATGTATCACTGTGATTCATGATTTAAAATGTGCTGCAGGGGTAAGATGACAGATGGATGCCCATTAAAATGAACTAAGGCCTTGCAAAAGTATAAAATATAAAAATCAAACTAAGGAAAAGACGATTGTTTTTGAAAAAAAAAAAGTCATTGAAAACTGGCAGCCTAAGAATGAGAAAAATCTTTCAAAAAACCACATGGT
Source organism: Trachops cirrhosus (assembly GCA_028533065.1). Classification (NCBI taxonomy): domain Eukaryota; kingdom Metazoa; phylum Chordata; class Mammalia; order Chiroptera; family Phyllostomidae; genus Trachops; species Trachops cirrhosus. Next base: position 68,580,799 of record CM052544.1, read on the forward strand.
AACAGCATCTCCTAAAAATAATGCCCCTCCAAAAATAATGAAATGTAGTTGAATGGTGGTGCCCCAGATGACATGCACACTGGGAACTTGTGAATGTGACCTATCTTAATTCTATCTGAGAAAACCCTTTTTCCAAGTTAGCATGTTTAGCCTGAATGTGCCATTTGCTTAGCTATGTGATGCTGAATAAATTGTTTAATCTTTTTACTCTTTAGTTTCTTCATTTCTAAAATGAGGTGAAAATTGAACCACATTTAATGGGGATATTATAAGGATTAAATGAATTAATGTATGCAAAGTTCATGAAATAGTGCCAGGAACTTGGTGAGCTCAAGCATCAAGAAATGATGGCTCTTAATACTTTCATGTTGGAAATATGTCTGTAATAATATCTTCTAAATTTCCTATTTTACATCCTTAAAAAAACAAAAGTAAATAAAAACCTATAATATTTTTGAATGACAATAAATTATGTGATTTATGAGAGTAAAAGTTTTAAAAAAATTGAATGTATACAAGATGATTTTGCATTTATAGAATTTAGAGGTAGATCATCAATAACTGGCTTTCAATTTTTTTGTCATGAATTTTTTCAAATAAATCCCATACTGAACTCCAGTGGGGCCTCCAGCCTTGATTATTCTTCATCATCTGATGGCCATTTCTAACTAGACCTTGTGAAAACCACTTCTCAAGTTTATTGTGCTCATTTTACTGGCGAGGAAATTCAAGGAGAGACATCGTTTCAGCACAGTGCCACAAAAAGGTCTTCTGGTCTGGAAATGTTTGGGTCAGAATCTCAGCTTTGTCACTTCAGTTGGAAACTTTGGACAAGTCAATTACATGCTGTAGGATTTTAAAATTCATAATTCATAAAATTATAATTTTGGCTTATGTAATCTCAGAGGCCCATTCCTGCTGAAAAATTATATAATGGCTCTAGTGGAAAAACTGTGTAATGCCTCTAGATGCACCTATTCACACCTCTGTTTCAATGTTCTTTCTGATGCACAAATGTAGTATTACAGTCTATTTAGAATAAGCAGAGAATGGATACCCCATATGAAGCTTCTATATAACTCTCATAACAGCATTCCTATATGCCAGAGTAAGATATTCGTTACTCTTTCATCTGCGGCACTATACCCTGTACAGGTGAACATGTTGCCAGATCTCTAATATTTAGTGTCTGTGTTTGACACCAACATTAATATTTAGGAAAACCTGCCCATTGCTGAATCATGTATTTCTGGAATAACATTTCATATCCCCAAGTGTACCTAATCACACCTTGATTAATATAAATGAATAAAAAAGCAAGTTGTATATCTAGGGTGTGTTGGTGAAGCTGGGAAGACTTTGCATGAATAGAAAATATATATTCACCTCAAGGAAAAGTCTTCAATGAATATGGAACTTTACATAAGATAAAGAATGGTTTAACAACTAAGATTTATTCATCAGACTTTGTGGTACCCTCCTTCATTCTGTAATCATAACTTTGTGTTTCTAATGCTTTGTGCTGATTGATTTTTCTTAAATTGAACCTTATCAAAGAAATTCTGTAGAGGTAGTTTCACAAATGAAAACTCATGTTCATAAGTTTTCTTTTCCAACTCTTCTGCATAAAAAAGCATTATGGGGGCAGTTTTATGATATTATTTTGAAACATCATATTTGATAATATAGTCATTTTCAATGTTATTCTTGTGTTCTTTGCTTTATTCCTGGAGTGTTCTCTACAATGGATGACCATCAATTTTATTGAAGCATTTAACTTTCTCTTTCTTCTATCATTTATATTCTATGAAGACATGCAATATAAAACATGTTATTTTATGAGTGTAAGTTAAATACGAAGCAAAGTGACAGTAAATTTCATTAAAACTAATTTACTTGGAGAAAAATGATCTAATCTTAATAAGTGGGTTATATATTTTATCTTTAAATTAAACATTTCTTGTATAAGCATACTTCTTTCAGACTACCTAATTTAAATATTCAAAATAAACAGATTATTAATAAAAAAAACTCATTGCAAAAAAGACTACTTTATTTGGGCTACTCTTGGTCATAAGAAAAACTGGGGAATTACCAAAATTACACTTTGGTAGCTTCAGAGCTTTAATTAATTTATTTATAGTTGTGAATTAATAGTACTACATAGTCACCTTAGAATTTTAGCAAAAAATGTAGTAAGAAATATGTTTTGGCTATTAAATTATTGTATTTGATGTTTCCTCTTTCTTAAATGTCAGAGTGAAATTAATATATATTTATTGTCATAAAAAAGAATAAATGCTAACACCAAAAGATTTTCCCTACTCACCCCCATCCCAACACTTGTTAACTTGCAAAGTTGGATGAGAAACAAGGGAAAGGCAAGGAATGAAGGGTTTGATAGGGATGTGCTATCTCTGTCTTTGCATCATGATACCTTCTGAAAACCTGTCTATTGAGAATGAACTCTCAGTAATAGAGGATTGAGAATATTAGGACAAGCAGAGTTGAGTGCACAAATGTTTGTGTAAAAGTTTTGTCTGTGTTTTCTTTCCCCTAAATTTTGGTGAAAAAAATTAGAAAATGATTATAAGTTTGGAATTAATTAATTGATCATTTCTTTCACAATGACTATTTCAAAATAAAGAAGCCTGTTTACATACTAAGATATCTCCAAATTGGAGTTACTTCCTTTATTCAGTGGGACTTGTCCCAGATGCACATTTCTAACAAGAGAGAAAGTCTTACAAGCAGCCTTCCTTCTGATCCTTTCTGTATTTTTCACAGCTTTATACCTACCTCCTTACATTGTATTTCTCTATAACTTACATTTACTCATCACCTAATTTGATTCTCCAGGCAACATAGATAAGCATCATGATCACCCATACAATATAAGCATTTCCCCAGCATGTACTAATAATCATCATAAGGGGGAGTTGAAATCATGCTACATCCCTGCCCATCAACTCTCGATAGGTTACCATTCATTCTCTGCTGAATGCAGGACTAATACCTTCTCTGGGCATCTTGGAAGGAGAATCTGCTCCCAGTCTGTATTTCTAGCCTACTTACACTCTCTGCATTGCCCTGGACTGCCTGCCCCCCATCACAATAGAACTAGACTACTTTCTATTTCCCAAAGGAACTCCACATTTTTGTACCACTGTACCTTTGCTCTGTGTTCTCTCATTTTGGAATTTTCTTCTTCTTCTTCTGTCTTTCTCTCCAAATATTCACATGCTCACATTTAAGTACCCTTTAAGATTGAGCTCAGGTTATACTTCATTCTTAGACTGGTCAAAAGTAATCTTTCTTTATAGAATTCTATATTTATAATTAAGTCAGTTATCACTCTATTTTATGCACAAAATATGAATGTGCACATATATCCAATAAATTTCCTAAGTAGACACATAATGAGTAAACAAAGAAAAAGGATTATGAACTATGTCATATGGACAGGGTTTAAGATTTAGAAAAGAATATATTTTCCCATTTTTCTTTTGTCTAGAAATTACAACCTCAACTCTTCTATTAAAAAAATTTTGAATCAAGTTCACATTACTTAAATGGCAAAGTTGGTGTAGTAGGAAAATGCATGGGCTTTGTAACTGGGCAAACCTCTTTGTGTATTAGCTGTATATGTCGTTAGTTTTCCCACTTAGCCTGTTTGTGAATCTGCTTTGTCTGGGATTATGAGGTGTGATGGTGGAGGTGCCTGTTGTTGTTCTGAGCACAGATTTTTTTTTTAAGGAAGAGATGCTCTCCTGTCTTTGGAGCTGGAAATAAGTTACTTTAAGAATCTAGTTAGGAGAGGAGTTTTTTTTTTTTTTTTTTTAATCCTCATCTGAAGACATGCTTATTGATTTTAGAGAGAAGGGAAGGGAGGAAGAAAGAGAGGGAGAGAAACATCATTTGGTTGCCTACTGTACTCACATCATTTGGGAACAAAACCCATGACCTAGGCTGACTGGGAATTGAGTCCATGACCTTTTGGTTTATGGACGATGCTCCAACCAACTGAGCCACACTGGTCTGGTGAGAGGAGCTGCTTTAATGCCCAAGGTGGACTTCCTCTGACTATATGAAGGTTGAGCAGGAGCAAGCCATAGATTTTCTTTGGCGGAGGTAGCTCATCAGAATTGGGGCTGTTTTCAGATCAGCCAGAAACCAGGGTATGGGTTATGAAAGCCTCCAGACTCAAGAAGTTTTATTAGTTAGTATGCTTCCACTTACATGTAGCAGAAAATTGAACATAAATGAATTTAAACATTACAGAGTACTTCACTGGCTTACATAACTGAAAAGTTCAGCAGTTGAGTGCTCTCAGTTGTGACTTAGAACTTCAGTTCTATTTCTTTACAATTTTTTTTAAAGATTTTATTTATTTATCTTCAGAGGGGAAGGGAAGGAGAGAGGGAGAGAAATATCAATGTATGGTTGCTTCCTTTGCATTCCCTGCTGGGAACTGGCCTGAAACCCAGGCATGTGCCCTGACTGGGAATCGAACCATGATCTCTTGGTTCACAGGCCCGCGCTTAATCCACTAAGCTACACCAGCCAGGGCTTCTTTACAATTTTTTTTCACTCTGAGTTTCTCTGTTTGTCACTTGGATTCATGCTGTGACTTTCCATTAGCAACCAGAGGTTTGTTTGTTTGTTTGTTTGTTTGTTTGTTTTTCTTCTTTCAAGTCCAGAAGAATGATTATTGTCTTGCCTATGAATGGTCATTTTCTTGCCTATAACTAATCAACCAAGCTCCTAGCTATACTCACTGGATTACTTATGAGACAAGCTCTATGCCAGGAGAATACCAAGTCTCTGATTGTTTTAGACCTTGGTTATTTCAGCCAATTACTCTGACAAGGAAGATAGGATAATCCTTATTGTCTTAGTATTTAAGTATTAGACCCATTAAAGCCCAATTTAGGTGGGAGTAGAATTATGGTAGTTTCAAAAAAAAAAAACCCACTTTACTACTAAATAATGGAGAGAGGAGGAGGGAGAATAGGTAAGATGAGAAGAATTCTACAATATCCTTTAAAATAGGTGTGTTAGGAGTTCCAATGCCCAGAGAAATGCTTTGGTCTCAATGAGGGCTATGATCCCTCTCTACAGCCAAAGTAGGGACATTAATGGTTGTCACTAGAGAAACAGCTTTACTCAGGAAACTGGTGATTTCATTAAAGTTCATCATCTCTGGAGACAGATTTTGATAGCAAGTTGAGCAGACCAAGTGGAAAAACTTGATTTTATTAAAGAGCATAATTAGGCAATACCATGGGGAATTCCAAAAATTCTTTGTGAGGAGTTAGGCTCCATCATGTAGAAAATTAAAGGCCTATAATGGCAATTTCAACTGGTGTGCCACAAGAATTTTTAAAACATGCCATACCTGACTATTTAGTCAGAGGCACTGACCCCTTTTCCCTTACATTGTCAAATAAAAAAAAATGACAACAGTCTACACAATAATAACTATCCAGTGTGAATGCCCTTTGTTGAACCATAAATATATAGGTCATATAATAGAGTTACATCTTATTGATCATATCACCTAATAAGTTGCATCCTATTTGTTAATTCTTGGTACCAAAAATTCTCATATGTAAATATAGGCACCTGATTTTTTTGAAAAGTCATTTCAGAGCAAAAAGTATAGGTAATTCCTATTATTATTTTTTGTACATCAATTAAAATCATATTTTTGTCAGATCAGCAAACAATACATTTTTTGATGTGCCACATAATTTTAGTAATTCATTAATGTGTGCCATGAGATGAAAAAGGTTGAAAATCATTGACTTATTATAATGAGTGTATAAAAAAAAGAAGAGTGATTTTATGTTGTAACCATCATAGACATACATGCAAAGTCTCCCATACAAAAGCAAAGACTTTATATAACTACACAACTATAAATATTATCCTTTTACCTCTCTCTATTCCTCTCTCACTTTCCTCTATCTTTCTATCTCTTTCTCTCACATACATACACACACATATACATACATACTGTGTATTTGTGCATAAATACAATTAAGAGTAGGTAATTGATACCATAAATGGAGTCCAGAGAGATAATCTGTGAATAATAAATGATTCTCAAGAAAAGTTAACAAATGAAACAGAAGCCAAAATTCCAGAATTGAAGAGAGATATATTTTTGTATTTTGAAAAAATAGTTTGTTCATTGTGAGTCAACAGTAATAACAAGAGACAAACACTAGGATATACCAAGGAGAAATTTTTCAAACAGCTTCTTTTTGGAAGAAAGGAAGGAAAGGTTTCCAATAAAGGAAAATGAAATCAGGCTACCCTTCGATTTTTCATCAAATTTTACCTCCAGTTGACCAATTTCCACTGAGATTTGTGATAACAAGAGCATGAATTCAAAATCCTAGATACGGGCAAATTTCATTGAATGTGCAAGAAAAATATACACAGAGTTCAGTAAGGATACCAATTCCTTTTTTTTTTTAAAGATTTTATTTATTTATCTTCAGAGGGGAAGGGAAGGAGAGAGGGAGAGAAATATCAATGTATGGTTGCTTCCTATGCATTCCCTGTTGGGAACTGGCCTGAAACCCAGGCATGTGCCCTGACTGGGAATCGAACCGTGATCTCTTGGTTCACAGACCCGCGCTTAATCCACTAAGCTACACCAGCCAGGGCAGGATACCAATTCCTTATCTAAATCAATACGGAAAATTTGTCTGTAAGATTAGTCCAGTTGAATGATATACTAATAAATAAATGGTGAATAAAGATGAGTTATTAAATAATGAACTATTTAGTGACATCTGGATAGTAATTGCAAATACAGGAATAAAATAATAACATTTCACCTAAAAACTAATAACATACAAAGCATGTCATTACAGATGATTGAAAGTAAAAAAAGATGACATATCCCTCTTTTTATATCAAAAGGACCACTAGATATGTTTAGTATTTATATTGAGAGAGAATGTAATTACACTTTTTTTTGGAAATCACTTCTCAAAGAATTTCTAATATACTAAAATTTATATGTCAAAGTTACAAAACAAATAAATACAGAAATAATGAGTCATGGCTGGGTAGCTGAGTTGGTTAGAGCATCGTCCTGACACACCAAAGATTTGGGTTCAGTCCTCGGTCAGGGCACATACAAGAATCAATCGATGAATGAATGATTAAGTAGAACAACACATAAATGTTTTGTTTTTCTTTCTAAATGGTTTTACTTCTCTCTCCCCTCTCTCTTTAAAAAATCAGTAAAAAATTAAGAAATAATAATGAATATCTGACAAATACATATTATTTTAAAGTACAAAATTAAGTAAGACTAACTGTATAAAACTTGCATTATGTGAGAGATTCACCTGGAAATAACACATAGAAAATTTTTTAAGTTTTCTAATATAAAATGTACTGATCATTAAGAGATAAATAGCCTATGAGAGTAGATAAGAACAGGCTATTCATATAAAGGAAATGCGAGTTGAGAATAATATGAAATGATACTTATCTTCCAGGAGTTATGGAATTGCAAATTTAAATGGATAATGAAGCAAAATTTAATGGATAATTGTCTTATGTCAGGATTAGTACAAATTTCAAGGTTGATGACATCTGGTGCTGGAAAGGATGTGACAAAATACACCCCTTTATTTGCTGGTGGAAGTGTGAATTATTTTTTGAAATATATATTTTTCTTCAGGAAATTTCAATTATGGGAGTCAATTTTAGAGAAATGCAGGCACTAATATAAAAAAGTTATATATATATATATATATATATATATATATATATATATATATATACACACACCCATACACACACATACACACTCCTATCTTGGTACAGTAAGTCCTCACTAATGTCAGTGATAGGTACTTGCAACTGCAGAGAAATGACTGATAAGGAAACTTATTTTATTATATGCTAATTGACATAAACAAGAGTTAAGCAATGTCAAATAAGAAACATTTGAACCTGTGGAGAATTTTTGGTGAGTTTATTTGAGTCAAACTGACAATTGCTGGAAAGCAAAATCTCAATGGATGGAGAAATGTTCCAGAGAATGGTAGTTTAACACCTTATTTTATACATTACAATCAAAAGAGGAGACATAAAACAGTTACAAGAAATCCACTGGTGATAGATATAGGGAGACAGGAGAAAGCAAAGCAGGGAAACCTCTGGGAAGGGATAAAAGGTAAAATAGACATATACTTTTTTACATAGGTGGGTAAAGGATAGCACAGTCAACAACTGGGGGAAAAAGGGAAGTTACCTTGCCATTCCAAAGGTGTGTTATCATAGGTGCAAAAAGACAGCAGAAGGGTTTAGTTAAGATAAAGATTGACCATTGTTAGGGAATAATACTGACCTAGGACACAACTACCTGCCATGAATTGCTTTTAGTTAATGGGTTTTTTTTTTAAGTTTTTTTATCGTATTTTTTTCATTACCATTTTAAACCCCTTAAAGCTCACACCTCACTCCTCAACCCACCCCCACCACCACAATCACACACTGTTGTCCGTGTCCACGAGTCTTTTTTTGCCTTTTTGCTTAATCCCTTCACACCCTCCCTGTTCCCCATTTCAGACCACCCTTTGTGATTACTTTAGGTCTATGAGTTTAGAAGGCTGCCTTGCAGACCTACCCTGAGCTTGTCAGGTTAATGCATGGCCCCTTTTCTTTCATAGTTCCTAGGGTGTCTCATCAATGTTATAACGAAATGATGTTATTTAAGGACCTGGTATACTGCCTTGTCTGGGTAAAGCCACCTCTGGGTGGAATGCTACCTTTTAAAAACACCTAAGATTTTAAAGAAATCAGTCTTTGTGGCTGCAAGGTTAATCACAGATGCAATAATTAAATGACAGCATGTTAACCTGTTGATTCCCTGCCTGCCTATGTGAACAAACTTAGGAAGCAAGTCCTAAAAAAGAGTTTAACTTGCAAACTTTGTTTTCAAAGATATAGGTATGCGTGTATAATATATAAGTAATATACAATATGATATATTATAGAATGGATATGGATGGTGTTCCTATATATAAATACTATAAATTACATATGTATACTATATTATAGTACATATTACAAACATACACATCCCAGCTGCATGTATATGAATGGGTAAGAAGAGTGCTACTTTAATTACTATAATCAGGTGAAAAGTGTATATGTGTCTATTTTGAAGTTTTGATTTTAATGAAATCCCAATTATTGATTACTTCTTTAATAAATCATGCTATCACATTTTGGGGATTTTATTTTAAAAGCTGTCACCATACCCAAGGTCATCTAAGTTTTCTCCTACATTATCTTCAAGAAGCCTTGTTTCATGTTTTAGATTTAGGACTGTGATACATTTTAAGTAATTTTTTGTGATAAGTATAAGGTCTGTGACTATATTTATTTATTTTTGCATATGTATGTCCAGTTGTTCCAGCACCATTTGTTGAAAGGACTGTCTTTGCTCCATTGCATTGCTTTTGCTTCTTTGTTCAAGATCAGTTGACTGTTTTTATGTGGGTTTATTTCTGGGCTTGCCTTCTGTTTTATTATGTATTTATCTATTATTTTGCCATTATCACAGTCTTGATTACTGTAGTTTTATAGTAAGTTTTGAGTTGGGTTAGTGTCAGTCCTTTGACTTGATCTTCTCTTTCAATATTGATTTGGCTATTTGGATCTTTTGCTTTTCCATGTGCTGATTTTAAAATCAATTTGTTGGTATCCATAAAATAACATGTTGGGATTTTTATTGAGATTGTGATAAATCTCTAAATCAATTTGGGAGAACTAACATTGTGACAACGTTGAGTATTCTTATTCATGAGCATGGACTGTCTCTCCATTTATTTAGTTCTTTGATCTTTCATCAGAGTTTTATAGTTTTCCTCATAAAAATCATACATATTTTGTTAGATTTGTACCTATGTATTTCATTTTTTGGGGGTGCTACTGTAAATGGTGTGTTTAAGTTCAAAGTCCCACTTAGTCATTGCTGGTATATAGAAAAACAATTACTTTTTTTCTACTATCTACACTGCAAACTTACTATAATCATTTTATTAGTTCCAGGAAATTTTGAATTTATTTTTTGATTCTTTTGGATTTTGTGTATAGTTGATTATGTCATATAGTAAAAAAAGACAGTTTTGTTCCATCCTTTCTAATTTGTATACCTTCTATTTCCTTTTCTTTTTTTATTGAATCAGCCAGGACTTCTAAGGGGGTGTTGAAAAACAATGATGGGAGGAATGTCTTTGCCTTGTTCCTGATCTTAGGAAAGCTTTTAAAGGATAATTTATCAGGGTACTGAATTCTAGATTGGTGGTTGTTCTCTCTCAACACTGTAAACATGTCACTTCACTCTCTTCTTGCCTGCGTGTGTTCTGAGGAGCAGTTGGATGTAATTCATTCTTCCTCTGTAAGTAAGGTCCTGTCCCATAGCTTTTTTCATGAATTTTTCTTAATCTTTGATTTCCTAAAGTTTGAATATGATATACCTAGATATAGGATTTAGGGCACTTCTCTACTTGGTGATCTATGAGCTTTCTTGTTCTGTGGTTTGGTGTGTGGCATTAATTTGGAGAAAATTCTGTGATTATTGCTTTAAATATGGCTTGTGTTCTTTTCCTTCTCATCCTAATACTCCCCTGTGCATATGTTACACATTTTGTAGGTATTCACAGTTCTTAACTATTCTCCTTTTTTCCCCCAGTATTTTTTTCTTTTTGCTTTTCAGTTTTGGAAGTTTCTACTGTGATATCTTCAAGTTCAAAGATTCCTCAGCCATATCTAGTGTAATAAAGAGACCATTATTCTATTACAGCTTTTTAAAATCTATAGGATTTCTAATATGATTCTTTCTTAGAATTCCCACCTTTCTGCTTACATTATTTTACTTACATGTTTTCTACTTTTCCTATTAAAGCCCTTAGCATATTAATCATTTAAACAATTCCCAGTGTGATGATTCCAACATTTCTGCTATATCTAACTCTGGTTCTGATAAATGCTTTGTGTCTTCAGATTGTGCTTTTTTGCCTTTTAGTAGGCCTTGTAATTTTTGTTGAAATGTGGACAGGATGTACTGGGCAGAAAGATGTGTGGTAGTAATGTAGTGGTAGGTGTGGGGAAAAAGGAAGCAGTGTATAGTCCTGTGATTAGGTCTCAGTCTTTGATGAGTCTGTGCCTCTGGGCTGTAAATTTGACTGGTGCTTCTCAGTACCTTCCACCCTGAGGTAAGACAGAATGGCTAGAGGGGCTGAGATGGGTATTTTCCTTACTTCAGATGTAGGTTAGTTTCTGGTTAACTAGTTTCTCCTGAGAATGGGCATTGTGAAGAACATAAGGCTTTGGCATATACAGAATGGTTCCTTTCCCCTCCCTCTGCAAAAAGCACAAAGGGATTTTTTTCAGATATTCACTGTGAGAAATTTATAGAACTCCTGTAGGTAAAACTTGTAGAAGTGTGCTCCCCACCCACAATGACAGGGTTTTCTTAGAGTTTTTACTTCTCAGACTTGTCCACTCTGAGCCTCCAACAATTCATCAATTACATTTAGGGTCTCTGTACCACAGCACTGTTTCCCATAGAGGTTCTGGCTCCTGTAAATTGTGATTATCATATCCATCCATCTGTCTCTCCAATATTTTGGGTAACAATTTGCCCTGTGACTGCACTCCTCTGATGGGTATAAGAAGAGTTCCTGATTCTTCAGTATATTCAACATTTTTACTTGTTATGATGAAATGGTAACTAGTAAGCTCCTTGACTGTCAAACTGAAAACCAGAAGGCCCCCAAATAACTCTATCCTCATACTAATAGTTCTTATATAGAATTATTAACTGATATATAAATAAGTATAACTTAGTGTAATGGAATTGACTTAGTAAATATGCAACTCAAATCATGAGCATGAAAATACATGAGTATATTAGAAACAGATCAAAATTCCAGAGAAATAATTTAGCAATGAGGAGATAGCCAACCTATATGATTCAGAGTTCAAAAACACTGGTAATCAGGATGCTCACAGAAATGATTGAGTTTAGTCAAAAGTAGAGGAAGAAATGAAGGCTATGAAAAGTGGAATAAAGAAAAATATACAGGAAACCAACAGTGAAAGGAAGGAAACCGAGACTCACATCAAAGATTTGGAACACAAGGAAGAAATAAACATTCAACCAGAATAGAAGGAAGAAATAAGAATTCCAAAAAATGAGGAGAGACTTAGGATCCTCTGGGACAAATTTAAATGCCCCAATATCCAAATCATAGGGGTGCCAGAAGAAGAAGAGGAAAAGCAAGGAATTGAAAACTTATTTGAAAACATAATGAAAGAAAACTTTCCTGATCTGGCAAATGAATGAGACATAAAAGTCCAGGAAGCTCAGAGAATCCCAAAGAAGTCATATCCAAGGAGAAACATACACAGACACATAAATTACCCAAGATTAAAGGACAGAATCTTAAAAGCAGCAAGAGAAAAGGAGACAGTTATTTACAAAGGAGTTCCCATAAGACTATCAACTTCCTGATTTATTGATTTCTCAAAAGAAACCTTACAGGCAAGAATAGGCTGGAAAGAAGTTTTCAAAGTCATGAAAAGCAAGGACCTATACCCTAGATTACTCTATCCAGCAAAGCTGTCATTTGGAATGGAAGGGCAGATAAAGTGTTTCCCAGATAAGGTCAAGTTGAAGGAGTTCATTATCACCAAGCCCTTATATGAAATATTAAAGGGACTTATCTAAGAAAAAGAAGATCAAAACTGTGAACAGTAAAATGACAACAAACTCACAACTATGAACATCTGAACCTAAAAAACCAAACAAACAAAAAAACTAAGCAAACAATTAGAACAGGAACAGAATCACAGAAATGGAGATGACATGGAGGGTTATCAGCAGGGAGGGGGAAGAGGGAGAATGGGGGGAAAAGGTACAGGGAACAAGAAGCATAATTGGTAGGTACAAAATAGATGAGGGGGTGGCTAAGAATAGTATAGGAAATGGAGATGCCAAAGAACTTATACATACAACCCATGGACATATAAGGGGTGGGGGGAGTGCTGGAGAGAGGCTGGTGCAGGGAAGAGGGGGAGAAAGGGGAGAAAATGATACAACTGTAACAGCATAATCAATAAAATATACAAAAAAAGATACTGGACTATATATAGTTGAGCATGTTCAATGTGCTATGGCAATTAGTCAATATATTTTTACAGAATAGTGAGAAGTGATCAACTCAGCAAGTTGGTTAAATGGAGACCAATTAAGAGAACTTCTAAATATGTTCATGTGGATGAACAATAATCTAATCTATTATCCTTTCAAAAATAACCATAAAATCAAGAAAGAAACACTATGTACTGATATTAGTGAAATAAATGAATAAATGAATGAACACACAAATAATCAAATGAATACATAAGGAAAATAAAGAATTCAGACCACAGATTAATTATCCATGAAAGCAGTAGAAAATGTCAGTAATTTTCTTCTTAACACTAAGAAACCAAATTACAAAGAGCTAAAAATAGTATTATATCAGATGAAAGATGGAAAAAAATTAAAGTGAGTTATCTAGATTTGGGGGTGGGGAGTAATAGTGATAAAATAAAAACCAGAAATGAGTGCCCTATTAGAACAGGCATATGGAAGGCATGATGGAAACCCGCCCCCCTCCACACACAATACAAGACACATATATAAAAAGAAAAGTGAAATAAATAATCCATTGTATACATAATTAGTGTTTCTGAAGAAGAGACTGTTACAACAGAATAAATTAGAAGATATAATAAAATTGTTGAAATGGGAAAAGATGTACTTCTAAAAAGTGAAAGGATATGTATTTTATGAATAGCTGATATAAAGCAATATTTTACACTGGAAAATATTGCAGTTCAGAGTCAGAGTGATCTCGGCTTTTCTCTTTTGATTTTCCATATTCATAAATAGATATGAAGAAATCTTCAAATATGTTAAGATGCCTGTAAGAAACTATTATTGGCAAAGCAATTCTACTATTGGTTAGATCAAAAGATAGATATACAGGGTCCGGCAGAAGTAAGGCCTGCTTGAGTGTGGTTGGTAGGGTCATAATACAGTGTAATAATTTATAATTTTAATTTGAACATTTCACCTAAAATGTCATATGGTGTGCTTGAGTGTGATATTGTTATGTTTTTACATAACATAAGAATTACATGCCTATGATTTTGTAATTTAAAAAAGGTGCATTGTTTGCACCAGACCCTGTAGCAGCTTCTTTCTACCTCCAGGATTCTGGAAATCTTAGTCTGTGTCATCCTTCTTATAGGACTCAAATGAAAACAATTTCAGAAACCAAATGTAACAGTACAGTTGTACATTTATGTTTAATTTATTCATAAAATGTACTAAAGTCAACTAGTCAATTCTAATTATGACTTCTATAGGATTCAATCTTTCAGGTGAATAATAACATCTTTTTTGTTGTTGTTCAAGTACAGTTGTCTCCATTTCCCCCCACCACCACTTATCTTCATATACTGTAGCGAACACTTGGCAAATGCATCAGCTGGTATAACATTACTTTTCTGTATCTGCCTAAAATGAGTTTTATTACATACCAGGAGTAGTGGTTTAACCATGGCTTTTCAAATATTCATGAGTCATGCAGTTTGTTAAAATGCCCCAAGAACTGTGTACTAATTCTGTGACATTTTCATACAATAATTTTGGTAAATTGGAGGATATCAGAGATTTGCTGCACATTTGTCTATTTTTTTAAGGAGGATGGCATAGCAAAAAAATGAACATATGTTTTATCAAAGAGAAATATATGTGTGATATATTCTCCTGCTTGCAGTTAAGTAGAAGTCAATAAGAAGATAATGGACAAATAGTAGTTCACTATCTTTTCAGGAATGTGTATAAGGGCAACCTGGGGATAGTTATAAAGAATATACATGTTGCCCTGGCTGGTGTAGCTCAGTGGATTGAGTGCGGGCCTACGAACTGAAGGGTCAATGGTTCGATTCCCAGTCAGGGCACATGCCTGGGTTGTAAGCCAGGTCACCAGTAGGGGGCACACGAGGGGCAACCACACACTGATGTTTCTCTCCTTCTCTTTTTCCCTCCCTTCCCAGCTCTCTAAAAATAAACAAATAAAACCTTAAAAAAAAGAATATATGTGTTTGCACTAGAGACATCTGCAGTATATATGGCTGGGGTGGTTTCCACTAACAAATTTGTTTTTAAAAATACACTTTTCCAAAAATAAAAAGTGATATAAAAATGTCTAATGCATATAGCATCCACCCTTTATATCAAAAGGCACAAGAAACTGGGACAGTGTTTTCTTATCTTCATTTTCCTGTAGGGTTTGGTAGAGGATCTTGCACATTGGCCTACAGTAAGTGGTGAAAATTTAAGTGAATGATTATGTGTTCAGACACTAATTCCTGCAAGAAAAACACATAGTATATTCGTTTAGGATAGGATGAACCCAGAAACCATCTATGCTTTTCACAGGTGGTAAGCGTAATGCATTTTCTGAGAGTCAGATGAAGGAAGATTAAAAGCCCACGACTACGTCCTCATTACTCCACCTCTTTTCCTATTTTTTGGTGACAACATACTGACTAATACTGCTTGAAGCTCTGGAAGCTCTGACTGCAAAGACTTGCCAGTTTGCAGACAGACCTAGTCCAACCTTGTGCATCAGAGAATCTGAATCCTGAGGAAATTCTTCCTAATATGTCCTCTAAAGTTTTTGATTCAGGCAGCCCCCACCTTCAAATACTACATTCCTTAGAAATGAAGTATGAGAATGTACCAGTTTGCTTTCCCACTCCTGCTTTACAATATGCACACATTCTATTCCATTGTTTCTTAGCAAATTTCTACCTCAAACATTTCAGACAAATTGGATTGTTAAAAAATGCTGCAGAGTGACTTTCTACTTTACTCTCACTCTCAAGAGGTTTTCCCTTCATTCTAATGTAAAGTGCCCTTTGTTACCGTTTGATAGTGACAGAAAATTGGACCAAATAACCGCAAGTACATTTCAACTCCAAGACCTCAAAATTTATAGTATTTTCTGTATATAGTATAACTTCTAAAATAGGTAGTTTTATTTTCCCAAATGAGCCAGATTCTTTCAATGATTTCTGGGATTAAATGTGGAGTCTGGAGGGAGCTCTGTGAGGCTCTGTGTGTAAAGAATATACTTGTTTATTCTTTAACTTTAGAAAACCGTTCTACATGCCTTGTCAGCTAAGCCAAGGTAAAGTTATTTTCCTTAAAATGTACATATAACTACCAAGTTCATTGTTATTTTATAATTACTATTTATTAGAAAAGTCCCCAGTTTAATCATTTAATTTTATATTATTTATTACAGGAACATATAAGAGAAAATGCTAGTAATTGCCTGAATAATGAACCTAACTTTTTTAAAAGGCATTCATGTGATGATGATAAGGTAATGACAATTATTTGTAGTTTATATCTCATTCAAATTTGACTTCATAGAAGCTTATATATTTTTGTACCCCTGTTAGATAATTATATTGATTATATTAATAATAGTTCCTTTGGTTCTAACCAGACAATTCCTACTGATCTATTAAGTCATACTATAGTCTTCTGTGCTGATTTTGTATTTATTTATTTAATCATTTCATGTTCATTTATAAAATGCTAGAACAATTGCTGAATTCAAAGACACATATCTGTTTTATCTGAAACCTTTATGCAGTAAAAATCTTGTTAGAGTGATTACACACACGAATATAAGTTATGGGCATAATTTAATTGTAGGCACTTAGAAAATTTTTTCACTATTTTCTAATCTTTACATCACTACCACTTGTACTTGGTGTAATAATACAATCTACAAAACTTTTAACAAAAATTGGTGTGATTTCTTTCAACAAAAGCCAATGTAGTATTAAATATTTTTTTAAAAACTCACAATAGCTGAGTTAACCTCATGGATCTGTTTATATCTATAAATTATTTTTTAAAATTTCCATAATTACATTAAATGTCTGAAAAACTTGTTTTAGATTAATATGATCCTTTATTTTCCTGTTATCAGCTATTCATCCATAGCTAAAAGGTGAAAGCATAACAGTAAGAAAAGCCACACATACCTTTCATTATTGTCGCTTCCAGAAGACCTCCCTTTTCATTGTTTAAAATTAAATTTGTTATGTGTTCACACACAAGTGATAAGATCACACATATATAACACGGAAAGAGAGTTTAAAAAGCCAGCTAATCATTAAACCAAGTTCTAGGCTCTGCAGGCTGTCACCTAGGAGCTCAGCAGTTTCAGTCTAGTTAGTTGTCAGTCATGTGATTAACTGGAATAGAAATCTGGGTGGAGGTAGGGCATTATTTAGAAATAGGGTTCTGGCTTTAGGATCCTTAAGAATGCTTATCATTTCTTAATATTTTATTGGAATCACAGCCCTTCTGGTTTTTTTCTGTAATAGGAAGCTACGTTTTTAAAAACTGCTGCTCGCAAGTTGAAGCAATTTGTTAAAATGAATATCCATGAGGATTTCAAGCACCACTTATCAGTAGTTTCACAGGGCACATTAAAACTGTTGAACTGCACCAGGAAGGTAAGCTGAGGACTGTTTACTTTGAACAAAAATACAAACTATTCCCATGGTAGGATATTATTGTTCTCTGGTGATCCATTATCATGGAATTCTAAGTGTTTATTATAACTTGAAGTTGATATACATTTACTCAACTCTAGAAGAGGACAATCTCAACTTGGAAAGTACCTATTTATCTCTTGGCTAGGGCAAATCAGTAGATTTTAAAAGGGGAGTAAAATGCATGCTTCACTGCCATAATAACTTTCAAGGAGGCTAGTGGGATGAGTTAGGTGGGGAAAGGTAAATTTTTATCTTTAAAACTTATTAATAATTTTAATCCATGGATGTATAAATTTATAAAAACATAGTCAATAGAATTGGTAATAAATGTATTTAACAACTACCTTTCTATGCTAATACAGGGTATATATATGTATACATGTGTATATATGTATATATATATACACACACATATATATACCCAGCAATTTTCTCTTTCTTTGCTTTAATAATTTTGATAAGTATATGGCTATTTTTTCCCACTTCCCTGATAGTGGTTGTTAAGCAAGTAAACAAAATTTGGAAGACATTATCTTGAGACTAGACAACAGCTTCTTCATCTGTAAAATGGAAGAACAATATAGTATCTACATTATAGGATATTAAAAGCTTGAATGGCATAAGTGCTTAGTATTTCATGCAATGTGCTTAGTGTTGAAGATTTCAATACATGTTTTATTATTACTGTTACCCACCCTCTTCAGGAATTTTACTAGCTGCCACACAAAGCCAAAAGATTTCTTATGATTGTTTTTTAGAAATTTTTAAAAAATTATGATGGAAAAAGGATTGTATATTATTTTTTTAATGCCAATGATTGCTTACAGAGGGTAAATGGTGAGACTGTTTTTGAGCCTTATTGACACTGACGATAAAGATGATGTAGGCTGAACCATTCATTTACCATGCATTCTGTACATGACACTAGTCAGTCTCCTTTTGGTGTCCTAGATTCGCCAAGGTTATTTCCCATTTTGTTCCCATTATGTTAGTACCTTATGTGTTATTTCTACTGCTTTCAATAAATCTGATCTGTCCTGATCTCTACATCTCTCAAAGCCAAGCTCAAGATTCATGAAGTCTTCATAGTCTAGCCTATCAGCTCTTAGTCCTTACTCATAGTGATTTCAAACTACTCTTTAATGCAGGAATGGCCAATAGATTCTATGTTGCTTACACGTCCAATTGGTTGGTAGTGACTGTTGGAAACACTGAGTTGAGTATAGCCTCAAGTCAGGGCTTAACTGAAAAACTGCAGAACAAACTAATAACATCACCTCTTGACCAAGGGAGAGATAAGGGTTATGCATATGTTATATATTTGCAGCTCCTTCTCTCATGTGTTTAGCTTTGCATGGATTTCTGTGTTCCAAAATCAACTATCAAGAATGAAAACACAAATAATTTATTCTTGAAAGCAAATAAAATTATGTTACAAACTAACTAACCTAATACGGTCCATTTTTTCTTAAAATAATAAGGTGAGATATTAAAGATAGTCAGCTACATTGAATTTCTTTGTGAGTCAGGCCTGTTACAAGCATTTCCTATTGTTTATTTCATTTTGCTTCTGATGGGTAAAGCGTAATAAAATTTATGGTTAGGATTTAACAATTTAATGATTATTTTACTATCATATTGATTAAAATTCTAGTTTTGTCTCTGTTACTATACCCTTCTATATTAGTTTTTCATACCTCACAGCCATTAACACAGTGCTGGGCATACCTGTAAACTTGTGGATCCAGGATATTCAGAAGACTAACTTCTCTTGCTTCTTCCTTTTTTCTCATGTAGGCAGACCTCAGAAATAGTGGGGGTTTGGTTCCAGACTGCCACTATAAAGGGAGTCACACAATTATTTTTGTTTTTTCTAGTGTATATGAAAGTTCTGTTTACACTATACAGTAGACTATTAAGTGTGCAATGGCATTATGCCTAAAAATGTACATACCTTAATTTAAAAATACTTTATTGTTAAAAAATGCTAATTATTACCTGAGCCTTCAGTGAATCATAATATTTTTGCTGGTGGGGGGTCCTGTCTTGTTGTTGATGACTCCTGACTGATCAAGGGTGGTTACTGAAGGCTGGGGAGGCTGCGGCAGCTGTGGCAATTTCTTAAGATAAGGCAAATGATGTCTGCCACATTGGCTGACTCTTCCTTTTATGAATGATTCCTCTGTTGCATGTGATATTGTTTGATAGCATTTACCCACAGTAAACTTTTCAAAACTGGAATCAGTCTTTTCAAAACCTGCTTTATTAACTGAGTTTGTATAATATTATAAATCCTTTGTTGACATTTCAGCATCTTCCCTGGGGTAGATTTCATTACTACTTATCTACAGGAAGCAACTCCTCACCCATTAAAGTTTTATTGTAAGATTGCAGCACCTCAGTCACAACTTCAGGATCTCCTTTGGATTCCAGTTCTCTTGCCATTTCTACCACATCTGCAGTTAATTTGTCCACTGAAATCTTGAACCCTTCAAAGTCATCCATGAGGGTTGGAATCAACCACTTCCAAACTCCTATTAATATTGATATTTTTACCTGTTCCCATGAATAACAAATGTTCTTACTGGCCTCTGGAATGGTGAATCTCCTTCAGGTTTTCAATTTATTTTGCCTAGATCCATCAGAGGAATCACTATCTATGAACCTATAGCCTTTTGACATGTATTTCTTAAAAAAATAAGACTCACAAATTGAAATTACTCCTTGTTCTATGGACTGCGGAGTGCCTGTTGTGTTAACAGGTATGAAAACAAATTAATCTTGTCCAGCTCCATCAGATCTCTTGAGTGAACAGGTACATTTTCAATGAGCAGTAATATTTCAAAAGGAATCTTTTTTTTTTTCTGAACAGTAAGTCTTAACAATGGGCCTAATATATTCAGCAAACCATGTTGTAAACAGATGTGCTATGATCCAGGCTTTTTTGTCCATTTATAGAGACAGGCAGGGAGGTTTAGCATAATTCTTAAGGGACCTAGTGTTTTCAGGATGGAAATTGAGTACTGGCATCAACTTAAAGTTACCAGATTCATTAGCCCCTAATAAGAAAGTCAGCCTGTCCTTTGAAGCTCTGAAGCCAGACATTGACTTCTCCTGTCTAGCGATGAAAGTTCTAGATGGTATCTTCCAATAAATCTGTTGTATCTACATCGAAAATCTGTTTTTCAGTGTAGTACCTTCATTATCTGAGCTAGTTCTTCTGGATAACTTGTTACAGCTTCTACATCAGCACTTGCTGCTTCACTTTGTACTTCTGTGTTAAGGAGAGGACTTCTTTCTTTAAACCTTATGAACTAAACTCTTCTAGCTTCAAATTTCCCTTCTGCTGCCTCCTCACCTCTCTCAGACTTCATAGAATTGAAGAGTTAGGGCCTTGCTCATGATTAGGTGTTAGCTTAAGGAAATTTTGTGGCTTATTTGACATTCTATTCAAGCCACAAAAACTTTCTTCATATCAGCAATAAGGCTGTTTTGCTTTCTTATCATTCATGTGTTCCCTGGAGTAGCACTTTTAATTTCCTTTAAGGATGTTTCCTTTGCTTTCACAACATGGTTAACTTTGGTGCAAGAGGCCTAGCTTTCAGTCCATCTTGGCTTTCAACATGCCTTCCTCACTAAGCTTACTCCTTTGTATCTTTTGACCTAAAGTGAGAGAAGTGCAACTCCTCCTTTCACCTGAACACTCAGAGGCCACTGTTGGGTTATGGCCTAAATCAGTATTATTGTGTCACAGGAAATCGGGAGGCTCAAGGAAAGGGAGTGAGACAGAGGAACGGCTGGTCTGGAGCAGTGTGAACATACACAACATGTATCAGTTAAGTTCACCATCTTATATGGGTGCAGTTTGCAGCACCCCAAAACAATTGCGATAGTAACATGAAAGATCACTGATCACAGATCATTGTAACAGATATAATAATGATGGCAAAGTTTTAAATATTGAGAGAATTACCAAACTGTGACATAGACACAAAGCTAACTAATGTTGGAAAAATGGCATCAATAGACTTGCTCAGTGCAGGGTTGCCACAAATCTTCAATTTGTAAAATAAAGTAGTGTTTGTGAAGCACAATAAAATGAAACAAAATAAAACCAGGTATGCTTGTATTTTATTTCTAAATGAAATTAGTATTCTGCCATACTAACAATAAATAACTTAAAGTAGATCCTCAAAAAGATTAAATGATTTGAGAGTAATACATGAAAATTAGCAATTACATTAATGGGAGAAGAGATAAAAATTAATATTAAATGTTGTAAATGTCATTTTGTTTTTAAGGATAAAGAAAAAAAACAACCTTCCTTGGGTGAAGCCCAGCCCACTAAGAATTTGGTGAGAATAATTGTATAATTTCCTTTCTTCATTAGCTTTTTACTTACCTTAATTTCTTCATTTTCTCTTTGAATTTTCTTTTTTATGGTTGGTGTTGAAAGTATTCATTATAATGTTAATAAAAGGAGTAAGAAGCTACTTCTTAGAAATTGGAGTCCTTTAAACTTTAAAAAAACCCCACTATTTTAAAATAGAAGAAGCTAGGGGAAATATCAAAGCATTGATTTTTTAAAAAGCAACAAAATTGAGATATGACTACCTAACAAGCAAAAGACATGAGCAAACTATATAGGAGAATATGAACTAGAAAATAAGCATGTGAAGAAAGGAGCCATCCTTGTTTGTTAATAAAGAAATACAAATTAAGAATGAATAACCCATTTTATGCCTATTTTATCAGTATAGAGTATACAACGTATATATGTGAATACTCTATATGTCATATATCTGTATTAAATATTTATACTAATAAATATTGTATATTATATAGCAATATAAAAATATTTATGACTAAAAGCTCATGATAAATATGATTAAACATTAATGATATAAATATCAACTAGGAAAGGACATGTAAAAATAAACACCCCTGGTTCATAAGAGTGATGGGTTTTTCTTTTGTATTTTCATTTTTATTATTGTCATTTGACCAATAGATACATGGGAACATGAAAATTCCTTACACCTCTTAGAGAAGCAGGATGAGTTTGCTCACCCTGGGACTCAGGAAACCTAGGAATTTCACCTAAAGTGGCAGAGTTGAAATGAATACACGAGCAATATAAATACAATGGTGGCTTCTAAGAACATTTGGGTGGTGGGCACACAATGCAATATGCAGATCATGACTCACAGAAATAAATGTACACTTGAAACCTATATAATCCTATTAACCAATGTCACACCATACATTTAATAAAAAAGAAAAGAAAAGAAATAAGGGGCATGAGAATAAAAATAGAAATAAAATTTGGAAAGTAAAAAAGGGAATTAATGTCTGTCTTCTCAGGATTACAGAAATGAAATCATGGTTGTTTGTTTTTGTCTTTTTAATGAATGTTCAATCTTGGTCTCTGAGGAAAAGTCATGAAATTTTCACATCTATGTATTTCAAAACTGTTAAGTCACATAAACCTCAATTTATACTTTTAAAATATGTCCTGGGACCCTCATTAAGAAGTCTATAGATTCTTCTTCATATTTACCTTCAATAACTATTGTCTAATCTTTCAAGTGGATTATTTAAAGGCCAAAAGTTAATCTGTTACTGAATAAATACCTAAAAGAGATCTGAACCTGTGACTTAAAATAGAATAGCTGAGGTCAAGACCCAATCATCGTACTTGACATGTGACCGTGGCAGCTTATTTATCTTCTCTGCAGCTCAGTTTTTTCATCTATGAAAGAAGGCGAAATCAGCAATACCTTGGAGAAGTAGATAAAATAAAATAATGTATGTGAAGCACTGACACTGAGCACAATACCAACCTAAAAAACACCCAATAATTGGATCTTATCTCTTCACTGAGATAAGGGGGCTTTTAGGAGTATAACTGAGTATAGGCAACACTACTCCCCTGTATGTCTCTTCCATGTGAGGCATCTCTTGCTCCATTTTCTGTAGGTTGTACAGGTAACATTTTTTAAGATTTTCATCAGGAAATAAGGCAGGTGTCCTCCATACTCTAGTGAAGACCAGACTGTTGGGGTGGACCTCAGGGCACAAGCTCCATCAAGTAGATCCTAATTAATCATCTTTGCCAAAATACTCTGCATATTTTCAGTGTTAACTGAAACAAAAAAATACATTTGTCCATATTACAAAACTTTTTTGAGTAATTTACAAATATTGTTGTCACAAAAGTTGAAACAACATTCTTGTCTCACTGTTGCAGCCACCCAACACAGCTCTTTAATGAATTCTAGATCTTAAACCACAACAACCACAACTAGAGTTAGCAATCATAGCTTAAAAATATCATGCAAGATTCTCCTTTTCCGTGACACTAAATTTTCAATAGAACCTACGATGATGAAAATTGAAGAAATGTGTAGTTGGAAATGTGTATATTTATAAAAATGTGAACTTAAAACTTTTTTTTATGTATTTCTGTAGGAAGAGAAAAAATCTTTAAGGGAACAGAAAAGACAGGATGAAATGTGTTTCCTAAAGATACTACTAGAAAAGATAAAAACTTGTTGGAATAAAATTTTGAGAGGCACTAAAGAACATTGAAAAGTACAGTGTGACAATATAAAAATGTGTGAACTTTAGTTGTGTCCTTCAAGAGTTGATCTGCTCATGCAATTTTTTTGGAGAAGAATGCCTTCTAGAAGTTACTGAATGTGTCCTGGTAAGAATGAGTTAGGGCAGTTGAGAAATACGTACTGTGGTACTTGAAGATGGACTTAAACAATGGAAACTGAATGCTGCAATCAATGAACTATTTCATATGTATGTAGACATAGATCAGCTGGTGTTAATTTTGTGCTGATTTTTGTAAGATGTAAGGTATTAGCTGCAATATTAATTATTTAGACCTGTTAAAAATTTCAAAAGAAATTAAAATCTGTGATGTATATAAAGGTTACAAGAATTAAAAATTACCATTGCTTTATTACTAAAATATTTTATGGCCTCCAATGCATCAGTATACTGCAGTAAGTGTGGAAATTATTGTCATCTGTGCTGAAAATGTTTCAGAGTTAACAGTGAGCTATGGATAATGCCCATGCAAACACATCATTTATCTTACTTAAAGCAGCAACATAAAGGAGTACAAGATGCTTAAGAGAGGTATCAAGACTTGTAATTAAACATTAGTGTATTGCACAGTGCCTGTAATAAATGGCACAGCAAATGTTTTAAAATGAAAATAAAAAACAATTTCAAAAAATAGGAAGTCATCTGTTCTAAGGATGCTAAACCATAGTACTGAGTTTCTTCTGTCATTTATGTGTAATAAAACATGTCTAAATGAGCTTTCAATTTGGGAAGTGTATTTTTAAGAGAATAATATATGTTTGCCTTTTAATTAATGGAATGTGTATATTTAATTTTGACAATATATCTGTATATTAAACTATTTTCATACAGTATTACAAACAAATTGCTTACTTTGGACAATATTTCTCCTTTGATAATAAATGACCTATGTATTAACACTGTCAGATTCACTTAATTGCAACAGGATTTTTTTCTCAGTTTTATTGGGAAATAATTAACATACATCATTGTGTACATTTAAGGCATATCGCATGATGGTTTGATTTACATATATTGTGAAATGATTAACACATTGGGTTTAGCTAACATCTGTCTTCTCATATAATAAAAAAAGGAAAAATATTTTCTCCTTGTGATGAGAACTTATAGGATTTACTCTGAACAAGTCTCTTATGTAGCATAAGAGACTACATTTGTTAGCTATATTCATCATCTTGTACATTATAGCCCTAATACTTAGTTACCTCGTAACTGGAAGCTTGCACCTTTTGACCATCTGCCTTCAATTACCACCTCCCGCTACCCTCTATGTCTAGCAACCTGTCTGATCTCTTTTTCTATGAGGTTTTATTTTTAGTTTCTACATATGAGCTCATATGGTATTTGTCTTTCTCTGTCTGACTCATTTTACCTAACATAATGCTTTCCAAGTCTATCCATGTTGTCACAAATGGTAGAATTTCCTCATTTTTATGGCTGAATTTTATATAAATATATAATATATGTATCACATATGTGTAAACAGTATACATATACCATATATGTATATACACATATGTGATACATATATACGCACACATCTATATACTGTCCAGAAAAAGTCCAGCCATTGTTAATGTAATGGGAACAGTTTGAGTGACATTGATGTAACCTGGCAGCCAAGGAGAGTGGACTGGAATGTGTGTGTATGGACAATGATGACTTCACTGTACTAATGAGTAGTGGAGGTAGATGCTGTTGAGTGAGCATGTGTACTGTGTGGCCATCACATTCAATATGACTGAGAGAATAGAGCAATGTATCTGCATCAAATTTTGCATTAAGCTTGAACATTTCTCTGTGGAAACCATTCGGATGATTCAGAAGGACACAGCTGTGGGTAACTGGTGATTGGCAGCTTCATCACAACAATGTGCCTGCTCATGCATCACGTCTCATGCACAGTTTTTAAGTGAAACATCAAGTCCTCAGAAACATCTGAGGGTGACTCAGCCCTCCCACAGCCCAGATTTGGTGTCCTGTGACTTCTTGGCTTTTCCTCAAACTAAAATCACTTTTGAAAGGGAAGAGATTCAGAGAACTGTATAAAGTCCATGGTATCTACTTTGAAGGGGAGTGAGGTGTCATGGTCCTATGTACAATGTTTCTTGTATCTTATCTTTTCAATAAATGTCTCTTTTTTTATATTACATGGCTGGATACCTTCTGGATATATATATATAATCTCACAACTTCATCTATTCATTGGTAGACACTTAGATTTTTCCCATGCTTTGGGTATTGTGAATAATGCTACTATAATAGGGGGTGCAGTTATCTTTTGGAGTTACTGTTTCTGTTTCGTTTGGACATATTTCCAAAAGTGGAATATCTGCATCATATGGTAGTTGTTTTTAATTTTTTAAGGCTCCTCTAAGTGGCTGAACCAAATTACATCCCCAGCAACAGGGCACAGGTGTTCCCTTTTCCCCACATCCTAGCCAGCATTTATTACCTCTTGTCGTTTTGATGATGGCCATTCTAATAAGCATGAGGTGATATCTCCTTACGGTTTAAATTTGCACTTCCCTAATGACTAGTGACCCAACAGGATTTTTTAAGTTATGATTTTTAATGTTGCCTCACTCTTTGATCTCTTTTTTACTGAATATATAACCTTTAATACCATATTACCAAGAATGTATGAGACCAATAACTGTACTGTTAAATGGTTCGCATAAATATTTTTCACACTTTAGATTATTCCTCCAAGAATTAATTTTATAATTAAAATTACTAGGTTATGAAATATAAATATTTTAAAGGCTTTTAAATTAAATGTAGTTACCTTATAAAAAGTATTATCAATTTATATTTCCACTGTGAGTGGGTAAGGTCTTTCATCAGTATGCCCCATGGCAGTTTTCAGCTTTATTATGATTTAAGGTTACTGATTTGATGAATCAAATCAACACTTCACTGTTGAGTGTATTCAGCACTACCAGCACCCTCCTCCTATTCCCAGCCTAATTGTTGCAAATTCAAAATTGTATAGAAGCTGAGGTGCTTGGACAAAGAGAAAAAAATAAAGTAAAAGTGAAGAGTTATGTAAGATAACACTGAATGGAGGGAAGTATCAGTAACCTTCACACAATGCTTGTTCTGGGTCATCTGGACAATGCAAGTTGCCCATATTTTACAGCTCGGGCAGACCCCACTACATACACATCATTCCCACAACCACTAGCCTTTCCCTCCAAAAGGTAATGCAGCGCTCATATCCCCAGATTTCCTCCTGACCATTGGGACAGGGAAGAAAAATGGAAAATAAGGAATGGTCTGCTGTTTAACCTGTGATAAGAAGCTCCATTTTCAACCTTCTGCATCATTTTGTTGGTAACTTTATAATAAAGTTCTGTTAAATCCTTTTTGTCCTAAGTTGTAATTGCTTACACATCAGCTTCTTCAAATAAGTTACTGAATATGTCAACTTCAGGGCAAACACTTAATCACGTATCATTTCTCTTGATTTTTAAGACTTCACACAATGAGGGCCACATAAAGGATATTTAAAATGTTTGTAAATAAATATAAAGCTTTAAAGCCCTGGCTGGTGTAGCTTAGTGGATTAAGCGCGGGCCTGTGAACCAAGAGATCACGGTTCGATTCCCAGTCAGGGCACATGCCTGGGTTGCAGGCCAGTTTCCAGCAGGGAATGCACAGGAAGCAACCATACATTGATATTTCTCTCCCTCTCTCCTTCCCTTCCCCTCTGAAGATAAATAAATAAAATCTTTAAAAA
>CM052544.1:68609343-68632254 GCA_028533065.1 Trachops cirrhosus
TGGCTGGTGTAGCTTAGTGGATTAAGCGCGGGCCTGTGAACCAAGAGATCACGGTTCGATTCCCAGTCAGGGCACATGCCTGGGTTGCAGGCCAGTTTCCAGCAGGGAATGCACAGGAAGCAACCATACATTGATATTTCTCTCCCTCTCTCCTTCCCTTCCCCTCTGAAGATAAATAAATAAAATCTTTAAAAAAAAATCACACGAAGTTTAAATAAAAATAAATAAATAAATATAAAGCTTTAGCTTTGTGCATGTTAGCATTATGTAGTCTAAGCAATTTATTCAACTCCTGTTTAAACAGATGTCACTCTCACATGTCATGTTGTTAGGTTAGATGGCTGAAAAAAGTCTTATGTTAAAGAGATTATAACTGTTGTACAACTAAAATGAAATATTAAAGTAATAGACCATGGAGTATTTCATAATGTGCATGAGTAATATGTTAGAGATGTATAGTTGATAACAAAATACCATGAGGTAAATAGTAAATACTCCTATCAATTGTAAGCACACCGGTACCCAAAATGAGTTAGACTAGGTTTCTGAGAACCAACATATGGATTGTAAAATTAGAACAAAACAAAAGCAACCTAGCTCTTATAAAGCTCTGTAATTTCATGTCTAAAAAAAAAATCATACCTATATTGCTGAGAGGCCTTTAAAATAACAACTACAGGGCTGGTAATATTATCCAAAACCACCCCCTAGTGGCAAAAAGAGCAAGTCACATACACACTTTTACCTGTAGTCAATGAGTATCCTGACCACAACATTTAACTGAAATTTTAAATGAGACTAAAAATTAGTGTGGCTATCACTAACTTCATTTTAATGATTCCACTGCTCTTTAAATAATGTAGTCAGTTGGAAAATTCAATCTATTTCATTACTAAAAATATACTTACCATATAGAATACTTATTATACCTGCAAGGCAAATACATACAACAGTCCTGCTCTTTGTAGCTGTGTACCTCTGTACAGGGTGGTGTCAGGTCAAACAGCTGGGGAACAGAGTAGGGGTGCCCAGAAGAGGCTTGCCCTCCTTGCAAAGGGAGGAGCCGCTGGTGAAGGGAGATTGCTTCAGGTAACTGTAAACAAGCCAGGGTGTGTTGCTCTGGCAACGGAGCAGCAAGGCCAGCAGAAAGGGCAGAGGAGGGGGGCCCCTGGAAAAAAAAAAAACGGAGCTGGGCTTGTTAGCCTTCCCACAACTTGGGGCTACTGTAAACATTCAACACTGCTTGTGACACTGGCTGCACAGCACCTGTGTGAGCTGGGGGCTGAACGTCCCGCCCTGGGATGAGACCCATGCAGGACTGGAGACTTTGCCCCCTTGCAGAACATGGCACTCGAAGAGGGGCAAAGGCAAACGTGGTCAACATTAGCACACATTGGTTGAAAAGTTGGACACTCCCACTGGCTTGTGGCAACAGGTGGGATTTTGGGGACTTTAAAACAGAATGCAGGCAGAAGCTCAACCTCTGCTTTTCCTCTCACGGAGGCTGGAAGCGGCACATGGAGGAGTGAATTGGGAACATTCCTCAGCCCCACGAGTGCAAGCAGCCTTGGGAGCCTGGGCCACATGGATAGAGGTTTCCCTGCAACACAGTCTGGAGTAATATGGCAGTCCGGAGAGGGAAAGCTGGTGGGGAAACGGAAACACTGACCTCATGAGTGCACACCAGAGAGAGAGAGGCTGGAGCTGGAGGTACAGAGACCCCTTTGAGTAACAACCTTGAGCTGCAGATAAGGAATGATGGGGAACCTCTGGGCATGGGTTTGGACATTAAGCTTTTGGGGAACAAGGGAATTTTTGTACTTTGAGGAAGAGGAGGGCTGGGAGCAGCAATGCTCCCAGGCCCCTCAAATCAGGAACCCTGTTAATAAAAACTTCTTTCCCTCCCCCAAAGTATTTGTGTTACATGTGAACATAGTGGCAAGCTGCTGGACCCCAGGTTTTCCGGTTACACCTCTTCCTATTATTTTTTTCACTTGCTGAGCTTCTACTCATGCTAGCCTAAGAAACAGTGAGTACAAATATGTCTAATCTGATATTTTCACTAGAGATAACTTCTGTTTAAAATTTTAAACATGATAGTCTCAACCATTAAGTATTCATCACAAGTGAATGCTTTTTGCTATTAAATTGTATGTTACCTAATTAGAAATACCCATAATGTTTCTTATCAACCTTGACTTCACTGTTTTCAATTGCTAAATTTTATTGGCTATGAAATGTTTCTATGCCTTAAAAATCTGTGACAAAACATATTTATAACACTGAGGTAAAAAACTCTTCAATAAAATAGTAAGAATTTCTTTGACAGCTGATGACACACACACAAAAAACCTCTCAAAAGCTAGTATAATTTTAAAATATATTTTGATTTCAAACATTTTCTTTATAGTTCAGTATATTCCTATCTATGTTTGGCTAAAAGATGACATCAATGAAAACCAACTGGCAATTTTTTTCTTCATGTCTTTATTGAATATGTTCAAAAATGAAAACTTATTTGTAATAAAAAAACAGTGAAAAGGAGACAACAGCAGTTACAATAATCTTGCTTTTTCAAGCTAATAACTTTCAGGATCATATAGAAGCAATTTTTACATTTTAATTTAAGCTTACAATCTCTTAAACTCTACCACATGAAAAAACTGGTAAAAATAAATAAAAGTGATGCTTAGATCTAGAAAAATTTCTTAAAAACCAAACTATTGCACAACAAATCAATGTGAGAATGATATATGCAAGTAATATAAAAATGCATTTAAATGTTATAATGTCATAATTCATGTAATAACATGTTTCATAATTCATGAATATATTTCACTTATAATAATCTCTGTGCTCTGGGATTGGATATTGTACAAATTTATTTTCCATGTTGTACAATGTAACATTTACTTGCTATAAAATTCAGTGAGAAACAAAAATGTACCCACTTTATTTGGGCCCATTTTTCTACTCTTTTCTTGGGCAGACAAAAAATTATGTGATACCATATTATGTCATTCATATATGGAAATTAATGAACAAAATAAACAAAATAGAAACAAACTCAGAGAACAGACAGATGTCAGAGGTAACAGGGTTGGCGGCTGGGTGAAAAGGTGAAGGAATTGAAAGAAAAAAAACACATAAACACAGACAGACAGCAAGCAGGGTAGGTGGAGGTGGAAGAGGGTAAAAGGCAGAGATAAATCATATAGTGATTGAGGGAGACTTGACTTGGGGTGATGAACATACAATGTAATAAACAGATGATGTATTATAGAATTATATACCTGAAACATATATAATTTTATTAACCAATGTCATCCCAACAAATTCAATAAAAATACTTGAAAGGAAACAGAGCCCAGTTCTAGATAAAACAAGAACTGAAGTTCTTCATATGATTTATAACATCAGGACAGAAGAACATACATTATTGAAATGGAAGTCTAATTGCACATTATCCCCCTAGATTTATTACAGCTAATCTAGTTGGTGAACTCTTTTCTGACCAATATGACTGAATAAAGACAACCAGAGCAAGTTAATAAAAAGTCAGGATAGAAACTATAATGTAAGTAAAATTATAATTCTCATTACATTAAGTTTCTATCTCTTGCCTGAATGGAAAAAAATGAATAAAATTATTAAGTATAAGAATAAATGAATTTCAAAGAAAATTGTCAGCCACAAATTTCTACACTGATCCTTATAATTAAACAGAATCATAAGAAGCTAGAAATTGTCAATAAAAGATTTGTTTGTGCCTTTATAATATCAATACGATCAGAGTTGTTAGGTTTCACTCAAAAGAAATTATTACTGAATTACTGAATATGGTTATACAAACAAAGAGATTTACTACTAAATACTATGTTACACTGAGTGTGACAATAATTAAATGCTATATTTTAGCCAAAGTTAAAGAGTATAATTACATTTTTTTGAATATTTACTTACGAAAGTCATATATGCAGTAAAGCAATGCATTTTCAGTGGCTTTTTATTGTGATGTGAATGGTGTTTCAACATGAAAAACTAAAAAGAAAATATAAGTAGGAAAAATTAGATATTCTCTTAACTTACCAATAACTACACCTAACTATACTTGTAGGGGCTAAAATTCAAAACTTTTACCTGTATGCCCTCCACTACTAATTATTTACCAAATTATTATTTATTAGGTAAGGTGGTTGGTTTTAAAATTCATTAAAGTAATTTCTTCTATGTCCAGATACATAGAAATAAATGTAAAAGATTTTGAAGAAAATTTTTGCAACTTATATTAATTATATTTTCAAACTTTGTACAAATGGAGTAAATTAAAACTACTCTTTAGACATGAAGTTATGGAAAAGAAGTGAAATTTGAAGATGCAGCTGGAAGTAAAAAGGAATATACTTTCAACTAATACATACAGAGGTAAAATATTCAGTAACAACAAGAATAGATACATTTGTATTTTGAGACTTGTGTCTCTGGAAAGAAAATTGCATAATTATATTTTCAGAGAATGAGTAAAAATATTTAAATTATATCATTAATAATACACTAAGTAAAGGGTAACACAACTTAGTTTTTTTCTTTTTAAAAAATATTTATAAAATTAATTGTTGAAGAGCTCTATATCAACATGACCTAATTTAACTAAAAATATTCTCAATTCCAAGTATCCTATTCTACCATCATAGATACTACCTGAAAATAGGCACCAATAAGAAAACATTTATTGTGATTTTTCACTCAAAGTAATGATTATCCTAAACTTGAAGGACTAAACGCTGGAGTTTGAAACTTTGTAGAACAATACCTAATGTGTTTTAACAACCGAAGAATATAATACGTAAGTTAATGATTCCACTTGAAATTATTTTCTAACATATGAGTGAGTGTTTCCTTGAATGGCACAATTTGGGGTATCAGGAATTTATTATATACAGTATATATACATATACATACACATGCACCCACACACATTATATAGCCAAAGGAATTCTGCCCTAAAAATTCCTGGAAAAAGTGTAACAATTTTAGGACAAAATAACTAGGGGAAGTGCTCTAGCAGGAAGAAGCAATAGTCATAAAACTCTGGACTTCGCTCTTTTTCATTTGGGATTTTGTTCACAGAACCATTCTTCGAATGCCACATTCACAGCAGAACTTGGCCCATTCTACAGGGTATTTAGTTCCACACTCATGGCAAAATTTTGGTAAGTGTCCAGATGAATTTCCTTCAATGCCTTTGATATTTCCACCATTGAGTGAGGATACACAGTTTCCATCTGGCCTGGAGAAGTACAGAAAAAAGTTCACATTAGTTGTTTCAAGCCCCCCATATGCTCGGAAATAAGGCATAATACTAAGCAGGACTAAAAGCTTGCTTAATCCAGTGGAACCAAACGAACTATCTTTGAGCATTTACAACAGTAATTCTAACTACAAAGTTAAAAACAAAGACATAAAAAATTAATCCAGTGGAACCAAACTGTCCTTGACCATTTATAAAAGTATTATCACTCTAACTACAAAGTATAGGACTGTATTACTTATGTCCAAAGTACTTCTTTAGTCTACAACTTAAAAGCCAGATTAAATAAGAAACAAAGGAAAAAAAAGATTTTCTATCAAAGTCTGATTCATGTTTTTGTATATGGTCCTTGGAAAACTACATATATTCATTTTTATTATGGCTATTAAAATATCAGAACTAAACATACCTGACTATGTAACTCTCACCATATGTTTTTCTTTTGCTTGTAAGAACACCCGAGGCAGGATTTTGTGCCAAAGTAGGTGGTGTGGAGTTTCGAGGTTTGATATTAGCTCTAGAGAGAGAAAGAAGTGGCAGTGAAAAAGTAATGAATAGTAATCATTTATTTGTTAAATTCCTACTTGTGTGATTAGAAAAATAATTAGAAGCTGTAAAGAGCTAAGTCAAAAGATTAAAATCCAAATAATTATTTTAAAACTGAAAACAGTCGTTAAAACTAAAGATAAAACAAAGCATTTTGCATTTACTAACATTATCTTGATGGTGTATAAACTCAATTAAAATATGTATATATGCTTTACATGAAATATTTAAGTTAATCATTCTGAAAAGCTTCAAGTTTTTCAAGTTTAAAATTGATAGTACCCTCAAAATAAAGATGTGGTTTGTTAAATGCCTACAAATCACTGCTAAATAATATGGTAAGTGTATGTGATGTGGTAAAAAAAAATTAGCTAATCACTTTAAATATTAGCTAACCACTTTAAAGAGTAATAATTCAATTTATGAAAGTCTGTTGTGAGAAACATCAACTCAAATAAATGGGTTAATATAATTTCCCTTTAATACTTTAGTTTCACTAACTGTATGGCCTGGGCTATTGCTCTTACTAGAGGGAAAGTTTTGGGTGGGTCATCACTAATTTCCTTACTGAGACTCAGGAATCAAGGAAAACTAGAGGGTTATATGATAGTTAACTGTGAATATACAGGCTTTGGAGATACAGATGAATCTGCACACAAATCCCAGCTACTATGGACCAACTTTGTGATAGTGGTCAACCTCTCTGAGACCAAGCTCACTCATTTATAAAATGGGACTATCTTCACTTATAAAGGAAGTTTAAGACATAAATTGCAATTTATATGAACATTCAGCAATGCTGCTGATACTATTATTATTACTATGACTATTGCTACTACTACAAGTTCATATTTATATAATTGTGCTTACTATATTTGGTATAGCTACATTTGTAATTGCCTTCATATATAAACTTATTTAATTTACATAATAGGTAGAATTAATGACCCCACTTTACAAATGTGGCATGTGAGGTGAGGAGTGGTTAAGTCACTTACCAAGGTGACACAGCCCATATGGTACTAAACCAGTGGTTAGATGTTCAATAAAGCATCAGTTCCCTTCCCCTCTTTAGAGATTTACTTGAATCCTTTCATTTCAGAAATAAGCAATGTTATGTAATAAACAAACTGAATGCTTTTCATATTTCCTTTAAATTGAATGACTAAAATTCTTTTTTGTCTACTTACACAGCAAAGTTGGAGAGAATTTCCTAAAATTTCAAACAGCGACCTTGAAAATAATGTAGGTAATATAATATCTATTTCTCAAATACCACTATATGCCAAATATGATACATATATAACTTTGTTTAATCTTCACAAAAATCTCTGAAAGTACTATTTATTCTCATTTTAAAGTTGAATAAATATTCGTATTCAGAGAGATTAAGTAATTTGCAAAGCTATTACATGGCCAGAGTACTTGAGATTGGATTTGGGTAGGTTGTGTTACAAATCTTATGTTTAATATGCAATTGTTGGCATTCAAAGAGGCTGCTTTGAATAGTGACTAAATTACTGCTAAACTTGGACATGAATCAGCTTTCACATTGGTGCATGCATAGATTACCCCTGAACCTCAAATGGTCTTCAAACAGTCACTGCCAGTCCATCAATTAGGTGTATTCTGCTCTGCTGTTAGCCCCTCTAGGGATGTTGCAGAATTGCTACTATGCCTTTTCAGGAATTCAATCTCTAAAAAATCATGCCAGTGAGTGGCAGTTCCTTCAGTGAAAGTCATTAGAGGAATAGAAAGGACACATTTTTAATTTTTTGGCTCTGGAAGCAAGTCTTATGAGAAATTCTATCACTTTCATCTAATATGTACATGAAATATACAGATAACACCAACATACCCATGCATACACATACTCACAATTTCACCAAATAAATAATTTAAAATTGTTTAAATAATTAGAAATAAAAAAATTGGGGGAAATAAGATTATAAACAATAAGTGCCATTATTAAATGTCGATCACATATTTTTAGTAATATCTTCTAAAAGGCAGAATCTGAATGTTAAGACCATTCTCAGAGATTGTGAAGATCTGTCTTGATCAGCACCTGACACCTGTTGCCCCAGGCTCACAGGGTCAAATCTGCCTGCTATATGTAGTTAAAACAGTTATAAAAGAAGGTTTAATTTTGGAATTGCAATCGATCTAGCTTACTCCTAGTCAGTGTTTCTTTGAGATCTGCTTCAGTGCCTATAGACAGCAGTAGTAATACAAAGAAAAATGGTTCTGGGCAGATTCTTCCTTCTAGGACTTATCATTAACTACTTAACAATAGCTCATGGCTGCTGGCTGCTAATAAGTTCAAGACTTCTCCCATCTTTATTTTATTGTATATCTAGTTAAAGGTATTACTTTTCACACACAGTAAGACAATGTTGTATAGTAGACCTTGGTTTCAAAGATACCTAAGTGAGCTCTATCAAATAGTATATTTTTAAACTTTAATAAGTAATTTAATTTATTAGGCCCTAATTTCATTATTTTAAAATGAGAGGGCTAGACCTGTATTGGAGCCCAAACAAGCAAACTTGAAGACTTATGTAGATGAGTTCCAAAGTGACTTTCATATCTTTTCCCTGCTTAAGGTAGAATTTATAACCATCTAACAAAAAGACTGAGGATCCCTACATTAAATGTTTTCTAAGATAACTTGTTTTGCCTTTTTTTAACCATTCATCATCTGCTTAACTAAAAGATAATCTAGCAATATTATATAATACTCCTGTATATGGCATAATACTTCCTATACTCTTCAAAAATATTATTCTTAAAAAAGAGCTTCTTAAAATTAATGATTATTGAAGATGACTGCTATTTCAACCCTCTAAAAATTAAAATTTAATGGAATAAAATGCATGCAATAAAGCAGTTCTAGGGCAAAGGAAATGTTCAGCAAAAATCAAGCTGTTGTAAGTCCTAGAAGATTATTTAGTACTTCTTGGCTTAAAAAATGATTAAAATGAGATTTTTTTAAGTATAGGAATGTACAAGTTTATAGTATTACAGTATATAAAGCTTTTAAGGAAATATGTGAAAAGATTAACCAAACTGAGTTATAAATACTTACTTGTAAATGGGTAATAACTCATATCTTTTGATGGCACTGTCTGATTTTGTATCACTGTCATAGAACCTTTGCACATATGTTCCAGTTCGAAGTGGAGGGCCTAACTTGTCCATCTTACTATTAAAATATATAAAGGTGTACCCATAAGGAGATTGCTACATTTGTTTCTTTATATAAATTTTTTTAAAGACATTATTCTGGTTCATCAGAAATCTGCTCCCCAAGCTCTTACTTATCTCACTTCCAGGGTCAGGACTAATTTCAAAAGGAATCTTCAGAAAGTTCATACAATATCCATTATTAAGTATAAAAATTCTGACTATGCAGGCCGTCTTGCCAGTTTTGATGACTAGCCAAAGAAATGCCATATTTATGCATAGCAGGGCAATAAAATCAATGAAGACACTTAAGACAACAATTGTTTTCAAGTAAAATTGATGAAGCTAGAAGCAAACTGAAAGTTTATTCTAGAAGATAGATGAGATGCTTGTTCCCAAATAATCTCACTTTTTCCCTTCCCTGAATTCATACAACCTTTCTCTTTTTTCTTTTTATTTTTCATTTCTCCTGCATTTTAAAAGTCCAAGTATAAAATAAGAAATCAAATAAGTATTTATATGTTTACCCAATTTAACTTTCTAACAAAAGATGACTATTTTAGATGTTTATGTAAGGAAAAGTAAAAATAATCCTATGTGAGAAAACATGGATGGCAATATGAAAAATCACAGGTAAAATGTGAAGTGGTCACGCCAAAAGTATAAAGTATGTCTATTTAGAGAATAATAGAAGAATTGACGGTCTGCAGGTCTTTCATTTTTTTCTATCAACCAAATAACTGAATCATGTACACTATCACCAACCAATATGCATTCATGGTAGGGAACAGGGAAAATTAAATTATGAAATTAGGGAACTACCTTAAATGTCTACTGAATAACATCTCACTGCTTCCTAACTTTTAAAGTACACTCTTTTAAAGGGACGCCTGTTTGCTCATTCATGCTTCTATGCATTTGCTGACCTTACAGATCCTGAGCACCTACTAGGTGTCAGGCACTGTGCTACATTCTGGGGATATCGTGATAAGTAAGAGACTTGATGCTTGTTCTTATGGAGTTTAGTGTTCAAAAAGAATCTGTTCATTTTTCTAGATTATAAGGGTCTCTAAGGAGAAACATATTTCATTCATTTTTATGTTCTTTTAGTATCCTATACTATCCTATATACATAACAGGCATTTTGTTGTAATTAACAGGTTCATATTAATAATTAGCAGGTGGTGATGTTTATATTACTTAAGACATTTTAAAGTTTTTAAAAATGCCTTCATTAAATACATATTAAATATAATCTCTAAAATATCTGAGATTAAATTTGATGGTTTATTTTATTTGTGAAAAATTACTAAAAAAGTTACCTATCTGAAATGTAAACTAACAAATCAGAATTTTCTTTGAATTAACAATTATTAAAACATTGTTCCAACTCTAGCTTAACAAAATGAATTTGGGTTTGGAATAAGGAACAAAAGATTTTCTTTCTCAAAAAAGTTATAAAAATTAAAATTTAGAAAATCTTAAACAACATTTTTAAGACAGAGTCCTCTAACATAAGAACTACTCAGATCTTACATATGATATAACAAAGTTCAATTTTGGGAAGAGGACTGTAAAATCTAATAAAAATCTGGAGGTAATTATATAATGGAAATATTCCACATATTCCATATATGAGAGGATTGCCAGTATTTTCAGATTTTGAAAACCTAACTGAAAGGCCAGTTCCAATGATGATTTATCATCACGACATATACCTGTGTTATAAATTCAACTCAACTGATCTATTTATCTACCTATATATGTATACAGGTGTATATATATAAACACACACAATTCAAATGTTACTTAGGCTAACTGTAAGTAAATGTTAATCTTAACCTAAAAATCACTTAAACTTAAGTTCTGCTAAAATCTGCTACCCTATACTATGTTCATATCAATGTATAATCTATAAAAGTTAATTTGTAAAGTTAAACAATGTAAATTAAAATTTACATATATAAACATTTACACATATAAATACATTGTATTAATTTATGTAAAATATATACATATAAAATCTTAATTACACATATATTTTTAAATAATAAAAGCCAATGTTGGGGTAATTAAATAAAAATTTAAAAAGACTCATTTATGAAAGAACTTTCAAATATTTAAATCTTTCCCTAAGCTACCCAGATCTAAGATGTAACAGGCTTTTCTCATGTACCATCATCATATTTATTTTGGTATACACAGACTTTTCTAATGTCTTCTTTTCTATCAAACCCCTTACTTCTGTGCCTCTGCCTCCAGTAGCTCTAAGGATAATTTAAAGCAAGCAACAAGATGGAGGGAAATTTGAAAAGAAATGGAAGGTTTTGCACAAGTGGTTATATTATCAAAGGGAATTTAAAAGCATCAATCCGGCTGATAATTCTCACGTTGGTTTCTTCTCTGTCTTTCTTGGTCTTGTAAACCATCAATTAAGGGAGTGAATAATATGAGTATAGAAATCAGCTCTGGCTGGTGTGGCTCAGTGGATTGAGCACCGGCCTGAGAACCAAAGGGTCACTGGTTTGATTCCCAGTCAGGACACATGCCTGGGTTGCGGGCCAGGTCCCCAGTTGGGGACACGTAAGAAGCAACCACACAGTGATGTTTCTCTCCCTCTCTCACTCCCTTTCTCTCTCTCTAAAAATAAATAAATAAATTTTTTTAAAAAATTAACAAAAACAAAGAAACAAGGAAGTCTGTTTCTACTATATTTTGCCTTGATCTCAAGGGCTTAGATGTTTCAAATTATGAAAAAAAATGCAACTTTGTTGATTTTCACACAGAATTCACCCATCATCTACTTCTGGGGTTACTTTGAAAATTAGTAAATGTTGGAAAATACAATGACAATTCCATTTTGTTATGTATTTTTAATTATTCACAAAGTTTGAGGAATATAAATCCAATCTGATAGTACCCACTTATGGAACTAATAAGATCAATGTTTTTATAGAGTGCTTCAATACCATTTTTGTTTAAAGGCTCCAATTCAGTAATGGCAATTATTATACACCAAGGTCTGTGAGAAATAAAGGCAGGAATAAAAAAATCCATTCATCAGTAAAAGTAGTCTTGCTGCTGCTAAGGAAACAAAGGAGGGTACTTTGATGCCAACCAGGCACTCGCACGTAGCAGGCATTTTAGTGCAGACTAAGCAATCCGACCACAAAAGACAACACAGAATTTCAATCTCATAGAAAATGCCTTTAAATTGGCACCTAGATTTGGGTATAGTCAACATGAAAGTACATTTTCAATCCCTCACTTGATTGAATGTTTGAATTCAATCCTTGAATGGTGTTGGATTAATAAAAGTTATAAAACACTTTGGTTCCACAGAATACTAATGTATAGCAAAAGTTTCTAGAAAGCCCAAATGACTTAAAAAAATACCAGTTCCATCTTTCGATGTAAATGAAGAATCCTTAAAAACCCTATCTTCAAATTATAAATATCTAATGCCTGCTACAATAACTTACTTATTCTAAAATAAGGAGAGGCAAACTTTTCCTGTAAAGGGCTAGACAGCAAGTAGTTCAGGCTTTGTGGACTGTACTTTCTCTCTCATGAACAGTTAACTGTGCCATCAGAGCAGAAAGAAAGCCACAGACAATGCAAAGCAATTGGGCATGGCCATGTTCCAATAAAAACAGATGCCAGGATAAAGAATTTAGATAATGGGAAGATGCTGGCGAGATAGGTGGGAGCGGAGCCTACTTCCCACTGCACACAGGTGAAACACCTCACCATTCTTCTGAGGAACAGAGCAAACAGTCAACAGTACCCCAGCATATATGAAGACTGGAAACCAAAAATTGTAGAGGACATTGAAAAATCAGATGAGTAGGTAGAAGCTGCGAACACCAGGATACCTGTGAACCACCAACCGAGAACAA
Source organism: Trachops cirrhosus (assembly GCA_028533065.1). Classification (NCBI taxonomy): domain Eukaryota; kingdom Metazoa; phylum Chordata; class Mammalia; order Chiroptera; family Phyllostomidae; genus Trachops; species Trachops cirrhosus. The sequence continues at coordinate 68,622,286 of CM052544.1, forward strand.
CAGAAGAAAGTGAATGAGGGAGTGGAAGACACACTAACTCAGTCCAAGACCTATCTGGAACTACAACTAAATGGTGGAGAAATTACTCGGAACAAACAACTGAACAAGAGCAAGAGAGAATCTGCAAAACCTTGCACAGACGGAAGAACCAGTTTCGACAAAACCTGCCCACACTTGCACAACAGAATACAAGAGGTGATGGACTGAGTGACCCTCAGTTAACCAGCTGGAGGGAAAGAACCACCAAAGAAAGACCCAACAACAATCAAAACCCAAGGACATACAGAGACTAATATAAATGACAGACCAAAAGCGGCAAGCTACGGAGATCAAGGAGACTGCACCACTGAATCTCGCAGAATCTCACAGGTCTTTTACCATAGAATTTCACACAATAAACCCAGGGAGTCAGAACAGATCAATGTTAAGAAGCAGAGGCAAACAAGAAGAGTCTCACAAACAATGGGAAGACAAAGAAACAATCCCCAAGTGAAAGGAAAGGAGGAAACCTCAGAAAGAATGTTAAATGAAATACAGAAAAGTCAACTATCACATATTGAGTTCAAAGAAATGGTTATCAGGAAGCTCAATGAGCTCACAGTGAATTGCCAGAAACTAGAGGTAAACTACAATGAGCTCACGCAAACAATAACAACATGAAAAAGGAAATAGAAACTACCAACAACGGCCAAGAAGAAATGAAGAAAACAACTTCTGAACTGAAGAACACAGTAGAAGGAACTAAAAGCAGGCTGGATGAAGCAGAGGATGGAATCAGTGAGCTGGAGGATAGAGTAGAAAAAAAAAAACCCAGAAAGAGCAAGAAAAGGAAAAGTGGCTCCAAAAGACTGACGAGGGGTTAAGGAAAATGCAGGACAACATGTAATGTAATAATATCTATAACAGGGATACCAGAAGGAGAAGAAGAGGATCAAGGGACAGAAAACCTGTTTAAAAAAGTAATGATGGAAAACTTCCCTAATTTGATGAGAGAAAAAGTCACCCAAATCCAGGAAACACAGAGAGTCCCAATCAAGAAGAACCCAAAGAGGACCACTTCAAGACACATCATAATTAAAATGGCAAAATTTCAAGACAAAGAAAGAATCTTAAAGGCAGCAAGGGAGAAACCAAAAGTAACATACAAGGGAGCCCCAATTAGGCTAGCAGCAGACTTCTCAATGGAAACGCTCCAAACCAGAAGAGAATGGCAAGAAATATTCCAAGTAATGAAAACCAGAGGTCTGCAACCAAGGCTACTTTACCCAGCAAGGCTCTCAACCAAGATAGAAGGCCAAATAAGCAGCTTACCAACAAAAGAAGTCTAAAAGAATACACCTCCACCAAGCCAGCTCTGCAAGAGATGCTAAAGGGGCTGCTTTAAGGAAAGGAAGGAAAAGAGAGAGACAGGAACACAGGTATGAAAATGGCAATGAAGAAGTACCTATCAATAATAACCTTAAATGTAAATGGATTAAATGTTTCAATCAAAAGACATAGAATAGCTGAATGGATAAGAAAGCATGAACCACACATATGCTGTCTACAAGAGACCCACCTCTGGACAAAAGACCTACACAGGCTGAAAGTGAAGGGCTGGAAACAAATATTTCAAGAAAATGGACAGGAAAAAAAAAGCCAGGGTAGCAATACTCATATTGGACAAAATATACTTCAAAAGAAGAACATGAAAAGAGACCCAGACGGTCACTTCATAATACTCAAGAAAAGAATCCATCAAGACGACATACACATTGTAAATATATATGCACCCAAAATAGGAACACCCAAATACATAAAGAATATCTTGGAAACATAGACCAATGGAAAAGAATAGAGAGCCCAGAAATAAACCCAAGTTTCTACTGTCAATTAATATTTGACAAAGGGTGCAAAAGCATAAAATGGAGTAAAAATAGCCTCTGCAACAAATGGTGTTTGTAGATCTGGACAGCTACATGTAAAAAAATGAAACTCCATCACTAACTTACACCATACACAAAAATAAATTCAAGGTGGATAAAAAACTTAAATATAAGTTGTGCCACCATAAAAGTCCTAGAGGAAAACATCGGCAGGAAAATCTCAGACATTCCACGTAGCAACTTCTTCACTGATATGTTCTCTAAAGCAAGGGACATAAAGGAAAGAATAAACAAATGGGATCTCATCAAAATAAAAAGCTTCTGCATGGCTAAAGAAAACAGTATTAAAATGAAAATAGAACCAATTATATGGGAAAACATATTTGCCAATGATACTTCAGACAAGGGTTTAATCTCCAAAATATACAAAGAACTTACACGACCCCACTCTAAGAAGACAAGCAACCCAATTAAAAAATGGGCAAATGACTTGAACAGACACTTCTCCAAGGAGGACATACAGAGGACCCAGAGACATATGAAAAAATGCTCAGCATCACTAGCCATCAGAGAGATGCAAATTAAAACTGCAATGAGATTCCATCTCACACTGGTCAGAATGGCCATCATAAACAAACAAGTGTTGGAAAGGATGGGGAGAAAAGGGAACCCTAGTGCACTGTTGGTGGGAATGCAGACTGGTACAACCACTATGGAAAACAGTATGGAATTTTCTCAGCAAACAAAAAAGGGATCTGCCTTTTGACCCAGAAATTCCACTGCTGGGACTATATCCTAAACCCTGAAACAGCAATTCAAAAGAACCTATGCACTGCAATGTTCATAGCAGCACAATTTACAATAGCCAAGTGCTGAAAGCAACCTTAAGTGTCCATCAGCAAATGAATGGATCAAAAAACGATGGTACATTTATACAATGGAATTCTACGCAGTAGAAAGAAAGAAGGAGCTCCTACCCTTTGTGACAGCATGGATGGAACTGGAGAGCATTATGCTAAGTGAAATAAGCTAGGCTCTGAGGGACAAATACCATATGATCTCACTTTTAACTGGAACATAATCAACAAAAGAAAAAAGCAAACAAAATATAACCAGAGACATTGAAATTAAGAACAATCTAACAATAGCCAGAGGGGAGCGGGTAGGGGACTGTGGGGAGAAGGGGTTTCAGGAACATCTATAAAGGACACAGGGACAAAACCAAGGGGGAGGGTAGAAGCAAGGGGGGGAGGTGGGTTTGGCTGGGGTGGTGGGGAGTGATGGGGAGAAAATGCATACAACTGTAATTGAAGAATGATAAAGTAATTTATGAAACAAAAAGACTTTTAAAAAAAGAAATTAAAAAAAGAAAAACAAATGCTAGGATTTGGCTCTCAATCCATAATTCAAGAAGATCATCTCCTCCAAAATACCAAAATTTCATATATCAGAGAATGCCAGCATTTTTGTAAATCTAAATAAAAAGTAAATTTCAATGATAATTTTTAAAAACTTTACCATATATTAAAAGGTTATGATAAATATCACTATATCACCTTGTTCCCCAACAAAAATACATTACTTCTGTCAAGCTAACACATTTCTACAGATGGTAAACTGTTCTATTTTGACCAAGACTTATAAATTTAAAATTACTATCTGTAGCTACATATGACTGCCATGATATGAATAGTATATCTAGAAAGAAATGATACTTTGGCAAGCTTTCAAAATATTCATAGCTGAATGAGCAGTTTTAGAAATATTTGACAATGATATCAACAATGTATTTCTAATCTAAAATAAACTTTAAAATATAGGAGGTCCTTTGTTACTGTTGATGTAATGAAAGTGAATTCTCTTAAGAAATAAGCCACTCAGTCTTGTAAAATTATAGCAAGCACAGTAGATTGAGATATAATTAAAATATGACTTCTGAATTAATCTTGGGAAAAATTTTATACCAGTTGGTATTCTGTCTTATTGTTGTAGATCTTCTTTGTTATAATATCTGAGGCATTCAAAGTTCTGAAACATGTCCTCCTATTTTTGATCTCAAATTTATCTTACACAGATAATTTGGTATATAATTCCCTGACAAAGTTATATTTACAAATCCAATAATCTCAATCACTGTTGTCCACATGAGAAGCCAAACTCTGCAATTCTAGGTTGTTTTGGGCATTTCTAGATCAATAAAAAAAGAATAGTTGATAAAAATTTAAATACAAAATGTACTGAAAAACCAGTTATTTATACTACTGTTAATATAAAGTATGAGGAACCAAATTCAATTTTTATATTAAGAAATGTTCCTTACATGCATTCTGTTGCTTCAAACTCCTGTTTTTCACAGTAACTGAACAGAAGTTAAGCTTTGAAATTTGATCTTTTAGCTATTGAAAATTATCAGCTGAAATATCCACTTACGCTGGCAATTAACCATTAAGAAAATACAGTTCTCATGGCATGACTGTGAAGTCCATGACAGAATTCAAGTGTGGCAATATTTATTTAAAAGCTTTGTGTTTCATAATACTTCTAATCTCCTAGGATTAAAGATAGCCATCTTTTAGAATAAGAGGAAAAATTCCATTGGGTGTATGCTTCACTTAAAAAAAATGTTAAAATTGGTTGACCCACATGTTGTTTAGAAGTTAATCAGCAAACATGAGAATTTTTCAGACTACAAGGATAACTTTTTCTGTGATATGTTTCCAATATATGCTAAATATTACAGAATCATTGGTATGCATGATTAAAGCTGAACACAATACAGATTGTGTACATACAGGTTTAAACAATTCCAAATCACTGAAATTATTTCATTTTACTAATCACAGAAGTAATGAAATGAAATTATTTCATTTACTAATCACAATTTACTTCCCCTCTCTCTCTAAAATCAATCAACGTGTCCTTGGGTGAGGATAAAAAATAAAAACAAATAAAAATAAATACATAAAATAAAATATCATCAGGTCAAATCAGTAGAGAAGAAAAAATCAAACCAGTTTTTAACCACTGGAAGATGAGAACCTTTTACTTTTCAATCACCAGTTTGACTGATAATCTTTCTCTTTATGAAGGATAGCCTGTCTCTTCTTTTTGGAAGCAAAACAAAAAAGAAAAAAAACATTTAAATTAAAAAGATCTCATTAGTTGATCATTTTTCTTTTTCCATAAAAGAAATTAAATTCCTTTTAGTTCTTGTACTTTCAACATAGTCCAAATGAGAAAACAAACAGTAATTACTCTCATTTGATATATACTTCCATATATATTTCCTATATAAAACTGAAGTGATAACTTACTCTGAAAGTAATATGTGCTATCTTGCCTATGTCAACTTTATCACTATTTCTAAAGACATAGACATAGCCTTCATTTTAGTGGTGATATAGTAATCCTTAATTTTCTTACATTGAAATGGAAGAAAAAGTTAGTTTCTACTGGATTATGAGGTCTTCTATTAAAATCTTCAGTGTTGTCAATAATTTTCCCATAGAAACGTAATCGTTGAAAGCTAATTATTCTACTTTATATAAAACTGTAGAAAAATAAAATGTATTTAGAAAGTACTAAATGAAAGGAAAAGAATCACCCACTATTATCATTACAGCATATTAGGTTTTTTTTCATCTATTTTTCTCGTTTCTATCATAGCTAACATGGGGTTTGTATTCCATTCATGTTATGGCACAATTAGTTTATTAAAATTTATATATACTTTATGGTTGTATAATATCCCACTGCAGATTTTCAATACTTGCTCTTCAAACAAAGCTAGACATATTTAGATAATTTTATACATTATAATAATAGCATATGAAAGGAGAATAATGTTTAGAGCTAAAGAGACCCTAATTTGTATTCTATTTCCAACTCTGAGCACCTATGTTGCTTTGAGCAAATTATTTTGCTTCTCTGACCCTCTCATCATATGGTAGTCAGGTGGTTTTAATATGTCTAGCACAGTGCCTGATACATAATGCTTAATAATTATTACAAAAATCTTTTGTATTTAAAATGATTTCCTTAGCTAGATTTGAGTAAAATTATTCAATCAAAAATATAAATGTTTTAAGCCTCTTGACAAATGCCACCAAGTATTTTTCCAATACAGTTATACCCCAAAGGCAGTGAGTATGGATGTGACCAGCAATATTAAAAGACAAATTAATTTAGAAAGAAAATTAAGGATAATTAAAAAGCCAATTATCTAAATAAAATAAGGCTTAATATTATCTATGCATATATATACATATATACATATGTGTGTGTGTGTACATCACTAATAAGTTAAATTCAATGTAGACTTACCCTACATGAGGGGTTGCTATGCCTTTATGTGAGGGAGATAAGGTCTGAAGTTTGTTTCCCAAAGAACTGCTAACTGAAGACACTTTACCTGAAGGTGAACCTTATAATAAAAAGGTATTAGTTTTAATGACACTATGAAACAAAAATCACATAAAATAGCATCTAACAAGGAAAACAATGGTTCAGTGGCAATACATCTAAACAAGTTATCAACTAAGAAGAATTCCACATATAATATCCTTCACTTCTTATTTCTATATTTCTTATACTACACATATAAATAAAGGTACATGTCAGCAATCAATATCTTCTTCAAACCATTGAACATTTTCTGTTAAGGACACTTGTCACATTCAGAGTGGTATAAGTAGAAATGAGGGAAAAAGCAGTCATAAAGAATCAAGAAAAGAACTTGGTTGACTATTCTGAACAAATGCTTTATCAACAACATCAAGGATATACATGGACGCTTAAAAAAAAAGGACTATAAAATATCTAAAGTAGAAGCTATTGAAAGTTACTTTATTTTTACCCAAAAATAATTACTTAATTTCCCTATATCTTGTTAACTATAAATCTATTTTAATAATCCAAAATAGAATGCTATCTTCATTTCCTTTTCTACCAATACTGTTAATAACAAAAATAAAACAAGTTATTTCATAGATATCATTACCTACAACAGCCTTGCTAGTTCCACTAGGTTGTGGTAATCGTGAAGATCCTGATGATATGGTCCCAGGAGAATTTGACTTTTTAAGAGCAGGCGGTTTATACTAAAATAATGAAAATAAAATAAAATATGTTACCAGCATCATTTTTGAATATTTATTTTTAACTAGTATTTCAAAACTAATATTTTTCATTCCCTTCAATGAGCAATCTTTGTATTAGCTACTATTATCCAAAATGAGAAACTATAGATTAAAAAGTGTCATTTCAGTTTTTGGAGGAAGAAGGCGGTGAGATAGGAGGGAGCAGATTCCACTTCCCCTACACACGGGAGAAAAACCTAGCTGATCTGTGGAGGAACAGAGCAAACAGCCAACAGTACCCCAGCATATATGAAAAGAGGAGACCAAAAATTGAACAGGACATTGAGAAACCAGACGTGAGACAAAAAAACCTGGAACTGTGAAAAGACCAGACTTGGACCCAAAGAGGGGACATCTCAACAGCTGAGACCGTGCGACAAATTTCACTTTGCTATTACAGAGAACCTAGTAGGTGGAAGCTGTGAACACCATGATACCCGCTGGAAGAGAAAACCCAACAACAAAGCAACCACTAACAGATAACAACAGAAGAAGGTGAAGGAGGGAGTGAAAGCCACACTAACCTCAATCCAGGACCTGTATGGAAATACAACTAAATAGTGGAGAAATTACCCAGAACAAACAACTGAACAAGAGCAAGAGAGAATCCTCGAAACCTTGTATACATGGAAGAAACAACCTCAACACGTGTCTCTCACCACAACAAAAAAAATAGAACAGGTGGTAGACAGAGTGACCTTCAGTTAAGCAGCTGATGGGAAGGACCCACCAAAAAAAGTCCCAACAACAATCAAAACCCAAAAACAAACACAGAGCCAACTTAAATGACATCCTAAGACCAGTGAGCTGGGGAGATCAAGGAGACTACACCACTGAATCTCACAGGTATTCTACCACAGAAGTTCACACCATAAACCCAGGGAGCCAGAACAGATCAATTTAAGAAGCTGAGGCTAACAAGAAGAGTCTCACACACAATGGGAAGACAAAGAAACAATCCCCAAGTGAAAGGAAAGGAGGAAACCTCAGAAAGAAGGATAAATGAAATACAGAAAAGTCAACTATCACATATTGAGTTCAAAGCAATGGTTATCAGGAAGCTCAATGAGCTCACAGTGAATTGCCAGAAACTAGAGGGAAACTACAATGAGCTCACGCAAACAATAACAACATGAAAAAGGAAATAGAAACTATCAACAACGGCCAAGAAGAAATGAAAAAAACAATTTCTGAACTGAAGAACACAGTAGAAGGAACTAAAAGCAGGCTGGATGAAGCAGAGGATGGAATCAGTGAGCTGGAGGATAGAGTAGAAAAAAAAACACCCAGAAAGAGCAAGAAAAGGAAAAGAGGCTCCAAAAGACTGACGAGGGGTTAAGGAAAATGCAGGACAACATGTAATGTAATAATATCTATAACAGGGATACCAGAAGGAGAAGAAGAGGATCAAGGGACAGAAAACCTGTTTAAAAAAGTAATGATGAAAAACTTCCCTAACTTGATAAGAGAAAAAGTCACACAAATCCAGGAAAAACAAAGAATCCCAATCAAGAGGACCCCAAGGAGGCCCACTTCAAGACACATCATAATTAAAATGGCAAAATTTCAAGACAAAGAAAGAATCTTAAAGGCAGCAAGGGAAAAACAGGAAGGAACATACAAGGGAGCCTCAATAAGGTTAGCAGCAGACTACTCAATGGAAATGCTCCAAGCCAGAATGAAATGGCAAGAAATGTTCCAAGTAATAAGACCAGACGCGTGCAACCAAGACCAAGACTATTTTATCCAGCAAGGCTCTCAATTAAATGCCAAATAAGGAGCTTCCCGGACAAAAGAAGCCTCAAAGAATATAGCTCCTCCAAACCAGCTCTGCAACAGATGCTAAAGGGACTGATCTAGGAAAGGAAGGAAAAGAGAGAGACAGAGAGGAACAAAGGTACGAAAATGGCCATGAATAAGTACCTATCAATAATAAGCTTAAACATAAATGGATTAAATGCTCCAACCAAATGACAGAGAATAGCTGAATGGATAAGAAAGCATGATCCACACATATGCTGTCTACAAGAGACCCACCTCAGGACAAAAGACCTACACAGACTAAAAGTGAAGGGCTAGAAACAAATTTTTCCAGGAAACAGACAGGAAAAAAAAAGCCAGGATAGCAATACTCTTATCAGACAAAATAGACTTCCAAAAAACGGCCATAAACAGAAACCCAGAAGGTTACTTCATAATACTCAAGGGAAGAATCCACCAAGAAGACATAAACATTATAAATATATATGTACTCAACACAGGAGCACCCAAATACATAAAGAAAATCTTAGAGGACTTCAAGAAAGATATTGACAGCAACACAATTATAGTGGGGGATTTTAACATCCCACTGTCAAAAATGGACAGATCTTTCAAACAAAATAAAACAAAGATATTGTGGCATTGAACAATGGCCTAGATGAAGTGGACTTACTGATATATATATAGAGCCCTCCATCCCAAAGAAGCTAAATACATATGCTTTTCAAATACACATGGAATATTTTCAAAGATAGACCACATGATAGGATACAAAACAAGCCTCAACAAATTCAAGAAAATTGAAATCATACCAAGCAGTTTCTCTGACCAAAAGGGACTGAAACTAGAAATCAACCCCAAGGAGAAAAACCCAAAATACTCAAAATCATGGAGATTAAATAGCATGCTATTAAACAATGAGTGGGTCAAGAATGAAATTAGGGAAGAAATCAAAAAGTTTCTGGAAACAAACAAAATGAACTCACAACAACCCAAAACTTACTGGACACAGCAAAGGCAGTCCTAAGAGAAAAGTTCGTGAGAGGAGGAGAAGATGGCGACGTGGTAGGAGAGAGCACACGCCGCCTCCCGTTTCAAAAGACAGAAAAACCTAACCATACTAAAGAGGACATTGCAGCTTACATAAAAATGAGAAATCAAAATTGTAGCGGACACGGAAAGACCAGACGGTAAGGAGACTACTG
>CM052544.1:68632754-68671803 GCA_028533065.1 Trachops cirrhosus
ACAAAACAAACAAATAAGCAAAATATAACCAAAGACACTGAAATAGAGAACAGGCTGACCAGAGCGGAGAGGGGAGGGAATTTCAGGGGAAAAGGGGAAGGGTTTACAGGAACAAGTATAAAGGACACATGGACAAAAACTAGGGGTGTGGAAATGGAAGGGAAGTGGGGAGGTCTGGGTGGGTTGGCTGGGATGGGAGTAAAAGACAGAAAACTGTACTTGAACAACAATTAAATTTTAAAAGATGTGTCATTTCAGCCCTGGCAAAGTGGCTCAGTTAGTTGGAACATCATCACATACACCAAAAGTTTCTGGATTCGAGTCCTGATTGGCATGAATACCTAGGTTGCAGGTTTGATCCCCGGTCAGGGAACATATGTGAGCCAACAGATTGTTTCTTCTCACTCTCCGTCCCTTCTTGTTTCTCTCTCAGAAAAAAAAAAATCTATAAACAATTCTCAGGGGAGGATTAATCTTTAAAAGAGAAGTGTCGTCTCAGACAGCGGTTCCCCAAAATAAGTTCCTTCTCAAAACTGGTGTACTAAAAGTTTGGCTCAGTTGTTCCACTGCTAAAATAAACAAAGAGCAGCTTTTCCCAGTTCACAGAGCGGGGAAAAGTTTAGTGGACAATATTTCCCCAATGTTAGATTTTAAATGCCAAGCAAGTACTAACAGAAAAACTTAGAGACACATAATAATACTCACTAGGTGGTGTAGGTTTAAAGGTGAGGATTTTGCATGTTCCTGGTATGGTTTTTTATTCCATATGTATAATCCTGTCAAATTTCCTGGTAAAAGTTTCTAAGATTACATATCAATAAGGACAAGTTTTGCAATAGCTGCATTTTGGATATTCCCAGTATGAAGAGACAGAGCCAAGTCTGGCTTCACCGTCCTCACCAGACCATGTCAGGTGTATGGGATATGGGTTGAGGAAAGATAGAGTACATCAGCTTATTTTATTTTTATTTTTATTCCATTCTCTGGGGATATCACTATTAATTTTATTTTACTGTCTTGTATGAGCCAGACTTTGCTCATATACAAAATAAAAAAAAATATCACCTGCTGTGATAGAAAGCAATGCACTTGCCCAGGGTTACACCCCAATTTAATGAATGAACAAAATTTAAGACTCATGCCACCTTAGTCCCAGCCCAACGCTTCAACTATAAGGTGGTGGCTGTGCTTACAGACACACTTGAGATTTAGCACAATGCATTTAGATTGCTTAGGACTTTGTGAAAATGGTTTTAAACCTGATCTTCAAAACTCAAATCATATTTCATAGCCAATAATCAGTAGTAGCACTACTATTAAAATGCTGCTGGCTAAACACAGATTTTAAAGTCAAACATTATAACTCTTTGAAATTCAGTATGTAACCTTTAAAAAAAATAAATCTTGATACAAAGGCCTCACACACACACTCGAATACCATACACCTTTGGATCTATTATGCCAAAAACTGAAATTTCTTAAGCACATAGCAAATAGAAAAGCTTCAATAATTATCTGTTAGATGAACAAATAACTAGAAGACTTTGAAGATAAGCCATATAAAGGGTTCTTTAAAAATCTAACAGGTGTTTCTGGTTTATAAGGACATCTGTTAGTATGTCTCTCTCATTAAAATACCAATGAAGACATAAGGAAAGATTTTAAAATAAACAACAATATGGAAAACAAGACCTAACAAAGACTTGTCAACATATCAGACACATGTCTACTAAAAACAGGGTTCATAAAACTGAATTAAGAAACAGAACTGGCGACACTCATATTTTGTTAATTACCAAAAAAAGAGCAAAATGATCAGCATAAATGAAGGGTGGCATATTATATGTTGATTGAGAGGTCAAATCTTTAGGTTGAGCATAGGTAGGAAGAGCTCTCATAGCAGCATATATCAGGGGCTGTAGATCTTTATGTACATATTAGAATTTATTATTAATAAGTTAATGGCTTACAAATAGAAAAAAGCAGAATATTCCTTTCAAAAGGTCCTTTGTTTTTCCACTGTCTATATTAGACCTCCTACCATTTTACTCAATTTTATTGTCAGGTTTTCTGAGGTACCTAGAACCTAGCTCAACCTTATCTATCTCCTATAATATTTCTATTACCTTCAACAAGAACTAACTAGTCAGGTTAGTTTCCTTTCTGAATCCTCATACTATGAATGCCTCTTGTTTAAAACATATTCACCAGCCTCTCAGTAAGTCACTGTTCTCCTGACCTAGATACTCTGACTTCTTCCTTACTATGCTGTATTTTATCTACTCTAAAACATCTAGCTGAGATTCTAGAAGAATTATAAAGGCTTTCAGGATAACTTTAGTTATTAACAATTTTGTATAAGTTCATTCAGAATAAAATACTTTTATTTTAATACAATTATAGTCAATGTATATTTCTTTCATTTCAGTATTAGAAGCTGATTATTTCATGTGTTTTTATGAAGATCACAAATCTAATATTTCCTTAGTAAAATATTTATATTGACCAAGACTTTTTATTGAAATTAGGTAAAGCTCAAAGAATATGGAGGCCATTCATTTCTTATAAAATGGCAGAAATTGCTATTTGAACCCACTGTTCAGGTAAGCACTAAAAATGCTCAGAACTGATAATACTGAGTGCTGGTGAAAGTACAGTTGCCAAATGTGACATGGATACATTTAAACATTTTTAGAAAAGTACTGTATCTAGTTTACTAATAGACCCAGTACTTGCTACAGTGTCTGATTCAAGAGAGTACTCAATAAAAACTTCTTGAATGGACAAAGATGAGAAAGTATGGGGTTAAACTCAAATGAACATATATGACTAGACATGGAATCAGCACTGAAACAACTGAAGGTGGGAAAATCAACTACCTGGATTTTACATTCATCAATCATTTGTCAACAATTTGTTGGAATATACACATTTTATTGTATATTCTCTGCTCTACTAATTTATTCTTGAAACAAAATAATACAAAAGATCAGATTACTGTTATTAAGTATTTGTATAAAAGATATATGTTGTTTGACCTCTGGTGTGGAAATTATTTTAAGTCACTATTCTTTGTGCACCATGATGATGATACTGAGGTGCTCTATGTCCAATAATATTAACAAAAACTCAATGAAAATACTCTCTCAAGGAGGTCCCAAATGTAATGGAGTCCTTTAAGTCAATATTTCATTAATAAGTAATAAGAGAAATGAATGGATTTACTTACTGTCTGCTAGATTTACAGTACTAAAAAATTATTTACAAATGAAAGCTTTGTAAAAAATGATATTTGCTGGAAGTATGACATTATCAATGTTTTGGTGTAACAATATGTTTTAAGAAAAACAACAGTATTGTAAAAATCAATTTCATGTAACAAAATCCTTATATGGTCAATGGTGTGCTAAGTGTTTTCACAGACATTAGTTCACTTGTGTTTCACAATACTCATGTAGATTACCACCTCACAGATGAAGAAACAAAGACTAAAATTACCATTTTGGATTTGACCCTACATCCATTCCCTCATGTGCATTACTTATGTATAGCATGGAAATATTCAGTACTTACATAATGTTCAAAAGAGGACTTTACTGTCATTTTCTTATTCCTCTGTCACCTCTGGTTTCCTGTGCATCTGCTTCACCTATTTTTACTTATTTTCTTACTTTTCCCTAATACTTCTTTAAAATCTGTATATTTTCAAGTCTCTACTAACTCAAGTCCATTTCAAACTGATTATTTTTAAATATTTGTTTTCAATTAGCCATTCAAATTTCTTACTAAATCCTTGAATAGTAATATCTAAATGTTAACAGATGAGAAAACTACTTAAATGTTCTATAAAACATAACCACAAAACAGGAAACTTGAAAAAGTCATTTTCTCATCTGTTTGTAGAAATGATTAAGTAGTGCATTTCACCTGGGTCCGAGAAGTAGCTTTTCCTTTGGCATCAGCTGCAAATTTGCCTCTGTTACTAATACGTGCTGCTTGTTCTTTACAGAAATTTATATGTCGATCAGCTGCATTTTCATTAAATCTCCTCTGGCAATACGGACACTGAATATAATCTAAAGCAAAAAAAAGAAAGAACTTAATAACATAATACTTGAAATGAGACATAAAGAATTATGAGTTTATATAAAGACAAGCATAAATATATATAAAGACATTTGATACACAAAATCTCTTATTTCCTTATAACTACCCAACCTGACTTATCCAAATTTAGTAAAAGATATTTAAGCATGAAGTCTGTTAGTACGATAAATTCCAATGTTCTTCCAGCTTAGAATCAAATTTGAGGGAAAAAAATCACGAATACAAAATATGAATAGGTAGATGAAAAATGTTATTTCTTTTTCATCTCTATAATGTCATATTTTAACCACATATACATATTTTTATATGGTAGAATAGTTAAACAGTAATAACATATTATTTTCAACATATATTATAAATTTGAGATGTTAAAATCTTTTAATTCTATTACAAGAAAACTATCATCAAATAGTTTAATTGACTTTATACAGTCAATTTACCTTTGAGATGTTTACCCTTTAGAATTTACACTCATCTGAAGCTCAAAAATTTATACCACTAATTAGAGTAGGTCTAAAACTTCTAAAAACAAATGAGTTATTTTGTCAAGACTAAGAGATTTAAAAATTTCTAAAGCCCAAATCAATACACAAATACCTCCAAAACAGAGAGAAAATTCAACTTCATGGGGAAAATTAGGAAGAATTAGAACAGATCCAAACCTAGTTAGGTCATCCCAGAAACAATCCTAGCCTTAAAGTTAATTACTCTAGAACAGAGGTTGGCAAGCTAGGGCCCCTGGGACAAATCCAGACTGCCTGCTGCCTCTTTTGATAAATAAAGTATTATTAGAACACAACCATGCCCATTTATTTACATATTGTCTGTGGCTAATTTCCTGTAACAGGTGCAACAGAGCTGAGTAGTTGCAAAAGAGAGACCCTGTGGCCTGTAAAGCCTATAATTTGTTGAGTTCTTCTCTACAACTAAACATGAAAATTGATCATATCTAGATTTCCTAAAGAAATTTCTCTTTACTAAGAAATAAATCCCAATCTAGAATACTAACATAATTTTCATGCAGTTAACTTTTTACATTAAAATAACTACCTCTTCAGGCTACTCTAATAACCAATGTTAAAATGTCAACTGTGCTATTTTAAATCTTTTACTATCTTAGTATCTCAAATGGAGCTGCCAGTATCCTGCCTTGCTTTTGTTAACAATAACAAACAACTTTTACCCACTCAATGAAGAAAACAGGAGCTTAGGGCATATAATAGGTGTATCAATTTATATGGTAATTTCCTTACATGAACTGTACATTTCTGAAGCAATATGAATTTTTTTCGTCCCAGATGAGAAGATTTCAAAGAACTAGGCAACATTATCTAAATCTTACTGAATGACTACATTTCAATTCACAGTTAATATCGTTAAATCTTTCCTAGAATGCTAACATTTAATATTAATTATAATAGTTTTAAAAATTATGTTTTATGTTTAAATAAAAGTATTAAGATAAAAAGATAATGCATTTCTATGTTCAACACTGATGTGTCTTAGTCCAAATGCTTATTATCACCATTATTTTGTAACAAAAAATTTAAAGATTATACTTCATCATGCTCCATTATAGTGAATTAAGTTTAATAGCAACTTAAAACATATAAAAATTCTATCACTATTTTCTCCCCACATGAACATTACTGTCCACAACAGTCCGTGTACCCGGATCATAAGAAGGTGGAGGAGGAGGAGGAAGTTTGCCCCCTTCCTTAAGTGCCTGATCAAGGCCTTTCGCTGCTCTTATGGTAGCAATGAATTCCTCATGTTTTCTTCTCCAATTAGATGGTTTCTTTGGAGGTTCAGGCTGTTAAAAGAAAAGAAAAATGTTTTGAAACAGTTTTTAAAAATAATAAACTAAGGTAAAATTTGAACAAATGCCATATTACTTTAAAAATTCTCTTACCAGGAGTCCTTAAATGATTTCCTTCCCAAATTTACAATTACAAAAAAGAATTTTATGCCACTATCTTATATATAATCTTAAAAATAAAATTGTAATTGTGATAGACACTGCTAAATTGACTTCTGTAGGTGTGACATGCATTTAAATTACAACTAAGAGTGTATTTCCCTGTTTTTCATAGTTTCTCCAACTGAGGTATGTTAGCACACTTTTGAGTTAACTGATTAGAGGTGAAAAACAGTTTTCTCTATGGTTTTAACTGGTTTTTCTCTTATAATGAATAATATTGAGCATCTGTTTATATCATTGAGAATCATTTGTATTGACCTTTCTGTGGAACTGTTTATATATGCCTGGTCAAATTATCTGTTAGGTTATTGATCTTTTTTTCCCCCTAAACAATTTCCAGTAACTCTTTAGAGACTAGTCCCAACCTTCCCTAACAATTATGTCTGTCTTTTGACCTTGTCTAAGGGTCTTCTTATATAAAAATTTATTTTTTTAATATAGTTTAATTTACAAATCTTTTCTTTGTGGTCACTGGGGGTTTGTAGTCACAGTTAGTAAGGCCTAATCTCACACCAAAGTAAAATGAAAATCTTCCATGTTTCCACCCAGAACTTTCATGTTTTCATGTAAAGATGTTTAAATCTCTTATTCATTTGGAATTTATCCTGATGGATGGTGTAGCATATGTATTTCACTTTATTTTTTGTTCATTAACATGGCTATGTAGCTGTTTCACCATCGTTGATTGACTTTTCTCCCTACTGAACTGGGATAATACCTTTACCATATTCTCCTTTGCATTTGGGCTTATTTCTGAACTTTCTCTTTTATTTTTTAAATTTCTATTATTATAAAAATAATAATAAAGAGTCATATTTTTATTATTATAAGGTTTATTCTGAAATATTGTATATTTGGTGTTATTCTCTTATTCTTCATTTTTATGTTATAAACTGTTGAAATATGAAATATAAAAACTAGTAATTTCTATATACTAACATTATACTTCATTTCTTCACTGACTTCTTTTATTATTGGCAGTAATTTATCAGACTCTTCTGGGTTTTTGTCTCATAATAACGGCAGTTTTACCTCCTTTTTTCCAATCCTTAGACACCTTATTTCTTGTTATTATCTAACTATCATCAGCTAGTATTTACTATATTGGTTACAGCTTAATTTTCCTTCCAACTTTAATGGAACTACTTCTAAGTATCTTTCCACTAAACATGATACTGGTTCTTATGCTACAACAGACTTATTTTATTATATTATTGAAATATCCAACTATTCCTATTATGTCTTTATTTTTTAAATCAAGAATATAGGTTGGGTCAACACAGTCAAAAGATAGTTCTTCAAAAACAATAATAAGGCAAGACTAATCAAAAGAGAGAGAAAAAATACAAATTACCAAAAACAGAAAATAGTACATGATCCAGTTCTTACAAACACGAAAAAGGAAACATTGTAAGTACACTTTAAATTAATAAATTTGATAATTAATAAATAATATCCTTAGCATACTCTATACATCAGGTAAGAAATAGAAAATCACAATAGTCTTATATTCTTATACATGTTTTTTAAATGAATCTGTTATTTAAAAAACCCACAAAAGAAAATTTGGCCCAGATGCCTTTCCTGTTGAGCTTTTACAGACATTTTCTAAAAGTAGCATCAATCTTTAAAAGAAGAGAAAATGAACAACATTCTAACTAGTCTTATGAGAGAAACAAAACTTTGATAAAAACAAAAATTATAGACTCACTTCTCATTAATATAGATGCAAAAATCTAAACTAAGTATAAGCACATTTCCATGTTTGAGATGACTGATACTTTTGTAACAGGGTGCAGCCAAGAGGGGTACCCTAAATAGGGATTTGTAATGAGGTCAAGTACTCAAGGTGTCCAGGAAATATTATATATATATAATGTCCCCACCCCCACAAGTCTGAGCTGGAGGGTGGGACACATGGAGCAGGGCCATTCTGAGCTGTGTTGAACAGCAACAGCTTTGCAGCTAACCTCTGGCATGGTCATTTAACATATCTATAACCTTTAACTGGTTTTATAGATATGTTAAATAGCTGTGGTCATACTTTGATCCAGGGGGATGGGAGTGACTTCCATCTACGATGCTAACTGGGAGGCAGCTCCCCCTGGTTACAGCACCTGCATGAGAGCTTGGAGAAGATTGGCTCCACGCCATGCAGCCATACCTGCCCAGACTTATTATGGCAGCCCAGTGAACCTGGAAGAATACTGGAATGCTGTCAGATGTAACTGATTGTAGGAGGCTTCGGAAATAGGGTTGCAGAGGAAGATTGGCACTGGGATTTAAACCTGGGCATGGCAGCCATATCAGGTAGAACCACGCAGCTTTGGCAGAGTGAGGACCTGGCAGCTTTGGGGTGCTCCCTTTTGCCATGTGGCTTAGGAAACAGGAGAGACTTTGCCTGGAAGAAAAGGGGCGAAAGGATCTTGCTGGTGGGCCATGAGAAAGTGCCACATGGCTTTGGATTAACTGGAGATCGCAGTGGCAACACACAGCTGATGGTGCCGGGAGCCCAAATCACAGACTTCTACTTTTCCTGAGATATGGTACCTCAGACTGGGGCAGAAGGAGAAGGAAGGACTGTGTGTGTCTATGGGTATTCTAAAGGACTTTAGTATTTTAATGAAGACATTAAGTCACTACTCTAAGTCTGTATAGCTTTTAAATAAATAATTCCTTTCCTTTTCACAAATCACTGGCATTGAGAGAAGTTTTTCCTCTGGCGGTGGATGTAGTGAACCTAGTGTGGGGAGACTCCTGGAGAAAAAGGGGGGTCCTTCTGGTAATAGTACATTATTCAGTGCCCCTGGTCTATTCTGTACACTTCAAAGTTTTGTACGATTATAGTCATAAATGTCTGATCACATTCATCTGCTCCACGAGTCATGTACTGGTCAGTCTTGCTGCCCTCTTCTACCTTTTTCTTACAGTATCTGTATCAATGCTGAGCTAATGGTTTTCTATTACTCGTCACTGAACGAGTTAGGCTTTCCTGGTACAGCTATTTACAAGAGGTTTTAGGGAGGAGAGGCCCAGGGTAGCCTTCCAAGCCACACAAACCAATAGCTCTCTTCTCTGTTGCATCAGATACAGAAGCAAATAAGGCTCTTCCGTGTGCTTAGACACACCTCTCCTGCTTCTCTAAAACAATATGGGTCAAGAGGGTTACCACTGCCAGCCACACTTAATTCAAACAAAACATAATCCTGTAGAGTGAGCCCCACACCCTCAGAAAGGGTATTTTCCTTTGGTAGTGCTTTCTGAGAGCCTCCGCCTCTGGGTGGGTCACTTAACTCTCTGTGCCTCTTCTCTTCACCTTCTCCCTCCTGGCTTTATTCCATTTCAGCCAGGATCATTCTGGTTCCTGGCTACCCAAGGCCCCGCAGCTCTTCTCAGTTCCTGCCCTGGCTGTAGTAAACAAGGGATGTACTTCCTGATAAGACCTCTCACCATCAAAGTCACCTGTAAACTGAGGGGACCTCTCCCCTAAGATGCCGGGTTCCCAGATTCTTGGCCATAATCCCTCCCCACAGCAACCTCTAGTGTTTCCTTAATAGGTAACTTCTGCTGGATCTCAGTTGCTCTGGGCAGCCCTTACATTTTGTGTTCTGTGGATTATGACTTGCCTTTGCTTTCTCAAAAAATGAAGTTTGTTATTTGCTTTGCTCCACTGTGCTTGTGATTTTGTAGAATTTCCTCGATACAGATAGATACTGAGAACTACACTATGATGTTCAAAATCTTTTAACATACTGCTTCTCAAACTTTAATATGCATATGACTCAAATAAGGATGAAGTTAAAATGTAGGTTCTAATTGAGTATGTCTGGTTGGGATCCTTGAGACTGTGCATTTCTAACAAGTTCCCAAATAATGCTGATATTATTACTCTATGGACCATCACTTGAGTAGCAAGAATATAAGCTACTTAATATAAATATATGGCTTTTATTTTTTCTGAAAATTAATTTTTAAGTATATAAACTTAAGATATAGGACAATATTTATCAAGAGACTGCCATAGATAAATTTATATAATCCCCCTAATAACCCCACAAAATAGATGCTACCACTCCTATTACCATTTTATAGATAAGTAAAAGTATGGATTAAGTAACTCGCTCATCATGACATGGTAAGTAAGTAGCAGACAGAGTCAGAGTTAAGACTAAGGAGTCTGACTCTTTGAGTCCTTGTTTATACGCACTATGTTATACTGCTCCCAAAGATTTCAATAGTATTTCTTCTAAGCTAATTAAAGTGAATACAATTATACATCTGGCAGGTGACTAAGGAAAACTTCAAATAATGTTTTACCTTATTCAAACTTCACCAGTATTCTCTTAGATAAATAGATGAAAATACAAAAATGAACATGATTTTTCTTTTACCAAATGATTTTATTAGTAAGATTAATTGCCTCATAGAGAAATGCTTTCCTGTGCTACTGGGAGAAGGTATTAACACTGAAAGCAGGGTTCTGTTTCAAAAACCTGTTCAACGAGGTACTCAAATTTGACTATTTCACTGAAATAACTCTTTAAAACTGCGGACAAAATATTTACACGACTTATTCTTAGCAATATAACATATCACAGTGGTTTTAAAGAGACATTATCATAGGAGATTCAGTTCTTTGATTACAAGAAAGAAAAAAAGCTGAAAATGGCTATGTGTAGAGCAACTGATAAAACTTTCCTGAAGAAAGCATAGTTAAGATCACAAATAATGACAATCAATCAATGAAGATAAACAATATTTATTATGCTAAGATATCTATAAATAATAGCTTTACTTTTACATATAGTTATTACACTACTGGTAAGAGAGACTTTAACATACTTAAATTTTATCTGAGGTAATTAACAATGACTTAAAAGGAACATGTGAGGACTTCTAATTATTTCCAGCCTACAGCTAAGCAAGTGATTCTCCAACAAAAACCTCACTGTAATAGTGAGAGTCTGAGACAGTGTTAGGATTCTCCTTTGCAGCCAAACTGAGAACACTACACAAAATCCTGCTTATTCTTTAATCTTAGTATAATAGATAATTATAATTTTTTCAATATATATGTAATAGCAAGGTTCACACTGTTCAAAGGTTATACAATTACCCTAGGTTTAAGAGGTTTTACTGTTGGAATATCAGTTCCTTCAGCTCTTTGCCTGCTCGAATCAAAAGTCTTCCGTTTTTTAGTGGCAGTTTTCTGGCAAATGGGTCCATGTTTTTTCTGTTAAATGAAGAAAAGCAATGTATCATTTTCATTTCTACACAAGGGAAGATTTTAAATTGTTATTTTACACCAGTTTAAAAACCTGAAGATGAAATAATAAATAATAATACATAAATAAGACATACCTTGCTTTGACTAAAATTGTTAAAATATATATATAATGCATGCTATTAGTTATCTTTCTCACAGCAAGAAAGTAGAGGTAAATACCCTTTCAAAATTGTATTGAGTTATTTAATATTCCAGTTTCACACTACTTAAAATAAAGGTAATAATTTCAACAAGTCGAGCTGTCTGAGTGGGGAAAATGTTATTTTCATTATTAAATACCTGACAATGAATACTGTATATGTATTAAACACATATACATATACAATAATAAAATACAGTGCAGTAATAAAATACTGTATTGTATTTTAAATACCCAAAACTAGTGTGTATGGAGAATGCATTTGTTAGGATTACAACAGTTAATATAATAGAAGTAGTTTAGATTACTAAAGTTAACATAACAGGATTATGTTAACATAAAGTCAACATAAAATAATAGGACAAAGTGGTCAGATTTGTATCCTTGTGTCTTTCCTCCACAATCACTCCTTTCCTCCCTCTGGAACTTGAGTTTTCTACCATTCTTTATCCATGACTTTCCTTGAGCTATCTAGTGTTGCACTCCTACAGGTATTTTTCTTCTTAACATGGCTGACAACTTATTCATTTAATCATTCACTTATTTATTCATTTTAAAAACATAATGGCAGCTCTCTTAACTGACCTTCAGTTAACCTACCAGATACATAATATTTCTCCCTCCACTAAATAAAACATGTTGACTGATGACATCAGTGCACTAAATGCCCCTTTTTTTCTTCTGTATTCTGATAAACACTAACTGAATAAACTGGAACTGTTAAACTTCTCTTGGGACAAGAGGAAACCTCAATACTGGTAGGTATGGTGTCATGGGTCCTCTCATATTTTTCAATACATAATCAGCAATCAATTGTTTTACATACTTGTTTTCATTTTGACAAACAAGAATTGTAATTAGAGCGAGTAGAATAAAATCTTCTAAATATTAAAAATGTGGCCAGCAGGTGACTTTCTAGTAGATGTCTGTTCTCCTATTCAGTTGTCTATGTCAAAAGTATGTAGTGCTTGCCCCCCAAACTGAGGTATTATACAACTTGGAGTTGTTACAGTCATTATATCATGTAATGAAATCTATTACATAAATAAATGAGGTCAAAAAATTTTTTCTGTGAAAACTCAGCTGAATGCTCTGAAAATGATTTGAAAAATAGTGAATTGCCTTCTAAAAATCGCCAAATTAAGTGTGAGAAAGTTGTTTTTGTTTAAAAAAATTTGAGAGAAGAGTTGTCATTTAAGAGGAGTTGGAGTTGCTTGGGTACTGCCATCCCCAAGGCAGCTTCTGTGGATGCTGTGTACCTGACTCCCGGGCAGATTCACCCCTGGCACAAAAGCAGGGCAGGGAGTGGCAGGACTTTTTTTCTGATCAAGGAGAAAGGTCAGTGTATAGTCCAAGAATGAATGTTCACTGTGGCAGTGAGACGGGCAGGCTATTGCAGCAGACCAATTGCCTGGTGGATGAAACCTTAGCTGCAGCCCAAGAAAAAGAAATAAATAACCTGATTTCTGGTCTTCAAAATCTTATCCTCTGGGTCCCAGGAATAATGACCTTTACTTGACTATGCCTCTCAGCTAGCAAATCTTCAGTTCCCTCACATAATGCCATTTTCCAAACACATCAAAGGCTCTAGCTTCTTCCAAAGTGGGGGTAAATGAAACCATGAACCAACACTTTATTGTTCCAGAATGTTCTGGAAACAGGCTTTGGCAGTAATGTTCATTTCCAGGCACCAGAGAAAGTGATACTTCTTGTAGATAGTGCATGTTTTGTGAGGAATCCACAAATTTTCACTGCTCATCTGGATACCAGTTGGGAAGGACATTTTGACAAGGAAGAGAGTACAACTTCACATGGCCCAATGAGAAAGGGGAGTGAGATTGCTGAAGCAATCAATGCAACTGTCTTTCAAACTGTGTTGGATTACAAAACTGGTATCATCAATTGTCCTGATGGCATCTCTATCCCAGAGGTACCTAAGGTCTGGGGTAGAGATGCTTACCTCTGCATTAGCACTTCAACACTATCTGATACCAAGGTCTGAGTGGTTTACTGAATTAACTGTCTAATGACAATGCTCTCAAGCAGTTTGATCACTTCCTTGAAGAACTGATCCTGCCCATCATGGTGGGCTGTGCCAAGAAAGGGGGGAGAGAGTGCCACATTGTGGTGCTGATGGATGAGGATTCTGTGGACTGGAATGAAGACCCCCCACCCTCACGAGAGAGGAAAATTCCCAAACTCTTTATAGCTTCACACTCTATAGATTCTTCAAATATAATGAGAATCAGAATGTTGCAAAAACAGGGCCTGAAAACCATCCACTTTATAATTGACTGTTACCCTACTTGTAAAGAAAAAATTAAGAGAAGACCTAGTGGCTGATCTGAAGTAATCTATAATTATGTGCGGCGCACCTTTATCCATATGTCATGGGAAAAGCAAGAAGGAAACAGTTGCCATGTGGCTCTCTAGTGTGTTTGGAGCCAATCCCTCACTAATCTGGTAGCTGCCGGAAAAGATGTCTTGGAGGACAAGGAGATATTAAGGTATCACCTGCCCCCAAGTGGATAAACTTGACTAGCTCAATGCCCCACTTTCTCAGATGGCTTCTAAAGACTTTCAGGATTAGGGTCAGCTATGGGTCTACCCTTCTTTGAAGCTTTTCTCTGTCTGGGCTGCCCAAGGCCAGTCTTACCCATGAGTAAGAGGCATGGTTTTCCACTATCCTTTCCCTTTCTCCCATAATTAATGGGCATCCTTTTCAGTATATCTGCATCTCTGGCAGGGGATAAAAAAGCACTTACTGGTAATTAAGGTACAAGCTTTGCAGCAGCCCTGGTAACTTAAAAATTTAGGTCTGCTACTGTTCACTGAATCTTTGCATAACTGCAAAAGCAGAGAAGAAAGACAAGACTCTTGTTGCCTCATATTCAGCAAAACAGTTCTCATCCTTTATGTTTTGTTCTTGGCTTTTGCATGTTTTAGTTTACACCCAGGCACATTACTTAGCAATAAAGGGACCAAACTTAAAAGGAGACCACCTCTATCTTCTACAAATAGGCACTTAGAGCATACTCATTAAAGGTTAATAAAGATGCCAGTCTTGGTGACATCTGTGCCCAGACTGCATCAGGGAAGAACTAGGCTCTCATTCAAAATGTCTAAAAGGAAATTCTTAGGTGCTTAAATTTAGTTTTGTTTTTTCATTAATTCAATGAATAATGCAAAACCACACAGATTCTGTGACAGGAAGGATAATGGCATAACAATGTTTATGAAACCTTGGCTTCATGGTGTTTGAGCCTAAATAAATTGATTATTAATTTTGATGGAAACTCAGCTCAAGTAGAAGAACCTCTCCAAATCAGGCCACTTTAATTATCCTGGCTTAGAACCTGGCTTAGAAGCTACAGGTGTTCACCCTAGAGCAGCATGTTGCTATAGGTGTGGCTGGGAGACCTTAGATATGATTTAAAGGCCTTTAAGATGTGGGCAAAATTTTCTCACAAGGGGTAAGTTTCTCAGTAGGAAGACTTATAACAGCTCCATTGAGGGAGCATTTGGGATAAAGCAAATGGAGAAATATCACCTATCCAGGACTGGCCCCAGCACAGGAGCTTTCCTTTCATATTTATGGAATTTTTTTGGATACCAGAATATTTTAAATAGCCTATCAGCTGCTCATACTAGGTAAGAAACCATACTAATGTCATCCCCAAGGAAAGGATGAGTTGAGGGGAAATAAAAACTAGTAATTGTGTTTGATCTGTCAGCTATGTGTTAATGCATAGTGTATGACAACCCAGATCACTCTCTCCAGCACTGAACCACCTTTCCCAATGTCCCCATGGCTACAGCCAGATGTGTCATGGGGTTACCTCCCATTTTGTAGGACAGGTTGGCCTTCCAATCACCTACCAGGAGCATTTACTTATCATAAATCATGAAGAGGCACACAGTTTCTTTCAGATTCTTTAAGATAAAAGCACGACTGGTTTTCTTAAATTTTATTCCTATAAGACACTACAGGGCTAGCTACTTGATTCTGTTTATGATTGCACTAGTCACAGACTCCAAAGGTGAAGTTAGATGGGTGTTGAAAGCTGTACTCTCCAAACGTGAAGAACAAGAATGTCTTAACTCTGTGCATGTGGTTAGAATCACAGTGGAAATCAATGCACTGTTTCCTACTCTGTAACAAGTAGTAGGGGTCCAACTGAACCATCAACCCTCTATAGATTTCGGATTGCTACTGGTATCCACTTGTAAGGCTGATGGCCAGGGTTAAGGTTTAGGGTTAGGGTTACTTTGCAGCCAGAGGGTAGTTTTATTTCTGTGAACCTACTGGCTCATACTTGAGGTCAGATTTGGCTGTGACCTTACCAATATACATTCATTCCCACTAGTAGTTGACTAGCCTGGTAATTGTTTAATGGTGCTTTCTTTATACGTTTCAGATGATTTCCATGTCATCACAAAGGAAATTGGACTGTTTCTGTAGTCTGTGATATGTATAACTCCTGTTATACAGCTAGTGTATTTTTCACACTTAGTAAGTGTCAACATGCTGCAGCTAATACTGTAATTTAATTAGTCCTTGCTTAGGTAGAAAGCCAGGTATGAAAGGATGGCACGTACTTAACACTTTTTTTCTATGTACATGATTAATTTACTCAGGCTTTCAAGAACGAGATCTTTTTTCCCCAAATTGTGTTAATGTGCTTTTGGTCCCAACCCCAAGGAACACCTGTGGAGGTAAATCCACCAGTGTCACCAAGTGGTGGTAACTAAGGTTCCTGTTGAAGAGGGAGGTTCCTCCTGCACCCCACGTTCTCCTAGCCTGGAGCTCAACGTCACTGTAATTTGGTGGCTCCACTTAGTCATAACAGCTCTGTTTCCAGGGCCAGGACATTATTCCATAGCAGGACCTCTCCGCCCTCAGAGGGATGTGGGCTGGGTTGTGGTCATTCCCTTCAGAGTCAGTTACTAGACACCTGGGCAAGAAGTGTTTTTAATAAAAAAGGGACTCAGGTTTGGTGTTTCTTCTAAGTGCCTAAATAAGTAAGCCAAGCAGTTTATACAGAAACATTTTCATACAGAAATGGTTTTACCCAGACTGACTTACTCAGAGGTATCTCAGCAAGCCAAAACGAACCTGAATTTGAAGTTTAGAATGCAAGTTTCTGTCTGTATCATATCAGTTGATGCAGCATAGTTGAGTAGGGAACATTTGCCATTGAGGACTTGGAGAGCAGTGAGGAAGGAGACAGTGTTAAAATATGTCTGGTGATACAACTTAATGATCCAAATGATCGCCTCCAAAGTGCAGGCGATGTATTGAAAGAATGACAACAAAAGGTAAGGAAGCTGGATTACTACGCACAATATGAAATAGCAATATTAATTTAAAGTAAAATCCAAGAGAATGGTGTGCTATCTAATGTATACAGAAATAAGGAGTTCCAGCCAAGATGGAGGCATGTGGGTAGAAATACTTTGCTTCTTCACACAACCAAAAGAAGGATAACAACCAATTTAAAAACAATAAACAACCAGAAGTTCCAGAAAATCAAACTGCATGAAACTCCAACAACCAAGGAGTTAAAGAAACATTCATCCAGACCAGCAAGAGGGGCAGAGATGGGCAGCTGAGCTGAGAGGATGCTCAGCCAGGGAGAGGCACTTGGAAGAGGTGGGGCTGGCTGAATGGCAAATAAAGACTCAATACCTCTAGCTCTGGAATCCTGTGGGAGTTGCAAAGGCGGAGGAAACTCCCAGTCTCACAAGAGAGTTCGCTGGAAAGTGGGGCTAGAGCAAAGCCAGCTAGCAGCATTGTTCCCTCTCTGACCCCACATACTGTACCACAACACAGCTAAGACGGTTGCCCTGCCCTGGTGAAAACCCAAGACTCCATCCCCTTACAACATAACAGGTGAGCCCATATTAAGAAATAATGGCCCAAATGAAAAACAGATCAAAACTCCAGAAAAAGAGCTAAGTGACTAGGAGACAGACAACCTATCTGATGCAGAGTTAAAAACACTGTTAATCAGGATCCTCACAGAATTGATAGAGCTTGGTCAGAAAATGAAGGAAGAAATGAAGACTATGCAAAGTGAAGTAAAGCAAAATACTCAGGGAACCAACAGTGAAGGGAAGAAAACCAGGACTCAAATTAATGATCTGGAACAAAAGGAAGAAAACATCCAACCAGTACAGAATAAAGAAACAAAAGTTCAAAAAAATGAGGAGAAGCTTAGGAACCTCTGGGACAACTATAAACATTCCAACATCCGAATCAGAGGGACGCTAGAAGGAGAAGAACAAGAGCAAGAAATTGAAAACTTATTTGAACAAATAATGAAGGAAAACGTCCCCAATTTGCAGAAGAAAATAGACTTCTAGGAAGTCCAGGAAACCCAGAGAGTCCCAAAGAAATTGGATCCAGAGAGGAACACACCAAGGTACATCATCATTAAGTTACCCAAGATTAAAGATAAAGACAGAATACTAAAAGCAGCAAGAGGAAAGGAAAGAGTTACCTACAAAGGAGTGCCCATAAGATTATCAGCTGATTTCTACAAGAAACCTTGTAGGCAAGAAGGGGCTAGAAAGAAGTGTTCAGTCATACAAAGGACCTACATCCAAGATTAATCTATCCAGCAAAGCTATCATTTAGAATGAAAGGCCAGATAAAATGCTTCCCAGGTAAGGTAAAGTTAACAGAGTTTATCATTTCCAAGCCCTTATTACATGAAATGTTAAAGAAACTTTGAACAGTAAAATGACAACAAACTCATAAGTACCAATAACTGAATCTAAAAAACAAAAACTAAGCAAACAAACACAACAGGAATAGAATCAGAGAAATGGGGATCACCTGGAGGGTTATCAGTGGGCAGGGGGAGGGGAAGAATGGTGAGGGGGGAAAGTACAGGGAATAAGAAGCATAACTGGTAGGCATAAAAAAGACAAGGGGAGGTTAAGAATAGTATGGGAAACAGAGGAGCCAAAGAACTTTTATGTACACCCACGGACTTGAACTAAAGGGGAGGCAGAATGCTGTTAGGAGGGGGGGTGTAGGGTGGAGTAAAGAAAAAGGGGAGAAAAAATTGGGACAACTGTGTTAGCACAATCAATAAAATATAATTAAAAAAGAAAGAAAGTCTTTCTAAAAGTCTTATAAGTAAAAAGAAACAAACATCCAGGAAGGATATTTGCAAATGGTGTTCCGAGAGGTCCTTTTGTAAGTAAAAACAATCAGAACACAAGCTTTAATTTAAACTGTCAGTGTGATATGGAGCCTTTTTCATTAAGTAAAAATAGAGAAAAGGGGTTTGACTAAGTATCCAATACCACTTCTTGCAATCATTCTGAAATTGTTAAAGTGGACATAGTAGTTCAGAAAGCAAATGTGATGCTTTCATGGAAGATGGAGCCACATTCATGCCCTGGCTGGGAACACCTCTGCAGAACATTTCCTCTTAAAGGCAAAATAAAATGTCTTTAGTTTTGCCTCTTTACTTTGTATTTAAAGTTGCACATGTTCACCAGTGTTTACAAAATTCTTGGGATGCTTTTTTAATAATAAAATACTATCATTTGAAAAAAGAGAAGACTCTGTAGTCAGACTGACATTTATGGATCATTAATTCCTCACTTTGCTTTAAAGAAATAAACTGGAAATATTGAGTATAAAAAGTGCTATATAGCAGAACTCTAATCACAGGACCCATATTCAAAGAAAACTCTTTACATCAAAATGTTAATAGATGTCCATTTATATTTGAAGGTATAAAAATATGTAAAGTACATAGGCATTTTACTTATTCTCTAGATGGGTATTTTGTATTAAAATCAGTTAAAAGTGCTTTTATTTGTAAATACTAAATATCAAAAAGTATCCACAGAATGCTTAATATTTTTCAAGTGCACTTTTAATTGAAAACAATTTTTCTTTGGACTATTTCAAATATATATAACTATTAAGAAAATAGTGCAGTGAACTCCCAGTTATTCATCACCCTGCTTCAATAATTACAAACATTTTACCAATCTTGTTTCATCTATCCCGGTTTTTCCTGAAGTAATTTATATTTTTAAAGACTTTATTTACTTATTTTTAGAGAGCTGGTAAAGGAGGGAGAAAAAGTTGGAGAGACTGACCAGTTGCCTCTTGCACGCCACCAGCTGGGTACCTGACCCGAAACCCAGGTGTGTGCCCTGACCAGGAATCAAACCAGAGACCTTTTTGTTTGCAGGTCAGTGCTCCATCCACTGAGCAACACCAGGCAGGGCATTTTTCCTTAAGTACTTTAAAGCAAATACCATACATTATGACATTCTGTACCTTTAAATACAGTATGCATTTCTAATAGTTTTGTTTGTTTTCATTACTATCCACACAACAAAAGGAACACTTTAACACTTTAATAGAGAAATTTTGAAGGCCAATCAGACTCTGAAGGGAAAAAGATCATCATGGAATAAAGACATAGATGGAACTTACACTCCTGAACAGTATCTCTTCCAATTATTCCAGAGGTTCCTTCCATGAGAGTTGTCCAAAAGAACTGAACAATTACTAATCTATCAAAACCGAAAGGAAAAAGGGTACTCACTAATGCCACTGGAAAAAATGTCCTCCCACAAATCTTGCAAGGTAATAATTCTCCAACTTGGATACTTCCATTTTCTAAAACAGAAAAGATTTTTGTCAATAAATTCTATGTTCAAGTTATGAAACTTCCAAGTTTTAATGTCCTCTCCTAACTTCAAGATGTAAGTTGTCAGTTCTTGTGAAAAACACCTTCTTTCATTTGAAATAAATGACATTATCAATTTAAATGGCCACCAGACTCAGAGTTTATCAGTGGTCAGGAAGGTCGAGCCAAATACAGAAGTCATGATTTAAAGATAACCAAACTGATTTGTTGGAAGTATCTTATTTACTTTTAACCAACTCAATTTATCATATTCTCTTAATTTATAGCATATGTCTATTATAAATTACTAAACTTTAAAAATCAAATTTATCTTAAGGTTAATATTACATATTATTAATCTTCAAAGCATTAAGAAATAACATTGGTGATCAGTGAGGTGGCTTCCTGAGATAATCTAGTATGAAAAGATGACATGATACTGTACACAGAAACCTATAGACTCCACCAAAAAACTACTCGACCTAGTATATGAATTTGGCAAAACAGCAAGATACAAAGTCAATATTCAGAAATCAAAGGCATTTTTGTATAACAGCAATGAAATATCAGAAACACAAATCAGGAAAAAAATCCCATTTGATAAAGCAACAAGAAAAATAAAATACCTAGAAATAAACCTAACCAAGGAGGTAAAAGACCTGTACTCAGAAAACTACACAACACTGAAGAAAGAAATTAAGGAATACACAAACAAGTGGAAACATACACCATGTTTATGGATTGGAAGAAAAGAATCTTGTTCTGTTTAACATCCTATAATTGGAAGTATTATGCTTTAAGGAAAAGATCCATCTAGTTACTATGCAAACAGACATATTATGTGAATTGTTCATTATTTTATATATTATATTAACATTCATGGTCTAGCAAGTTGAGATATTCTGACCTTATGGACACAAATTTATTAAGCTAGAAGTAGCTGCAACTTCTACTCAATCAAAAATTAATACATATATCATGTACTTTCATGCAACAGATTTGTTATGAAAATGATAAAAACTACATTCTTTGGGATTCTACATAACTCATAACTGAGTCAATTTGTCACTTTATTATCAGCAAAATATCAAATCTAAATTTATTTCCATACCTGCAATTTTCTAAAAATGATACTTGAACCTATACCTGTACCATATTTTCTGCTGAATATTTTACTGTTACAATTCTTTTGACCATATGAAAGACAAATAGAAAAATATTTTCTTTTAGAATTAACATAAATAAACTTGTGCATAAAGTACAATTATGACTTCATATAATTTGTTCTAAGGCATTTATTTAGTAGGTTCACAGAAAACTAATCAGAAAAATCAAAACAGACGTTTGTGGGAATACAATCAAACAGTAACAGAAAAACTGTTTGATGTCTCCTTCCCCTAATACTCTACTGCCCTATTTTAGTAGAAGGTAGTGACTATGTGTCACTTCAGATGGAGGCAATGTCTGTGGTGGAGTTAAGCAGTGGACACCACAAAAACAAAGCTAAGATTTGCCTGATTTGCCCTTCTCCTAAACCAGAGGCTAAGTTATTTTGCTTGAGCAACTCCATTTATCTGGATAGTTTAATTCCAAGTTGCTAGATGAAATATATCAGGTACATTAAAATAAAAATGTCTTTAAATTATGGTCACAGAGATACCACATGCTGCATAATCTATTAAGCTTGCTTATTTATAGTTTTCATTTATTCCTTTAAATTTTTAATTCATGAAACCAAAATGTCAAAAAGTATCACATATTTTACTTGCTTCAAAGTACATTTCAGTATCTCCTTGTTAAAGAGAAGAAAAAGCAAAATCTTATAAAAATTAACTATTGAGAAAAATCAGTTCAACATATGGAAATAATGTGAGTGCCTACTTGGGCACGTGCTTGCCAAGCATGTATCAAGTAACAGTGACACAAGGGTGGAATGACAGAATCATTGCTCTCATAAAACTAACAGTCTACATGATTAATGTCTTCATATATCTAAGGACCAAATCATCTTTTTAATTCAAAAACTTAAAACTTAACAGCAACTAGAAAACTATAATATAATAAAATACAACTCCTGGGATTAATTCCTATAAATTATCAAACATGTTCAAATTATCTTTAAAGAAAAAGAAAATCCTGATCACTAAAAGGCGTAAGAAAAAAGGTATAGCATTAAAGAAAACTTAAAAACAATTATCTCAAAAAATTAATTACTCCATTCAAAGTAAATAAAATAAAGACATATAAATTTATAATTTCCTCACATTAGCTGGGCTTAGGGCATAGCTTTATAAGGCATTACTGATCATATAGGTAGCCTCAGCAATTAGGATAAAACATCAGCTCAATCTACCTTAACATTTAAGAGGATCAACTGAGATGTTACATATAAAAATGCTTCACAACAAACGATATAAAAACACACTGCTCTTCATGGCATGCAGACAACTCCTCTAATCTCTCCAGAATAGCAAAAGCTAACAAATTCTTCATCTTATAAGAATACAGTACAGACATGATATTCAGAGGGGTGATTAGAATAGCAGAGAGCAAACACTGTGGAAAGAAG
This sequence comes from Trachops cirrhosus, assembly GCA_028533065.1. Lineage (NCBI taxonomy): Eukaryota > Metazoa > Chordata > Mammalia > Chiroptera > Phyllostomidae > Trachops > Trachops cirrhosus. The sequence goes on from CM052544.1 coordinate 68,655,504, forward strand.
CACTCAAACTGATGTACAGAACAAAGTATATAAAGTACTTTATAAAGATATAAAACTATCAAGATGTCAACATCTCCTTACAATATTTATCCTGCACACATTATTGATTCTATCAGGAGTTGCTATGTTTAGCAACGTGAAAACCTACATGATAATAAGGTTTGAAATGGTATGTTTATACTATTACATAGGTGATGTGAAATAATATCCTGTTATTTAAAATAGTTATGACATTCTAAAATGTATAAATTTAAAAAATAGGAGAGAACATTTACAAAGCAAAGAAATCCTGGAAATTAAGAACTGAGCGGGCCTCTGTTTGTAGCATGTCTGTTTCCTAAGCATCTGAATGTAACCTTTAAAACTCAACAAGACTCCCTTTTGAAGCAAATGGCATTTGTTATATCAACTTTCTCCCTACAGCCCCTTTTAAAAATCAAATTACTTCCAGTTCAACAATCTTTAATATCTCACAAGATTTCCCTTTGTCAGCTCATCCTAGATTTCAACATTTACACTTAGCCTGCTGAACACAATACCTTCACACTCCACTCCACTTTAGTTCAACAAAATACCCAAGGGTCCTCCTCTGGACTCACAAAACACATAGGTTCCTCTCTAATCACAGATTTCTACCTCTCTATAAATCACTTCTTGATCTCAGGGTGACTTGCATGTTCTTGATAACTGAACCCTGGCTGCACTTCCCTTTCTATCTAGTCTGAACATGACTAGTCATTTCCACTACTTTGACCAATCATCCTCATATCCCTTTCTCCATGGTCAAGTGTATGAAAAATTCTAAATGACAAAATGGGTTTTCTTAGAACAGAACTTTTGCAGTCTTAAAAACAGATTCAGTATGCTGTTATTTCCTTGACAGAAACATTTTCTGCCCTGTCCCTCACCCCAATCCCTTATCAAGATATTTAGGACCAAAGTCCTGAGTAGTACATTTTTGAAAATACATTTACTAACTAGCTCCTCCCTACTACCTCTCATTCACTCCTCATCTAAATTGCAGGCAAACTTTACTAGGTCTAATCACTGTATTAAAACAGATCCATTTGTGGATTCAACAAGTACATACTTACCGAGTACCTGTGAGGTGGCAAATGTTCTAGGAGGTAGGCAAACAGTGATGATAAAAACAAAGACTCAGATCTTATGAAGCTTCTACTACTCTAATATGAAAAACATAAAATAAAAACAATTAGATTAAAAAATGGCCCTGGCTGGTGTAGCTCAGTTGGTTGAGGAATCATCCTGTAACCAAAAGGTTGCGGGTTCGATTCCCCCATCAGGGCACATACCCAGGTTGTGAGTTTGATCTCTGGCCTGGGTATGTGCAGGAGGCAACCAATCACAATCAGAAAATGTCCTCAGGTGAAGATTAAAAAAACATGGGGTGGGTAGGGTGGGGAGAGTAATGGGGAGGGGGGAAATGCCAACTAAAGAACAATTAGGGAATATTAAAGAATTATTAAAATTATTATATGTCATTACGAAAAAATATTTCTCTCCCTTGCAATAATCTTGAATAAAGTGTCTTTTTACTAAGTCTAAAAAAAGTCAGATGGTAATAAGCACAATGTAGAAAAACAGAGCAAAGTAAAGAAAGGAATTGAGGGCAGTCACAATGCTATGTATGTCTGTATTTGGGGAAGAGGGCAGAATCAGGGAAAGCTCCTTTAATTAGCAGACATTAAAGTAGAGACCTTTAAGAAACACCATTCATGTGGTGTACTGACTGTCGAATTCAAAGGCCTCTTTTGAATCCTTATCCTACTGAACCTTTCTATTGCATTAGGCACTGCTGAGCAATCCCTTCCACCTTTAAAATCCTTTCTCTCTTGGCTTCAATGTTTGTGTCTTCTACACCTAAGTTTTTCAGATCTCGAGCTAAGCAGAGTTTGACCTGGTAAGTAATTAGACTTCAAGGAATACCAGGGGCCACAGGCTTTTTTTTTCAAGCACATAATAAATATTAGTTTCTTCCCAACTGCTTTTTCTTGATAGTGGTTAAATCTCCTTAAATATCCCCCCTACAAACACACACTACAATTTCCCATTATGCTCAAACCTACAGCATCTGTTCTGCCCAAGTTTCTTTCCTCATTTTATTAAATACAACTTTCAGGAGAATGCATCCATTTGCTATCATTTCTATGCTGTTGACTACTAAACTAAAAACTCCAGAGATACTTCCAAGTACCTATGAGACTTTTCTACCAGATACCCCTGAAATACTGCACAAAGACATTTCAAAAGCCAAACTCATTACCTCATCTCCCAAACTTGGCCTTCCTCTTGGTTAAAAATATTATTACCTTTTAGCCCAAGCTAGAAAGCTGCTTTATCTTTGATTCCTTTTCCTTCTCATATTCAGCAGTCACATCTCATCTTTCCAGTTCAGAAATGTCTTCTAATCTATCCACACTTTTCAGTTCCTGCTACCTTCCCCTTAGTTCAAATTCTCATCACATATGTATTTCTAGACTCTCCCTTCTCCTAATACCCTGCTGCTATGATTATCTAGTGGGATTGCCCCCCAATCTTTTCCAAGCACTCAGTTTTATCTATACTGAACCACTCTTAAGCTCCTAAAATACTTCCTGAATTTCAGGGGGGCATATGTATTAGGCACTTTGCTATATACTTTATATATTACATCATTTAATAATTAATATACTTCAGGCAGACTGGTATTTAATTGCTCCATTTGTTTATAGCTAACTGAGGTTCATATTAACTGCACAAGTCATAGAGCTGAAAAGAAACAAAGCAAGGATCCTTTCCAGCACATTGGTTATTAAAACACCTGGTATCTGTCTCTAAACCAAATACAATAAATACTAGATACATTAATAAAGATGAAGAATTATTCAGTAAACTAATATGTGTTTAGGGAGAAACAAAACAAAGAAGACGCTCTAATGGGATAGGATGGCTGTCTTTTGTAGATCAAGGGCTACACTGGGGAAGAGCAATCAGATTTGTCATCAGGTTTTAGGGCCAGTACACTAAGAGCTACTAAGTTTACCTGTCCATAAAGGATGGGCAGCTTCATCGATCTCTGTCACAACTGTTAATAACCTCTAATCAATGTGTTATGAAAGGAATGACAATGCTGTATATGTGGACAAAATCTGCATAGAGTTCATCATCTCTCCATTTTACCAATCAAAGCTTATGAGAGACTGGAACTCTCCCAAGTCTAGAACTACCTCTATTGCCTTTAGATATACCTTATACCTATAGGTCACAATATTTAGGTGAGAAGACATTAAAGGCTTTGCTCTAATTACCCACACAATGCAAAAGTGCTCAGATATAGTTTATACAAAATCATGAGAAATCACTGATATTTGGTTTTAAAATACAGTGTTTTTAGCCTAATAGCACATCTCTTGACAATCTACAAAACATACAGGTCCAGGAAAGCCAAAAATAATATAAATAGTAAAAGATGAACATGCAAATTAAGTTATAAGAAAAAGTATATGATATTAGAATTTTTCAGGGGTTCATATACTTGGTTTTACCATCAAGATTAGCCTGGCAACTGATCACAGCCATAAAATGGGTCTAATGCCAAACAGTGCAATACTTGCTCAATTATTATGACACGTGAAACAAACTCCTAAAGATTTCCTACTGGATACAGCATATGATGTTTATTAGATAACCTCAACATGTTAGACTTTAACTTCCAATAGGGCAAACTTATCTATCATTGTATCAACATTCTTAACTAAAGACACAGTTGAATTACAAAATGGTAACCTTAAGACACAAAGGTTTCAATCTTTGCAAATATGACTTAATAGGGACTGATTTTTAAAAAGAACAAAAGAGAAAGAAAGGCACTGTCCTAACGTCAACAAAAAACCCTCAGCTTTTTTTATTAGTTTAAACCATTTGAAATTATGACTATTCAATGGTTCTGCCCTACAAAGAGGACCAAAAAAGTCAAAATCAAACAAGAGAGAAGAGCAAATTCTGTTTAACATGATACATCACAAACTGGGCCCATTAAACATGTCCATCATAACATACTATATACATCAGCATTCATGTATTTCTCCACTCATGTAATTGAGGACTATATAATAGGTTTTCATTACATTTTAAAAGCATTCTTAGTGAGATTTCAATAATAATGCCTTGGCACTGCTAAAAGACAAAGTTCACTAAAATGTAGGCTCAATGAGAGCAGGGCTTTTTTATTTTTGGTAGCATCCCAGGGTCTACAATAATGTTTATCATAGCCAAAGTCTAACAACAAATATTTACTGAATCCCTACTTTGTATCAGGTACTGTTTTTGGTGCTTAGTATACATAACTGAAAAATCAAATGAAAACCTTTGTTTTAATTACAAACGAATAAATTAAAAATATGCAGAGAAACTGTTCTAAAGGACTTTATGTGTATTATAACCTGTGAGAATTCCAGAATCCAAGATCCTACTATTCTATAATACTATCATGTTTTAAAGTTCATTAAAAAAAAAAAAGCTGCTCCTGGGAGCCCTCTAAACAAAAGTATCTTAAAAGTAATAAGTACTATCACTATAATTTCTATTTCATAGAAACTTGAATGACCTGCCTAAAATGAATTAAAAACAAGACCTTCATTTTTTATAGAATACCACAGCTGCCCACAAATAGACAATTATCATAATTCTTAATTATTGTCCTTAAGGTGTTTACTATAAGAACTTCACCTAAGAGCAGAAGCATGAAATATTGATCATGCTCACCATTACATTTGCTTTTTTTGCGAGCTTAGGTCACTGCAGTTAATACTTTTTGCTTAAAAACACAACCTGAAATACCAGGTAATTTACTCTTTAACATGCAATAATGTCTAGAGGCTCAATACCTCTGCTTGTTCTTAATTCCACCTGAATCTATTAGGAGGGGAAAAAAGAGCTAAATCCAAACAACAGGATCTTTCAATTCCACAAGCTTATTCTTCATCAGAAGGATTAACCACAATTTGAAAAAGAACCTTGAAACTGTTGTTGCCAATGCTAGTTGGGTGTTTTCTTTCTTTGTTGTTTTTAGGCGAATGCCATATTACAGAAGATAAAATGGGCAAAGGGAATAGAGAAAAAAGGGAAAGAATTGGGAACAAAGCGAACTCAGGAGTCACGGTTACAGCACCAGGATAAACCCAAAGATAAGGAATCAATGCTGGCTCTTCCGTACAGTCACCATGAATAAGCCTTTAAACCGTTCTGTTAATCTATTGTCCCAGCTGTAAAGCTGGCCAGTGACACTTCCTTGGAAGATGCTCTTGGCATCCTTCCCATAGAAGATGCTGTAGAAATGGTAAAACGGTTACCTAGGAAAAATGGCCAAGGAAAGTGTCAGAAGCTCGAGGCTGGAGACACACCCCAGGGTCCCAGCAGACGCTGGAGGTGGGGAGGCTGTGGACATTCATGTAATGTAGGGTTCACTTTGCAAGGAAAATAAAATCTGGCTACAGGCTGTGATTACCAATGGGACAGCAGGAGTCAGGCAAGACTAGAAAACTGTAGCAAGGGACTTGGAGGTGTGTGCCAGAGGAAGATCAGACTCCGGGAGGTGAACCCCAGCTGCAGATCGTCCGAGGCGGCAGTCTGAGGGTCATTAGACCCACGGCGTCTGGAGCTGTCGGGCTCCCACCATCCCGCCCCGGCCTCCAGAGTTACCCGAGGGGTCCGCCGCTCACAACCTGACCGCGCCTCCCCCGTACCCGTGTCTAGGGTCCTGCAACTGCTCTGGGCCTGTTCCAGCCTCCCGTCCTGCATCCCTTTACCCCCTCACCTTCCAGTGCCTCCATTGCACCACCACCTCCGGCTCTGGGACACTCTTCGGGCAGCGCCCACAGCCGCCCAGCTACGCTGGTGGCAACACGGCCGCACCTCCCACCCGCTAACATCCCGGGTTCCCATTGGTCGGGGTGAGGCGCGGCTTACAAGGGGCGGGGCCTGGAGAAGTGGGCCGTGGGTAATCGCCACAGCTCTGCTTCCCTGCTGCGAGCCTCCTCGAGATCTTGCTGTAAACCTACGCCACTCTCTCGCATTCCCCCTCCCTGCTCAGCCTTTGTTCCACTCCAGTCGCGTTACCCTCACAGCTTTCTCTCAGTTCAGCGGATCCTTGTACCGCTCGCGCTCCCGATTGCCCGTCTCTCAAGCAGTCTGCGGTTTTGTGTTCTGGGCTGTCCCTCTGAGTTCTGTTTAAGCCGACAGGCAAACCAGACGCAAGTCATGGAGGTGGCACCATCTCCATTTTACACTCTTTGGTCACAAGTCTTGACCTGAGAGCATTCCCTAAATGATACCTCTCACACAGCTTTTGTGAAGTAAGCCTCCTTTCCCTAGATATCACACTTTCGGTCCGGGACGCGGCACTGAAAACAGTTTCCTCACCTGCATCTTCTCTTTGCTCATCCTGGCCCTCCACTTTATCACCCTTGAGCTCAGTTAGCTTTCTAGCCTCCCCACTAATGATGTAACCTCCATACTAAGTTAAAGGGGAAAATCATGTACACCTGACCGAATAAGGCCTGTTTCTGTCGGCCGTAATCAATTGGGAATGAAGGTATCAACCCGATAAGGACTTTATCTGACACCGCAGAAGCCTATCAGGCTTCATAACACCAGTCAGGATGTGAGGTTCTGACTGATCAGGATAATGTTATTTGGACCAATCAAACTGCAAATATAGTTTCTTCATTGCATAAATGAGAACCAATCAGGGACGAGAGCTGGCACTTTCTCTATATAAGAGTTTTCCATTTGTGCCTGGGAGACTACTGAAGTTGGGTTCCCAGATATAGTTAACAAATGGCATTCCCTGCTATGGAGGCTGTGTTTCTTCAGTTTACAAACTGTTCATCAAAAAAGAAAAATAAAGTTTCTCCTTTTACTGCATGCCAGGTTGGGGACATCCCTTGGCAATGGCTTGGTGGCAGCAACCTTTTATTGACAAAGGTAACTTCATAACTAGCCAAAACCTTTGCTTAACAGCTTAACACATTTCACTAGGACTAAATTTCTTTGAAAATTTGATGTGGCAGCGATAAACAAGCCATGTTGTTTGTTAACTTTGTATATCTACTGTAAAGTTATAAGTTTTAATGTAATTTCCATAACAAATCTTACATCAGTTTTCTCATTTAATCTCTTCAGTTGCAAACTGTTGACTTTATATCTAACTTGTTTACTGTTAAAAGTATGTATCTTACAAACCTTTCTGAAGCAAGAGTCCAGCTCTGCATTCAAATGAAAGCATAATTAACACACACTTGAGGGTTACACCAGCTATTATTGGGAAGGTCCTCTAAATGTATTTGAATGTAGTATGGTCCATCTCTTACATGCAGTCCTATAAGGGAAAACTTCCTCTATGCCTGTCTGGACCTCTGCCCTTGGTCCTGCTTTGGTTCTTCTGCTCTTCTGAGATCTGAGATCATGGCCCGTTGGCCAAACCAGTTATGCTTGCCACTGAACCTACCCCCTATCCCCTTCCTAAGTGTGCCAAGTCCCTTTTCCCTCAGTATTGCTAAGACAAAGTTAGAATCGGGATAGGGACCACTTTAAAAAGAGCACTAATGAAGAAAAATGCACACATAGAAAAAAACCTAAATATAAAGAGGCATTTACAAATTACAAGTTCTAAACTGAGTTGACCAATATACATCTTATTGGGCATAAACATTACAGTAACAACAAAACAATAATAATGATAACAATTTTAAAAATCACATTAAGCATGTTTTAGGTCTTTTTCACATATTTTCTTATTTAATATTAAAAACAGTCTATAAATGGATTCCATGATTTTAATTTTTTACAATTACAGATTTCATTTTCTAGATATCTCAGAGAGATTATATATTATTTTCACCAGTATTTATACTACTAGTGAATAGTAGCTTGGATTTAAACTTTGATCTGTCTGATTCTACCTTATGATAATTTCATGGGATTCCTCACCTTGCCTTCTAGCTGCCTCAAATGTAAAGCTAAATGTTCAGTTATGTTTTTAAGGAATACTATTTGGGTAGTCATTGCCACTATCAATCTCAATTCTCTAAACCACGCCTGCTAATCTCTACAGGGATTGGACTCTCAGCACTTCTAAGGTACAGCTACCCTGGCTTCTGAAGCTTTTCTCTGGTCCTGACCCCTGGGTGAAGAGCATGGTTTCTTATCTGCTGCCCTAAATTCTTTCTTCTGCCTCCTCATTTGAGACTCTCTCTGGTCTTGGTGCTCTCTTTTGATTTGACATCATCTCTGATTCATTCTATTTTTCTGATGTATTCAAAAAATTTGTTGAATAATTATGTTTCAGACCCCTTTCATTCTAGCCAGTTACTAAAATGAATGAAGATCAGTTTCTTCTCTTAAGCTGTCCTAGCTATTTGTTGTTCATATTTTTTAGCTGCCAGGTTATCTCAATTGATGATAGCATTCATAGATGAATACACATTAGAGATCATCCCACTTCCTTATACAAAAAAGAAAGCAAAGGTTCAGAGATGTTTACTGACTCAACCCAGATCCCAAGACTAGCAAGTAGATGAAGTAGATATTGTACCCTTTTCTTATTACATCATATTCCCAGTTCTTTCCACTTTGCATTCCTTTCAATTCAATCACCATTCCCTGGAACCAATCCACTTCTTTTCTGCACCTTCCAAAGAGCTGAGCAAGCTACATATATCTTCTGTTTCAAAGTTCCAACCTCCTGTAGTTCTTACACAGAGATCAATTTCCATTTCAGAGGCAACCTTTGGCTCTTATTCAAATTGTTTGCAGAGCACAGCCAGGTGAAATTTTGAATCTCAGTGAGAATCTAACAGAAGTGTATCAACTCTGTTATGTATGGTGTTTCTTCTTTCCATGGCTTACAGAGGAATAATTTACCACAATTTAAAATGAGTTCATACATTTATAAAATGAGTTATATAAAAATGAGTTCATACATTTAATAATAATAATATGATAATTTTCATCAAAAATAAATGGAACATTTTTCCCTTAAAAGTGGGGAGAAGGGGCTATTTAACAGGGTTCTAGATTGATGAAGCACATTCTTAGTTGGCTCTTACTAGCTTTATTTTGTAAATTGAAATGAAAACAAAAATTTTTAAGTGTTCCAGGAAAATTTAGTGATAGTCCTAGACAAGAAACACCAAGAGAAGGAAAAATAGCAGAACCCAAAGCAAAGTTCATCTCCTTCACTGATTGGAGGGCTATTCTACTCACAATGTGATAGGGATTATCCTATCTCTTTCCCCTCTAGTTTCCAAAGGAACTCCAATTCCAGGAGTTCCAATTCCAGGAAACTCCATCCTCCTCCACTTTCAGAACTAATCCCCAGTGGCAAAAGGATACATTTTTAACCTTCAGTTATGATCTCATCTGTCCATATCCTGCCACCACACTTCCAAATTCCAATTGAAATTCTATGAATCCAAAGACTTAACTGAGATACTCCTGTGTATGCAAGCAATGTTCTAGGCACTACAGGAAGCTCCAAAGAAGTCTGTCTAGCCCCTAGGAAGTTAACAACTAGTATTGAAAGCCCCTGGAGAAGACATAATACAGAGAAATACAGAACAATGTATTCAATACATTATTAAGACAGAGTAATTGGTTTCAGGAAGACATTTACATGAGTAGAAAAATTTTTAAGTTTTTATAGAAATGTAGACTTAAATTGTGTCTTGAATGGTGTCAATGCATAGGTATAGATCACTGAGAATAGCCTAAGTATCCCTAAGAAAATAATGCAAGACTGGCAAATTCTGGGACAGTCAGTAAAGAAATAAGGAGAGTATGAATATTTATTTTTGTTCATGTCATACAGGTATAATTACATAATTTGTATATTTTTTAATCTCAGGTACAGGTTGCTGTGAGTTAATAATACTTTCTAACATATAGTAGGTGCATTAACTGTCCATGCACACACATCTCTTTTTTTCCATTTTATTATTTTTCCCTTCATCCTTCATTTTAACTCTATCAGTCTCCTCACTGAAAGCACCATTATATTGCATTTAAGCTCTAAGTTCACAGTTATCTCTGGATATGTGTAGTTCCTAAAAACATATATGGTACTGTTTTATATGTGCATCTGCTTTTAATTTATATATACATTTTACTATGACCTTCATTCAGTTTGTAATTTTTAAGTAAATATTCATTCAGAGAGTCACTGATGCTGCTCTAATACTAGTTTATTGCTTCTGAATGCTGAATAATATTTTACTGTATGCATACACCACGTTTTATTTACCTGTTCCACAGTGATGGGCACCCAGTTGCCTCTAACCTGCTGCCACAATGAACATCTTTGTGACTGTCCCCTTATGAACCTGAACTCAAGTTTCTTTGGGATGTATCCCTGGAATGGATTACTGGATTGCATTCATTTCCAGTAAGTAAGCCCAGATTGTTCTCTACAATGGCTGTGCTAATGTATACTCCTATCAACATTGAGCGAGAGTGCCCATCTTCCTATATCTCACTAATAGCTGGCTTACCTCTAATTTTTGCCAATCTATTGAAAGTCAAGAGTTGGGAATCTCTTCATATACATGCTAATTGAAATTTGGCTTTCAATGAATTGAATAGTTTTATCCATATTTTATATTGGGATTGTCATCTTTTTTTAATGGATTTATAAATTCCTTGTATATTCTAGATGTTAACTTCTTGCTAATTTTGACTATTTAATTTTTCCAGTATGTTCAATATCTGATAACTTTGTTTTTGATGCCTTTGATTAAACGGAAATACTTAATTCTAATAAGCCATCATATAATTTCCTTAAAAATTGTTTCTTTCTTTAAGAAACATTCCTTAAAGTTTTCTTCATTTCCAAATTATAAGGGTATTTGCTTACATATTTTCCTATTACTGTAGCCAAACCATGATCCTCAGAAAATAGAGACAATTTAGATACAGACCAGAAAGCACAATAAAAGCATTTCTCTTTCATGTTATTGGGTAAATGTAAAAAATTCAAATAGAAACCAATGTCCAGAACATTTTGAGAACTTGTGAATTTTTAGCTTTATTGAGAAAGCCAAATGTTTTCAGGTGCTTTTTCCCTCCAGGAGAAAGAGAAGAAGGAAAAAAAAGAGAAAAAAATCAAGAATCCTCCCCCCTTCTCCTTATTATTAATCATAGCAATGTCCCAGGGCCTTTAAAAGAATTTACTTTAAAATGTTGTGAAGCATCTCAAGTAAGTATTATACAATGTTGATGATGACATGAGGGTTTTTATACTAAGGACAAAGAAGAAAAATTCTCCAATTATAAATCACCAAAATTAATCTATTGGCACTTTTTTATAATTTTAAAATGTTTAAGGCTCTGTTTGTAAAAACAATTATTAAATACTATCCTTTTGGTAGTTTCTTTTCAATGGAAACAGCTATATGAGAATTCATCTTATGAACACACACTCATTACTATTAAGTAATCAATTAAGATATAATTGATTACTTAAGAACAAACAGGAAGTGAAAAATTAATGCTCTAATTTTTATTGTGGATGCACATGCATTTAGAATTATCTGTCCTTAACTATTTATACAAATGCCCACTTTTGTAAACCTGTATTTCTAGAAATGTTCCTTGTTTGCAGTTTTACATTGAAAGTATACATTTCTATTTACTTCCCTCTTAGTTAGACCATATATCAAAATTACAAATTTGGTATATTTCTATCTAATCTTATCATATGAATCTAACAATTGTTTGCTTGGAGCTTGTAATAAACATAGAGTTGCTTAAGCCTATGTACATTTTTGTTTCTGAGCAGCTAACAGACAATCAATAAAATAGAGATGAGTCTGCTCTGGCTCTGTTTTCAAATATAATAAATTTTATATTTTTATGAGAAAGAGAAATCTCAGATGATAAAATATTAATATTCATAGAAACTTAATTTATATGTAATTCAAGAAACACTAGTTTTCAAAGAATACTATAATCCATATACTGGCTACTGTAAATAATGCTACAATGAGCATAGGGGAGCTCATGTTCTTTGGAATTTGTGTTTTGGGTTCCTTCAGGTATATTCCCAGAAGTGGGATCGCTGGTTCAAAAGGCAGATCCATTTTTAATTTTTTGAGGTATCTCCATAGTTCTTTCCACAGTGGTTGCACCAGTCTGCATTCCCACCAACAGTGCAAAAGGGTTCCCCTTTCTCCACATTCTCACCAGCACTTTTTTGTTAATGTATTAATGATAGCCATTCTGACAGGTGTGAGGTGATATTTCATTGTGGTTTCAATTTACATTTCTCTGGTGATTAGTGACATTAAGCATCTTTTCATATGTGTATTGGCCATCTGTATGTCCTCTCTGGAAAAGCATCTACTCAGGTCCTTTGCCCATTTTTTAATTGGTTTGTTCGATTTTTTGGTGTTGAGTTTTGTAAGTTCTTTGTAAATTTTGGATATTAACCACTTATCAGATGTGTTGGCAAATATGTTCTCCCATTCCATGGGTTGTCTTTTGATTTTGTTGTTGGTCTCCTTTCCTGTGCAAAAACTTTTTATTTGATGTAGTCCCACTTGTCTTTTTCCTTTTTGAAGCAGCCCAAATGTCGGTCAATAGATAAGTGGATAAAACAACTATGGGATATTTACACAATGGAATACTACTCGGCCATAAAAAAGAAAAATTTACCCTTTGTGACAGCACGGATGAACCTGGAGAACATTTTGCTAAGTGAAATAAGCCAGCCAGAGAAAGAAAAATACCATGTGATTTCACTTATATGTGGAATCTAGTGAACAAAGTGAACTTACAAGCAAAGTAGAGACAGATTCATAGATAGAGAGCAGGATGATAACTATTGGGGTGGGTATTTAGGGAATGGAGGGATTGAGCAAAATGGAAAAAAGACTCATGGACATGATACAGGGAACGTATCCACATGGCAGTGGCGAATATAGCACAGCCCCTGATTCAGAAAACCAGCGGGAGTGAGTCAGCACACAGGGCCCAGGCCCACGGATCATTTTTCCCATGGGGAACCAGGCCTGCATTTTACCTGGGCTGCTTTGAGATTTGCTTTTTGCTAAAAGTCACTCACCCTGGATTGAGGCAGCAAATGTTTACTGCATATGTTTAAAGTAACTTCCTAAAATCTGTGCTAAACCTCCCAAGTATGGAGTGTAACCAGCTCAACCACTTTTCCCCTTGGTTTGCAACATCCTTTTCTTTGAAGTAATTAGCAACATACTCTCCTTTGTTATCTGTAAAAGGTAACCACCTACAGTGAACCTGTGCATAGTAAATGAGGACTGTCCTCCATGTAATGTACCCAGAAAAGCAATAAAAACCTGTCCATGCAGGGGTCAGGGCCCTCTCTCACTCAGAGAGTGGCCATGCCGTCCCTTTTTTCCATAGGACTTCTGTAGTCCATGTTAATTTGTTTGTCACAGCCACAGCACACGGACCCCACTAGTCAGAGTACATATCACATGGACAGCAGTGTGGTGACTATGGGGGGGATGAGTACAAGGGGATTAAAGAATAATGGAAAAAATACAATAAATTTTTGTATAAGAGATATTAGTGGATGTCAGTGAGTCTTTCTTTGAAAATTCAGAGAGTTCTTAACACTTTCACAGATCCTGTTATTATTATTAATATCAATGACCCTTTGTAGTCATTGATGTTATTGACTATATCAATAACAGGGTTATTGCTCTTCTCCAATTGCCTTTACTGGAAGATACATCCAGCCCAGTTAATGAGAATGTTGGCTGATAACCCACAGCTACTTCCTTCTCTAAAGAATTGCCCTTTTTATAAGCTGCCAAACCCTTGAGGTTATGGCCCTCATCATCAGGAGGGCAGCCCACAGCCAGTGACTGACTCACTCTGGGATACAGCAGGCTAGCCTTTGACTCAAGGTGGACTGAAGCCAGTTCAGATAAGATCACTTTCTTGCTTACCTTTCTTCTTTTCTACTGTACTAACCTGCTTCCTCACTAAGAAGAACCATCTCTAAAAATCACTTTCACAAGAATCCCCCTCTGCAGTCTCTGCTTCTGGGAAACGTGACCTAAATCTACTTTGTAGATGGATAGTAGTGACAATTTAATGACCTAGTGCTGTTATTAAAATTCACTCCAATCTATGCACAGCTGTACTTGAGTTGATAATAATTACATTGGATATCAACTATTTATTCATTGCTTTTTGATAATCCTCTACATTTTCATAGGGCATTGTCAGTTTTGAGAAAGTTAGTTTAATACTTACTCACTAATGTTCAATAAATATTGCTAAATGACAGAATAGATATGAGTGAGTGGTGTGGTCTTCAAACAGTTTTTTAAGTAGACAGAAAGGTTTTATTGAACACATAATGGCTATGATTAATATGCTACTATGCATACTGTTTCCCATATAATCTCATGTGGTCAGTTGGCTAAACAAAGATCTAGAACTCAGGACTTACACTGGCCCTTTGCCCTTCAGGCTGTAATTGTGTCTCTTTATTTGCAAGATTTCACTTAGTTCAGCTCTAGACATTGTGAGAATAAAAGTCTTTGACCTCAGGGAACTTTAAACCTAGTGAATTGAGCAAGAACATGTGAAGATTTAATACATGAAAAATAGGAAACAAATAGCATAATTAAGGGGCAAATTGGAGCTCTAAGAAATAAGTACTACATATTCTCAGTAGAGAGTTTGTTGGAGACTGAGTGTTCAGGGAAGGATTAATAGAGGAGACCGGGTACTGAGAATGGAAGCCCTACAGCAGTGTACAGTCTATGTGGGGTAATAGGATAGACCTATAAAGAAACTAGGAGTACTTGTCACACACACAATACACACAATGCTAGAATGAAGAGTTCAGGACAAAAGAAGCAGAAGAGTTATAGGGAAAAAATGTCCACATGGTTTGGAATTGGGAAAGTTTCTCGCAGAAAATGGATTTTGTATTTTTCTTTTAGAATATGTAGGAGTTTGACAAGTATTTTGGGTAGGGGGTTGATCATAGGAGGGATCAAGGTCAACAATAACAGGAATGATAATGGCAAAGTTTGGGGACAGTGAGAACACATTGAAGACAGAACATTAATTATACAAGTATTTCGTGAGCAATTTATCATATGTCAAAATTTAAATTAGGCCCAGATTACAGAGGATCATGAGTGCTAGTCTTTCAGATTAAAATTTATTTTATACATAATGAGAGATCTTCAGCCTTGGTGATTTGGGGCAGGATGAAACATTTTTTAAAAGTACAATTTAAGATAACCAACTGGTAGAGACAGTGAGTAGGGTGATCTTTTTAGAAGGACATGAAGTGACCCAAACTTAACATGGTGATGGTCTAACCTATTGTTGTTAACAGATTTGGTAAATTCAACTGTGCAGTTTTATAATACAGCAGTTCCTTGAATAACATTGTTTTATTCAATGTCATTTCATTATAATTCTGATGAGAAATCAAAATCAATTTCCAGCCAGGGCCCTCTCTGTGTAGAATTTGTATGTTCTCCTCATGTCATCTTGGGGTTTCTGCATATCCTCTGGTTTTCTCCTACATCCCAAGGTGAATCAGAATTTCTACATTGTCCCAGTCTGTGTGTGTGAGTGACCCTATGATAGATGGAAGAGGATCCTTTCCAGGATGGGTCCCAACTTATGTCCTGAGCTGCAATGAGAGGATCTGGCCACCAGTGACTCTTAACTGGAATAAGTGAGTTGGAAAAGAATTATCTTACTAGTTTTTGTTATTCTTTCATAAGTGCATGTATAACATATTTATCTCAATGTTGAATATTACAAATGTTTTGGATCTTTTTTTAGAAGTTTGGTGATGTTTTAGTCACCAGAAATATACCATAGGAACTTAACTCTTGTTTGCATTGATTAGCCTCTGGTAAAATCTGTTTCATTATATGTTATTTCACTAAAAGTTCCAGTTTTTCAGAACTTATCAACAACATTAAGTGAGGACTAACTGATTTGATATTATCATTCTCTCCAAGACACAAGTACAGTTGGCCCTTGTACTTAGGGGCACTGATTCCTGGGCAGTAGAAAATCTACTTATAACTTAAATTGGCCCTCCCCATACACAGGTTGCCATGGTTGGTTGAATCTATAGATGTGAAACCCATGGATATGGAGGGCCAACTGTGTATTTTTCTTTTTTTAAATTAATATATTTTATTGATTATGCTGTTACAGTTGTCCCATTACCCCCCTTCATTCCCCTGCACCCTGCACATCCTCTCCCACCCACATTCCC
>CM052544.1:68672303-68725098 GCA_028533065.1 Trachops cirrhosus
GTTAAAATATCTTTTCCACTTGTTTTTCCACTTCTCCTTCTGGTACCCCTATAATTCGGATGTTGGAACGTTTAAAGATGTCCTGGAGATTCCTAAGCCTCTCCTCATTTTTCTGAATTCTTATTTCTTCATTCTTTTCTGGTTGTATGTTTTTTCCTTCTTTCTGGTCCACTGCATTGATGTGAGACCCATCTTTCATTCCATCACTCGTGGTTCCCTGTGTAATTTTTCTTCATTTCACTTATTGTAGCCTTCATTTTTTCATCTAGTTTGTGACTAAAATCAACCAAATCTGGGAGCATCCTGATCACCAGTGCTTTGAACTGTGCATCTGATAGGCTGGCTATCTCTCAGTCACTTAAAAGGACGGGTTCTGGGGCTTTCAATTCTTCTTCTGTTTGAGCCATCTTTTTGCTGGTTTTTTGTTGTTGTTGTTGTTGTTTGTTTGTTTGTTTGTTTTTTGGTCTTGTGGAGCTCCTGTAGTGAGGGGCGGGGCACCCCAGTTGCTGGGTTGTGATGCTATATGTGGGGGCGGGGTCCTAGAAGGAACAATGGTGCTTGCTCTGCTCTCTATAGGACCCCTTTCCGCCACTTTCTACAAGCTAACTGGGCCCCTCTGGCAGCAATTCCTGTGTGGGTGGGCCCGTGCACCCTGTGGGACCTTCCTTTTCAGTCAGTGCCCCAAAGCTCTATTTCCCGGTGCTGGGACCCTGAGTTGCGTGCAGTGCCTTGCTTCACAATGGCCGCCTCTCTGGGTCTGCCAGTCGCCACCCCCTGCCCCCCCCACCGGGGCCCACCATCCACCGCCGCTTGTGCACCCAGGGTCTGCCTGCTGCAGACTTGCACGCTGCCTGGTTGCTCAGCTCTCTGCTCTGCATCCCTCCTACTGGTCTGGATGAACGTGTCTATTTTTAAATCCTTGGGTGTCCGACTTCCATACACTTCAATTTTCTGTCAGATCTGGTTGTTATTTTGTTTCTATATTGTTGTTGTCCTTATCTTGGTTGTGCGAGGTGGCACAGTGTGTCTACCTATGCCTCCATCTTAGCCGGACCATTACTGTTTTTATTGCATTACAATCATTTGGAGTAGTTTTGTTTATGAAAAATTATTACAAATTTCAGATATTTTCACAGCACATACTCCTATAAACATTTGAAAGTTAATGTTAATCAAAAGAGTGGTCATTTAAAAAAATTTTTCAATTACAGTTGACATTCATTATTACATTAATTTCAGGTGTACACCCCAGTGATTAGACATTACATAATTGAGTAAGTGATCATCCCGATAAATCTCATACCCATCCAACACCATACATAGTTATTAGACTATTATTGACTATATTCCCTATGTATATTTTATATCCCCATGACTATTCATTAAAAACCAATTTGTACTTCTTAATCCCTTCACCTTTTTTGCCCATTCCCCCACATCTTCTCCCATCTGGCAACCATCAAAACATTCTCTATATCTATGATTTTGTTTCTGTTCTGCTTCTTCATTTATTTTTTTAGACTCCATTGTTGATACATATTTATTGCCATCTTATTGTTTATATGTTTGATCTTCTTGTTAAAGAAGACCCTTTAATATTTCATGTAATACTGGTTTGGTGGTGATGACTTCCTTTAGCTTTTTCTTATCTGGAAAGCTAGTTATCTGTCTTTCAATTCTAAATGATAGCTTGCTGGGTAAAGTGATCTTGGATGTTAGTCCTTGCTTTTCATCACTTCGAATATTTATTGTCAATCCCTTCTGGCCTGCAAAATTTTTTTTGACAAATCAGCTGGCAGTCTAATGGGAGCTCCCTTGTTGGTTACTACTTTGCTTTTGCTGCTTTTAAGATTATCATTTTGTCTTTAACTTTTGTCATTTTAATTATGATGTTCCTTAGTGTGGGCCTCTTTGGGTTCATCTGGTTTGGGAATCTCTGGACTTCTTGGGCTTGTATGTCTATTTCCTTCACCAAGTTAGGCAAGTTTTCTGTCATTATTGTGTCAAATAGGTTTTCAATTTCATACTCTCTCTTTTCTCCTTCCAGCACCCTCCAGATGCTGAAGTTGGTGTGCGTGAAGTTGTCCCAGAAGTTCCTTACACTAACCTCATTTTTTTTCTTTGGATTCTTTTTTCTTATCATGCTTATTAGATGTTTTTTGCTTCCTTAATATTCTAAATCACTGATTTGATTCTTAGCTTCATCCACTCTACTGTTGATTTCCTATAAATTTGTGCTGGGTTTGGAGGTGTCCAAATGAGGTTAAACTGTGAACCAAAGCTGTTGTCACTAGTGCCGGGCCTGGGTCCACTTAGTGAGTGGTACAGGGCTGGCTGAGGCCAGAGATGCTGCTTGTTTGAGGGAATTTAGGAAAATCTGATGCACAAGCCGAGGCAAGACATTTGTGTGGAAAAACCACTAGAAACAGCTTAGGTGGGCCCACATGTTGGATGGGACAGGAACTCAGGGAAACATGAGGGTAGGGCAAACAGTATGAGCCAGGTTGAAGGATCTCAGATATGGTGCCCCCTGGCAGCTCTGTGTGGGGAGGGCTCATCAAAGAAATAGTGGCCTCTGCAGCATTTCTGTCTGGGAGAAAGCTGCCCCCTAGCTTGCTCTTGCCCTGATGTGGAACAACTCAGTTCCTCCTTGAATGTCTCTGGCGCCCTCCTTACAAGCTGCTGCCCTGGCACTAGAGCTCAGAGGAAGTGAGTCTAAATAAGTCCATGAGCAGGCCCTTTAAGAGGAACTGCCTGGGACTCTACAAGTTTCCATCTTCCTCAGCCTCAATCCCTGCTGGTTTTATAGCCAGAAATTATAGGGACTTCTGCCCAAACTGGTGTGGCTCAGTAGGTTGAGTGTCATCCCACAAAGCAAAAGATCACCATTTCAATTCCCAGTCATGGCTGGTGCCTGGTTTGTGGGCCCAGTCCCTGGTAGAGGTACATGGTCCCCAGTTGGAGTGTGTGTGAGAGGCAACTGATCAATGTTTCTTTTCTTCTCTTTCTCCCTCCCTTCCCTTCTCTCTAAAAAGAGATAATTGAATCTTTAAAAGAAAAAAAAGAAGAAATTGTAGGGACATCTCCTTCTGGCACTGGAATCCTGGCTGTGGGGCCTAGTGTGGGGCTTGGAACCTCATTCCTGAGATAGCCCTCCTAATTATTTCCACCACACAAGGGTATAGAACCAGTCCATTCCACAGCTCCGATCCACCTACCAGTGTCCATGTGGTTCTTCTTTAATTCCATATTTGTAGGACTTCCATTAAGCTTGATTTCTGGCAGTTCTGAATGATAGTTGTTCTGTAGCTGTAATTTTGTTGTGGTTGTGTAAGGAGGCAAGTACTGTGTTTAACTACACCACCATCTTGACCGGAAATCTAAGGGTTGTAATTTTTAAATGTAATGTTTGATTTGCCTAACATTCCTAGGTCAGCACAATCAAATGATGGAAAACAACTGGATCACACTGCATGTGTCCCACAAAACAGTATGTGGTCTAATTTGAATGAACAGACCCACCTAGGCTACATTTTAATTGAGTTACACTGCATAGGAATTTAGAACCTAATTTTTATAGGTTATCAAAGCCTTTGCCACCATTATGTAATTCTGTTCTAATATTAGGTGGGCCAAAAAGTTCAACTGTTTTTTTTCTGTAATATGGCTCTAGTATCTCTTAGCTGTTTTTAACTTCATTTAAAGCAATTTTGTTATATTTTATTGTGACAGCTCTCATATCAGCATGCACTTAAAAAAACTTATCAAAACTGGTGAATTTTTGCGTAGGCATTTTCATATTGAAGATGGAAGAAAATAAGCAACATTTTCAGCATATTATGCTTCATTTTTTCAAGAAAGGCAAAAAGAAAGATTTGTACAGTATATGGCGAAGGTGCTGTGACTGATCAAACATGTCAAAAATGGTTTGTGAAGTTTTGTTCTGGAGATTTCCTGCTGGATGCTACTCCATAGTCAGTTAGACCAGTTGAAGTTGATAGCCATCAGATCAAGACATTAATTGAAAACAATCTACATTATGTCATGTGGGAGACAGCTGACATACTCTAAATATCCAAATCAATAAAGTTATTGGCAAAAATGAAAAATGTGTCTTATTTTATGGAAAAAAGTAAATGGACTTTTTGGCATGTTGTTTGCACAAGCTCATCTTATTTCTATTCCAGTGATTTTTTTCTAACCATTTTATGTAAACAATATATACACATTCAGTTTTTTGTAGGCAATAAAAACTGTCATTTACATTTGTCAAAAAGTAATATTTTTGAAAAGTTTTCAGGAACATGTACAAAGGACACATGGATAAAACCAAAGGGGGGTATGATCAAGGGTGGGGAGTGGGGATGGCTGGGGTGGGGGGATTGGTGGGAGGAAATGGAGACAACTGTACTTGAACAACAATAAAAATGTGAAAAAAGTAATATTTTTGATAATTATATATTAATGATTTTAAAAAAGCTATCAGTTACTATAAAACTGAATTTATATTGAATAACTTCTGTGCTAATATTGTGTAGCATGAAATCTGCTTTGATAAATTCAAAAAACTGGTAGCTACAATTCCTTCAGAAAATTAAAATTATTTCTTTTAAAAGGTTTATTTGCATCAGTTCTTAAAACATAGTCATAACTAGATTAATACTTATTTTACTTTAATAGTTTTAAGTACCAGTTGGCATGATGTTATGTTAATTCAGATAAATTTAAGGAAAACATTGGCTGCAGAAATGTCAGTTACTGTGGGTCCCCCTCCCCATAGAGCTAAATGACTTATGTAATGTTTCATCCAAAAGTTTCCAGTTCCGCTGTTTTGTGTTTTCATGTTGTAAATACATTTGCATTTTTCTTTTAGTGCCAATTTCTTACTAGCACCATTTCTTAATGTAACATATTTACCTGGAATATGTTGTAACTATTTTTGTATAATGTAAACTGAAATATGCACATTTTGAACTCACCTTTGCTTTTCTTCTCCAAATGGTCTTTACTATTTCCCAATCCCTCAATTCCCTTCATCATTTCTCATGTTCTCAAGAAAACAATTCTATTTACTGTATTTTGCTGTATATAGTACACCTCCATGCATAATGCACACCCACGTTTTTGGCCCAAACTCTAAGAAAAAAACCTTTCATTTTAATTTTTTAATTCTATTTTTATTTATTTATATTTAGAAACAAAGCTGATTATTGTACTCCAGGGCATCATTTTGCATATGGATATCATAATTACTTTCTAAAGTTATACTTTTAATGCATAAGCATAAAACAATTAAAACATATAGATATGGAATTAATACTGTCCATGTATAATGCATATCCTTATTTTTTCCTCAAAAATTTGGGCAAAAAAGTGTCCATTATACATGGCAAAATATGGTAGCTGCTTGCTTGACATCAGCTTCCCATGTAACTTTGTACTGATGTTAAGAAGCATTGCCAGAAATTGCAAAAGGTAGTAGAATAAATAACCATTTCTAGATAATATTTTTATATTATAAAAATAATATTTTTTTGCTGGTTGTATTTTTTACAGAAGTGTTTGGTTGAAAACTCACCTTGTCCAGTAAATTACAGGAGTTGATGAAATTAAAATAAACAGTGAAAACAAGTAAATGGACAGAAATATCAAATTTTAAAAAGTCATCCTAACTTTAAAAAGTACATGTATTTCTAATAACATAATAATACAATTATAACTGATTCTAGTTGTTTGTCCTAAAGGACAGTGAGGTCAAGTTCATGGGGCTAGGTGGGAAAAAAAGGATTCACATAGGGAAAAGAGGTAGTATCAAATAGTGGTTGGACTTTTGGTCTCTGGAGCAGGGGTTGGCAAACTATAGTGCATGGCCCACCTGCCTGTTTTTGTAAATGAAGTTTTATTGGAACACAACATCCATGTTTATGTACAAATGGCTGCTTTCCCTCTAGATTGGCAGAGTTGGGTATATGTAACAGAGACTTAATGGTAAAAAGGAAGAAATAGAGAAATTCATTGCCCTGGCTGGTGTAGTTCAGTGGATTGAGCATGAGCCTGCAAAGCAAGAGGTCTCTGGTTCAATTCTCAGTCAGGGCACATGCCTGGGTTTCGGGCCAGGTACTCAGTAGGGGGTGTGTGAGAGGCAAACACACATTGATATTTCTCTCCCTCTCATTCTCCCTCCCCTGCCCTCTAAAAATAAATAAATAAAATCTTAAAAAAAAGAAATAGAGAAATTCAAAATTAGAGTTAGAGATTTTGACTTTCTTCTCCCATTAATTGATAAAGCAAGTAGACAAAACAATCACCAAAAATGTTAAAATAAATGAACAATCAGTTGAATCAATTAACTAGAACTACTTGACATTTACACATACTTCACTCAACAATAGAAAAATTACAAATTCTTTTCAAGTCAAATAGTGCATTCACCAAGACAGATGACATCAGGAAATCGAAAAATATTGATATCATTATAATATATCTTTACCATAATGAGATTAAATTAGAAATAATAAAGATATGTGTAAAATCCCCCTATTGGAAATTAAATAGTACATTTCTGAATAGCCAATGGGACAAGTGCAAAAGAAAACCACAATGAGATACCACCACACAATACTGCACATTTTTTAGAACTGTCAAATCAGAAACAGACAATACCAAAGGCCAGCATGGGTACAGAGACACTGGAAGTCTCATATTTTGTAGATGTGAATGCAAAATGCTACATCCACTTAAAAAATCAGTTTTATAGTCTCTTAGAAAGATAAATATAGATTTAACCATTTGAGACAGCAATTCCACTTTCAAGTATTTATCCTAAATAAATGAACAATTTTGTTCACACAAAACCCTACATGTGAATTTTATAGCAAGTTTCTTCATAATTGCCAAAAACTGGAAATAACTCAAAAGTCCTTTAACATTGTATAGATAAACTGTTGATACAGCAACACAATGGAATATCACTTAGCAATATAAAAAAACAAGTATTGATCTGTTCAACAACATGAATGAATCTCAAAGGCATTATACTAAGTGAAAGAAGCTAGTCTCAAAATGTTATATTCTATATTATTTTATTTATAGGACATAGAAAAAACAAGCTGACAGGTACAGAGAATGCGTTAGTGGTTGCTAGGGAGTCAGTAAGAGTGTGAGGGGGAGAGTGAGTGACTATAAAGGGATGGCACAAGGGAGTATTTTGTGGAGCTGGAAATTTTCTGTGTCCTGATTGTTATACTGGTTACGTGAATTTATACACATGTAAAACCTAAAGAACTGTACACACATACATACAATTTGACTACATGTAAATGTTTAAAAATTAACCAAAATGCCAGTTGGTGATTTCTTTATTTACTACCATAATTAGAATAGCTATACCTAGGAAGCAGGCAGCAATTAGGTCTAAGATGACCTTGTTTCTTCGTTCAGTACTAGACCTAGTTGGTTGACTATTTGACAAAATATTGGTATTAAAAATGCATTTTTTAAAAGGCTGTTGTAGATCTGAAGAAGAAATAAAACCATGTGAATATTGTCTACTTAATAAAATTTTTTCTCTCTAGTGGTTACATTTGGGGTCTCTTGGTACATATGCTTTTCCACTCTGATTCAAATATTATTTTACAAATAATATTATTTTAGTGCACATTTCTTTATAAAGGCAAGGTTTTAAAAAATAGTAGTTTGGTTCTTGACTTCTAAAAAGTGTTTGCCTAGTGGTTCAACATCAGCAATCCATTTTTTGTTACTCTAGTCCATGTTCTGTCCTTTCACTAGCCATTTAATCCTTGAGTAAATCAATGAATATCTCTGCATTTACCTTCTTTCATAAAACCAAATGTTTTAATACTAACTCTATATAAAAGCATTAACATTTTGTGATCCTTCTGGCATTCTGTAGTCATTTATGGAAGGAATAGCTCTGTGAAGGGTTTGCTCCAACTTAGTCATTGTGTGCAAGGCTCACCTATCCATTAGGCAATCTCAAGTATTACTAGTAATACCTTGACTCTCAGCCAACTGTCCTGGTAGGGCAGATTGTCTATGTAAAAAGGTTATGTTGATTAAATGCTAAGTCTCTGAACAAGGACAGATTCATGTTATAATCATAGGCTTAATCTCTAATCTCCAGTGACTTCTAGCAACTTTATTCACTTCAGTTTCTTTGTCTGTAAGTGACGGTAATAATAGCTCTTTCAAGTGTTGTATGGATTAAATAAAATAATACATGGATTTACCTAACAGAATGCTTGGCACAAGGTAATTTACTATTATTAGATTCATGTAAATTCCAATTTCTATTTTTCTTGAAATTAATCAAGAACTCAGAAGAGCCCTCTTTATTTCCAGTACCCAAGAGTGATAACCATTGCATGAAAGGTTTCTCAAGAAGCATGAGTGCTGCCACCTCTACATTTGAGGGAGGTGGGGGCCAGGGCAAATGTATTTGCTAGCAATGTGATGGAACGATGAGGAAAAAAACAAGTGAAGAAACCAATCCTTAAATTGTGAAACTTAAATTACAGTTTTATCTGCAAGAAGTCTAGGAGCATTTTGAAAAACTAAACTGCCACTGATACTTCAATTAGGCCATCTTTATCTAACTGCAAAATTTTTTATTAGTACACATAGTTCTTACAAAAATCTTTCATTTTTTTGGCTATAATTATTTATGCATTTTATCTTGGTGTTTCTGATAGTTTGAAAGTAGGTCCCTCTGTATTCACTTCCTAGGACTGCTGTAAAAACCAGAGGAAGGCGGGAGGGGATAATGGGAAGAAAGGGGGGAAGGGTTTTCAGGAACAACTATAAAGGACACATGGACAAAACCAAGAAGGGGTGAAATCAGGGGACAGAGATGAGGATGACTGCGGTGGGGGGATTGGTGGTGGTAAATGCAGAAACTGTACTTGAACAACAATAAAATAATTTTTAAAAAATGACCACAAACTGGGTGCTTTACAACAACAGAAATTTAATTCCTTCCCCTATCCTTCTCTAGTCTCCCCTCCATTCCCATCAACTGCTCTAGCTCCTTTTCATCTTAGAAGATAAAAACCATGATTTTGTGTTTTATTTCAGTGTCTTATTGAATCCAGCATAATGCTGGGCTATAAGTATGGATATATAATCATTACAGCTGTTTTATGATTCCAAAAGCTTTTGTTGAATTAAACATCTAAAATCCTTGAAATGAGATATTTTGAGGTACCTGTGAGAAAGAATTGGAAAGCTAAGAGAGGAGGGAATGGTATGTAACACTCATCTGTCTCTGAGACAGTGGTAAAAGTACTATGAAGATGATGCATTTTGTCCAACCCATTCATCAAGATGGAGAGCTTCTTATGTATAACATATCTGAGTTTATTGAGTGGGAGCTCTGTGCTTAATGTGTTATACTGTACACAGTATATCAGCTAATTCCTTGAGCAATCTCATGAGACTGGAACTCCTTATTCTCCCAACTGTGGCTTAGAGAGATTAACTGGTTTTCTCAAGGTCACATAATTAGCATACTACAGAACCTGATGTAAACATTCAGTAGCTTGACCCCAGAGGCTCAGTCTGTTTGGAAAATAAGATGGTGGCATTGGCTTGTTTATTTATGATAGCCTGCTTCATGGTCCAAAGGCTGGGGGAATTGACAGGCAGCTAACTTTTTAAAATTCTTCTCTCTCTGTTGGCATTGACTCAAAGGATAACCATTCCATTTTTGTAAATAAAATACTTTCTTATTATATAGTTGCTTATAGTTTTAGAAATGTCAATAGATAAGTTAATTTGTATTTTTTCAAATTTCTTATTAAACCTCAGGCCTTTGAAAGTTAAAACTATTAAAACTTTTATTTTAAAATATGTACCAGTATAATTTTTATTTGAGATTATTAATATATTTTAACGTTTCTCAAGATAATATTCAGGAAAAAATGCAATAAAACAAAAAATTATCGGTATGCCAAGCAATTGATTTTCTCAAAATAGACTTACCATTTATTATAGTTTGTATTCTTTATGTTAGCACATAATTTCTCAAGTGTTAAGAAATGCTCCTAAAACCCATTGTTTCAGATTACTTATTTTATTTTTCAAACTTGTGGTTAACTTATATAATATTACATAATCTTGGAGGGCTTAAGTATTCAGTTCTGCTTAAATAAACAATTCATAGTTCACATTTGACCTTTATTCAGATTTTGAGGATTATAACTGCTTAATCAAATGTTTTAAAACTAAATAAAATGTGAGATTTAGAATTCAACTCCTGTGACTCATTTGTATTGGATTCAATTTTGTGCAAACATTTCCAGTTACTTGGAAAATCATCCGAAATAGCAAAGAATTAAGTTATAGTAAGACATTTATACTATGTTAATATTATCTAAATATTAATAACCAGGGCAAGATATGAAAAAGAAATAATGTTTGGTCACCCCCTAGTGGTTCTTCATTAGGAATTAACTAGGAGAAGCTGCACTAGTATGGAAGTCACACATACCTGTATACACACACTATGCATGCATACATGTATGTATTTACATGCATATGTAAGCATGCATGTAAATTATGTGTATGTAAAACGGATATGGTTATCAAGGCTATTTGATTACATTAAATCTGCATCATCTTGTAAGATATTAGTAAATCACTGTAGAAATAAAAACAGAGGGTCTGAAAAAGTTACCTACATTTTCCTTTTGGAAGATAAAACATTGAACAGCTACTCATGGAATGGCACAATATTGCCCTAAACTTACCATTATTAGAATATTTTTATTTTACTTATTAACAATTAATATATTTAGAAATTATCTGTTTATATTTTAATAATATAACCAGAGCTGATAGTGTCATTATTTACCAAATCTGCTGATTTTTCATGCTATTGTCTTATGAATAATTTTAGTGTCATTTTATACATGTTTAAAATTTGAATTTCACAGATTTTTTCATGTACATGTTTCTGATTAAGATATAAAACATGGCTAAAAAAAATTTTTAGGTTTAGAAAATGGGGTAAAAGTAATAGGCTGGAACATGTGTATACATAATTATTGTTACTATTGTATCTTCTAAGATGCAGTGCTTACATTTATCTGTCACATTATAATTTCTGGTAAGTAGTTAAGTTTGGCAGTGAAGAGAAAAGTTTTATTTTTGAATCTTGTTTTTGCTAGTTAACAATATGATTTGAGGCAAATAATCACTATATTTCTTTATGTCTGCATTCTCATCTGTGAAACAGAAATGTAGCATATCTCTAGTGAGAAGCAGAAATAATAAAGGTCTAGTACTTTGTGTTTAAGTGCTCAAAATATAACATTTTTTCCTGAATGCATTTCTATCTATATTAGCATAAGCTTAGTTTTTTTTTAAGAAAAAGAGGTTGTTTTGAATTCCTTAATTTTTGATCTTCATTTTTAACTAGTATTGTTTAGTATATGCCCAGAAGAAATGATAAAAGATACATATAAAGTTGACAACTTTGATTTAGTTTTTCTGCTATGATTTAGTTTCCAAGGTCTCTAAAAATACTCTGTGGTTCCAAAATCTGAGAACTTTCTGTGAAATGGAGATTTCTTCGAGGGTGGGAGGTGAGGATGGAGGGGTGGGGGAGTAGGGGGAGAATGGAGACAACTGTATTGAACAACAATAAAAATAAGTAACATACATACATACATACATACATACATAAATATAGTGTTGCAAAGAATAGAGTATGGCAGATGTTAGGACAGGGAGGTAGAAATAGTAAGTAACTTTTGCCCGTATGTGCAATAGAGGGAGGAAGTAGAAACATGACTTAGATGCTATACGAGAGCATTCTATCCATTATTGCTTATTTTAGAGAAAGAAAGTTGGAGCCTGGCGTCAACAAGAACATTGATCTTAGAAGTGTATTTCTATACTTTATATTTGCCATAGAAATGCACTGGTGGTACAGAGGCATTTACGATGCATAATCTTTAAACTTTACATATGCCCAGTTCTTAGGGTTAAGTGACGAGTAATCATAATGCCAACAGAGTTGTTGAGTTCATAGAGCTCTGCTTATTCCCATTTCTGATGGCCTGTAGGTCATTTTGACTTAAATATCTTGTCATGATCCCAAACAGTAAAATTAAATGCACTCAAGTCTCCAAAAATTTTTCTGCCTTCAGTGCTGCCCCAATTTCTCTCAGTGATTAGTACCATTCTTCAGGGTTGGAGGATACAATCACTTTCAATCTATTCTTTTTTTTCTTGTGGTAAAATTATTTTGAAAAAAAATTGAATCTGTGAAGGGTTTTTAAAAATATTTTATTTAGTTATATTTAGAGAGAGGGAAAAGGAGGGAGAAATGAGGGAGAGAAACATTGATGTGTGCCTCACTGGGAATCAAATTTGCAACCTTTCTGTTTGCAGGACGATGGTCAACCCATTGAGCCACACCAGTCGGGACTCTGTGAAGGTTTTTTATTCTTATTTTTTCCTTTTTTTTCTTGTGCAATTACAGTTGTTCCCTCCCCCCCATTACTCTCCCCTGCTCTACCCACCCCCACCTCCCACATTCAATGAATTGGTGAAGGGTTTTAATTATGTATTGAAAAATCTCACTTGGCAAACTTGCCTTTATAACAAGAAGACTATTTGATTCAGAAAAATGTGTCTAGCTGATCCTGTATGTGAGAATGTTATGAGGAATAATTCAAGTTTCTAAGTGGTCAATGCAAATTACTAGGAAATGCTATAATTTGCAGTAAAAGTCATACTTGGGAAGCAAAGTTGCTTTTTTATGTGGATAAAGTTACTGTTTTAAAATCTAAAAAATAAAAATCCTATGTATGTTTTCATAATTATTTTCTCCTAACACATTGAGGAAAACCAGGAGGCAACACATTTTAGCATAACATGACAGACTCAGAGCTTTTTCTCTCTGCTGATGTTTTCTCTCTCTCAATCATACATGCCATAAGCATGGCTCTGAGGATAGTTTCAAGAACTTGAATTCATTTCAAAAACTTGAGTGTATCTGGGAGGATTCAATACTGAAAAGCCTAAGCAGAAAGAAACCAAAAGGAAGGGCTATGTTGCTAACAGCTGACTGAGGCAAAAGGAGTACAATATGTACTCCTCAATATGTACAATATGAGACAAATATGTACAATACATCATATAAAAGATTATAAGGCCAATAATGCCATACCGTATTCAGTTGCTCCATCTTGGTCTCAAGTGAGGTCTGTATTAACAATTTCATTTAAAATATGTAACAAAATTTATGGACTGAGATAATAAATAAAGATTTATTTATCTAGGTTTAGAATGAAGTAGTGAAGAGGCCCTTATTTAATGTACAGTCAGTGCACATGAATGTTTTTTATAGTATCTGGACCCCACATCTTCTTGTTCATGTTACCAAATCATTTAATCATATCCCTATTGTCAAATATATCATTCTTGGTTCATATCCTAACTACCATCACAATAAAAATGTAGTTGTTAGTACAAAGCCATGACTCTTTGGACACTGTCTTAATGATTTTCTTGCCAATGTGTTCTCAAGTACAATTTAAAAATTCTGTTACATCAGCCCTGGCTGTTATAGTTCAGTGGATTGAGTGCAGGCCTGCAAAACCAAAGGGTCACCAGTCCAATTCCTAGTCAGGACACATGCCTGGGTTGTGGCAGGTCCCCAGTAAGGGGCATGTGAGAGGCAACCACATGTTGATGTTTGTCTTCTTCTTTCTCCTTCCCTTACCTTCTCTCTAAAAATAAATAAATAAAATCTTTTAAAAAATTCTGCTACATCATTACTTACATTGCTGCATCATCCATTATGCAACCTATGTATGAATGCTGTCTTACAGTATCTCTCCCAAAATGTGTTCCTATGCTTTATTAATCATGTAACAAATCCATGGCTTAATCAGAATATGCAGGAAAATGTGAATCATACTCATTTTATGTTCATGTTACATTTACTGTTTTTAATTTCATAACATATAGTAAGCACCATGTCTTCTCTTTCACTCTTTCAATTGAAATCAATGCATTCTTTGAATTCGGTCTCTTTCAATGTTGACCACAACCCTGCCTTTCACACCCTACCACCAGTGCTGAATATGTTTAGATTGATAAGAGCACTCTAATTTGCACCCCCCAAAAGGTTCATCCTTCCTCTGTCAGGGCTGGGGAACAAGCATGGTGTCACACATTGGCCAGAGACAAGAGAAGACATTAAAAATAGTAGTTATCTTCAGCCTATATGTTTATAATAAAAAAACATGTATAAAGCTGAAAGCAATAGAAATGGAAACAACTGAACCTTATTAGGTTTTATTTTATTCTACTTTCAATATTATTTTCTATGTGTTTCAGGTATATGCCATAGTTATTAGACAATCATAAACTTTATAGTGTGCCTTCTTATTGGGAACTGTTCCGAGGGGTGTGGGAATGTAGCCCAAACCCCACTCGGGAAGGCCAGTGGGCACACAGGAGCCATGCCCATGGATAGGTTCTCCCGTGGGGAATCAGGCCTGCATTGTACTTAGACTGCTATGAGACTTGCTTTTGCTTAAACTCCCTCACCCTGGATTGAGGCAGCAAATGTTTACTGCACATCTCTAAAGTAACTTCCTAAAATCTGTGCTAAACCTCTCAAGTATGGTGTGTAACGAGTTCAGCCACTTTCCCCCTTGATCTGTAACATCCTTCTCTTTGAAGTAATTAGCAACATTCTTTCCTTTGTTATCTGTAAAAGGTAATCACCTACATCGAACCTGTGCATAGTAAATGAGGACCATCCTTGATGTAATGTACCCAGAAAAACAATAAAAGCCTGTCCAGGTGGGGGTCAGGGCCCTCTCTCTCACTTAGAGAATGGCCATACTGTCCCTTTTTCTCCACAGGACTTCTGTAGTCTGTGTGAATTTGTTCCTTGTGGCCACAACACACAGACTCTGCATCACCTTTTGATATTTTCAGTACCTACTTGGCACTATACATAGTTATCACAATATTACTGGCAATAGTCCTTATTCTGTACTTTACACCTCCATGATTATTCTGTAACAACCAAATTGTACTTCTCAATCCCTTTATCTTTTTCACCCAGTTCTCCAACCTCTTTTCCTCTTTGGCAATGATCAGTCTGTTCTGTGTCTATGAGTCTGTTTCAATTTTGTTTGTTTTATTGTATCCCTATTAACTCGTTAAAAAGGGGCTACTCATTTAGCCTTACTGAATAAAATTAGGTCAATAAATATTAAAAGTATCATACATATATATCTATATACACATATGCATATATATGGCAAGTCTATCTATATTAAGATGCTTTTTCCTAGCAGAAAGAATACAAAATTAGATATGATAGTTTCTGCACTCAGAGGAACGTATAGTTTGGAGGATGGATTTATGCACAAATGCACAGAGGAATAAACATGTGCTAACAGCAGTAAGTGGAGGAAAAGATGAGGGTTTTGGTGGGGTGTCTTTTTCCTAGTATGCTTTATGTTGTCAAAGCAAGATATATCTACTGCAAAATATGAATTGTTCATGAATAAGAACTAGATTATAAACTGGATATCATGTTTGTTTTATATTGCCAGAATTATTAACTATGCTCTATTATGGCATAGTTAAGTGTCCTCTGTGGATCCCTTGTGAAAGGGTCTGAGTCTGTCATAGAGACAGGGTGGGGAGGATTGAGTTGAGGAAATGATGATAACAGTTGTTACTAAATACATACCTGATGCTTATATCACTATTATACCAAGGGTAGGGGTAGTTTTTTAAATTTCTGTCTGCGGAACAAGTACGAGAATATTTCTAACAAAATGAACTGAATTTGAATGTTTAATAAGCCATTCATTGTTGATAGCCTCAGAAAGAAGAGCTAATTTTTTATACATCTTAGTTTTCTGTTAGATTCAACACTCAAGGCTGGTCTGAGGACCAGGTGTAGGGGAGATTGACCTCTTTCCTGCTTCCTGACTTTTAACATTCTTATTTTATTTTGTTTGTAACACACTTATTTTCTTAAAAGTTGTCCTTGATATTTCATGCTAACCTAATTTTATTTGCATAATGTTAGGGACTAATAAAGAGAATATATTCATAATTTGTTTAGCAATCCTCAGTGGCTCTTAAATATTGCAGTCCATAAAACATGCAAAGTATTTATTCTGTGACTATTTCAGAGCAATGCGAGGATACATTCAACCATGTTTGAAATCAAAATAACTGCCCCAGACCTTTAAATATTATTTTACCCTGTATCCTTAGGATGGTAAATCTTTTGAGGTAATTATAGAGTTTATTTCCTAGGAGGACCATTATCTGTTAATTTGTAACCGAAACTTCAGTACTAAATACTATCATTCTCAATCATAAGTTTTTTTGTTATTTTTTATGAAATAAATCTGGTCATTCCCAACCAAAGTTAGGAAAGAATAATCTGTTATTCTTTAAATTAAGCTGCTTTCTGTCCCCAAAGCAAATAGGTTCTCATAATAGGCAAACTGGGACATAAAGGGCCCTCTGGTGTCTTGCTTAACAGACAAAGACAACTGCAGGAGAGCCTGGAGAGAAATTTACATTCTGTTAAGAATAGCAGGAAGTATTTTGGTTCTCAGCAGCCTAAGGCCACTTGTGGTTTGTGAGGAACACCAGAGAAGTTAACTCAAGCCTGTGGATTTTTTGGGTGAATAGAAACAACTCCCTTCTGTTCTGTCCTTCACTGGAATGCTGACTTGTGTAATATTTGAAAATTCAGATCATTGTATTGGAGTCAGCCAGAGTTTACCCTGGCACTTTGAAGAAGAAACTGTTTCAGTGATAGAACCTTCAGTTTCATGTAACAGAAGGTATATAATCATATTCAGAAATGTGATACTCTAGATTTATTGCTCTTCAGGTGATATAAGTACAGTGTGGTAGGTGAGAAATTATGGTTGTTTAGCTGTTATATTTCCTAAACTTTGTGGTACATGAGAGAAATCAAGAAATACTATTCCTTGTATTAAACTTATGGGCTGTAGATCAAGAAATAGTATCTCATATTAAAATTATAAAATGAATCTTAGATTAAAATTTTTCACACATTTCACTAGTTTATCACAAATTTGAACATTCCCAAGTCTGTGACTATGGATGTGGTTCAGTCTTTCAGGTGCGCAAGTGTTCTATTTCTGTTGGCTGTCATGGGCGCAAATGCAGCCAGTGAAGAACCAAGTAGAAAATGGAGGCAGAACTGACTGTTAAGAGGTTAGGGTGAATGTCAGTCACTAAGTAGAACTGTGCATGCTAGAATTCTATTAGTGAAGAAGTTGTTTAAATGTTGGAGTCAGAAGGCCATTTGTGGTCAGAGTGGTCCCTTGACTTCCAGGTATCTGTTTGGTTCCATATGCCCTGCTGGTTTGTTGCTGCTTTTGCTTTTTTTTTTTAATTCATATCACCCAAGGTGGGGCAGAAGTAGGTTTATAGTTGTTCATATGGGGAATAATATAAGAATTAATAAATAATTTATTAATAAATAATAAATAACAATATAAGAATAACCTGTGTTTCATGTACTCACAACTGTAAACCTACCTTTGCCCTGCCTGTATATGTCTCACTTACCTGTCAGGCTGTAATATCCAGGGAGCAGATACTATTAATGTCTTGAGAAGAGGCATTTTTTCTGACTACACATTAAATTTAGTAGGAGTTTATTCTGTAGGCCTATGTGTAAGGCATGTTGCCCAATGTTGTCAACTATGATGTTAGATGAAAATGTAGAAACATTTTTATTGTGGTGGTTTCTTATACTAATCTTTTCTCAGTGCTGAGAGTTCAAAGACGGTTCTAAGTCTGGGAAGGCATTATTAAATGGGAATTGAGTAATGTGGTTCAAGTGTGTCTCATGTTGAATATTTAATTTCACACACAGCCAAAGCTTTTGTGTCAATAGCAGTAATATTTCAGTGAGGACATGAAGCTGTCTCTCCTTTGAGTCTCATTTTTAAGAAGGCCTTCATCTGATTTTAAATGATAATTCATTCTTATTTATGTTTGTGAAATGAAAACACCAATATTCCTTAGAGCTTCAAATGGGATTTTTAGCTTTTCAAAAATAGGCTTGCTGTTACCAAAGTCTGGACATTGGAATCTTTCTCAACATCGAGAAGGAAGAATTTTCACTTCTCTATTGAAATAAGCTCTTGGTTTAACTGAAGGAAGCCCAACCTATCTCCCAGATAACTTATTTAGGTTAACTCATGGGTAAATGTAAATTGTAAAATTCAATAAAATCCTTCCCAGGCTTGGCAGAAAAATGAGATGTTACAACAGACTAATCTCAAAAATATATCCAAAAAATTCAAAAAATATATTAGAAAATAGACTCTGTCATCAAATTCAAAAATAATAAACCATGACCACCAGGATTTATTATAGGAAAGTGAGGGAGATACAATATTAAAAAACAAATTCTAACTAATATACCAAATAACATAAGATATTGATAATAGGGGAAACTCTGAGAGTTGTGTATGGGAACTCCTTGTATTATCTGCTCAATTAATCTGCACATCTAAGACAGTTCTAAAAAGTAAGGTCTATTAATTTAAAAAGGAGCTTAAAGAGACCTAGAAACCAACTAACTACAGAGACATTAGTGAAACTATCATAAACTGAAACAGTGACTAAGTATTAGATAATAGGACACTATTCTTTTTCTTTAGTTGTGATAATGCTATTGTGATAATGTATAAAACAATCTTTATCTTTTAGAGATAAAAACTGAAATATTTAAAGGTAAAATGATATGATGTCTGGGCCTTCCTCACAATGGTCCAGTTGGGTTGGGGATTGTGGATGTGCAGATGAGACAAGATTTCCTAAGAGCTGATAATGCTGAAGCTGGATAATGACTAGAAAATAGTTCATTATACTATTGTTTTACATGGTATAAGTTAAAAGTTTTTAATTAATAAATAAATGTTTAAAGTTAAAATTCATATTAAAGAGCTGTCATGAGTTAATGAATGCTTATCCTTGGTAGTCAAATGTATTATTTCTTCTCATGAATTCATTGTTTCTACAATTGTTTAAGATAACATTCTTCTATGATGATACAACCCTTTTATATTCTCAAAACAATAGTAAAAACAATTCTGATACAGTTTAACCAAAAGTAATGACATACGGGTATGTTCAGTGATTTGGGTTCAGGTAACTTGTCTGTTATGTATATTACTTATGTTAAAATAATAGCCATTCAATCCTTTTCCTTCCTCAGACCACTCTAATCAAAATAATATTGTGAGATACATGGAATACATCATAAATAATTTCTGTATCACTTTCTCAACTAAATCCAGTGTTGCAATCTGAAGTGATTTAAATACATAGCCTTGAGTTGATTCATCTAAAAATTTTAAAATTACATGTTTGCAACTTACTCCTAGCTGCTCAGAGGTTGTCTCTTGAAACTGTTCCTTCTATTTAAAAATTATTCTGTATCATAAAGCTTTTAAGTATTTTAGTTAAATATTTATTTATTTTTAATTTGCTTTTAAAAAGATTTTTATTTATTTTTTACTTTTTTATTTTATAAATATATTTCATTGATTATGCTATTACAGTTGTCCCATTTCCCCCCTTCACTCCCCTCCCACCTACATTCACCCTGTTTTAGTTCGTGTCCATGTGTCATACAAATAAGTTCTTTGGCTTCTACATGTCCCATACTATTCTTGCCCTCCTTCTGTCTATTTTCTACCTACATCTATGCTACTTATTCTCTGTACCTTTTCCCCATCTCTCCCTCTCCCAATCTGCTGTTGCTAACCCTCCATGTGATCTCCATTTCTGTGGTTCTCTTCCTATTTTAGTTGTCTGCTTAGTTTGTTTTGTTTTTGTTTTAGATGTGGTTATTCATAATTGTGAGTTTGCTGTCGTTTTACTGTCCATGTTTTTTATCTTCTTTTTCTTAGATAAGTCCCTTTAACATTTCATAAAATAAGGGTTTGGTGGTGATGAATTCCTTTAACTTGGCCTTATCTGAGAAGCACTTGATCTGCCCTTCCACTCTAAATGAAAGCTTTGCTGGATAGAGCAATCTTGGATGTATGTCCTTGCCTTTCATGACTTGGAATACTTCTTTCCAGCCCCTTCTTGCCTGGAAGGTCACCTTGAGAAATCAGCTGACAGTCTGATGGGAACTCCTTTGTAGGTTACTGTCTCCTTATCTCTTGCTGCTTCTAGGATTGTCTGCTTAATTTTTATCTTGGGTGATGTAATTATGATGTGCCTTGGTGTGTTCCTCCTTGGGTCCAATTTCTTTGGGACTCTCTGAGCTTCCTCCACTTCCTGGAAGTCTATTTCCTTCACCAGAATGGGGAAGTTCTCCTTTATTGTTTGTTCAAATAAGGTTTCAATTTGTTGCTCTTCCTCTTCTCCTTCTGGTATCCCTATAATTCAGATATTGGAACGTTTAAAGATGTCCTGGAGGTTCCTAAGCCTCTTCTCATTTTTTTGAATTCTTGTTTCTTCATTTTTTTCTGACTGGATGTTTCTTTCTTCCTTCTGGTCCACACCGTTTATTTGAGTTCATTTCTTTCCCATTATTTTTGGTTCCCTGTACATTTTCCTTCATTTCACTTAGCATAGCCTCTATTTTTTCACCTAGTTTGTGACCAAATTCAGTCAAATCTGGGAACATCCTAATCACCAGTGTTTTGAACTGTGCATCTGATAGGTTGGCTACCTCTTTGTTGCTTAGTTGTATTTTTTCTGGAGCTTTGATCTGTTCTTTAATTTGGGCCTTTTTTTTTTTTTGTCTTGACATGCCTGTTACGTAGTAAGTGGCGGAGCCTTAGGTATTCACCCGGGAGGGGTAACCCACGTCACTGGATTGTAATGCTTTGTGTGGGGAAGGGGTCTGAGAGGGAACAATGGTGCTTGCTCCACTCTATGCCAGATTTCAGTCACTTCCCCTGCTTCCCACAAGCAAATTGGGCCCTTCTGGTGCTGATTCCTGTGTGGGTACATTAGTGTATGTTCTAGGACCCTGTGGGTCTCTCCAAGTAACTCTCCTGTGAGGCTGGGAGTTTCTCCTGCTGCCACCTCAACCCCCACAGGTGTTTTCAATAAGTGGTTTCAGGCTTTATTTCCCCGTGCTGGGACCCTGTGTTTTGTGGTCTCTCCTGCTACCCAGTTTTGCCTGGTTTACCTGTGCACAAATGTGAGACTGCCTGGTCTGCCAGCTGCCTTGCATGTGATGCCCCCTTCCACAATCCACCTCCTTGCTGGGTCTGCTAGGCACCGCTTTGCCTGGTCTGGATGAATGTGTCTTCTTTAATTCCTTGGTTGTCAGACTACCAAACAGTTCAATTTTCTGTAAGTTCTGATAGTTTTTTGTTTTTAAATTGTTGTTGTCCTTCTTTTGGTTGTGTGAGGAGGCACAGTGTGTCTACCTACACCTCCATCTTGGCTGGAAGTCCTAAAGATTTTATTTATTTTTTTAGAGAGGGAAAGGGAGAGAAAAAGAGAGGGAGAGAAAAAGCAATATGTGGTTTGCCACTTGCAAGCCCCATCACTGGGGGCCTGGCCCACAATCCAGGCATGAGCCCTGACTGGGAATCAAAAACAGCGACCCATTGATTTGCAGGTTGGCACTCAGCCACTGAGCCACACCAGCCAGGTAAGTTAAATATTTAATAGTGGCATGACATACAACATATTTTGCTGTTATTTCTACCAAGGCACCAGTTCAAAAATTGACTCAGATTTTGATAAATTATATTTTTAAAAATTGCTCAGTAAATTATTATTTTGACAGTTTCCTGCATTTCTAACACATAGTTTTAGTAAGAAATGTTTTATTCCTGTCAAGGAATGTTTGATACTTACCAAAAGATTTTATTGCATTGCTAAGTATGGCACTTAACCAAACAAAGGTGCATACATTTGTTTGGCATATCTGACTGATGCAGAGACCTTATATCAGGAGAACATATATGAAGAATATTTCATTTGGCTAAAGGTAGCAAAGGCAAATTACACTGTGCCTCAGGACTTTGGGGCTTAAGGGAAGATATTTGTAATAAATATATTAGAATTACCAAATATTTCAGTTTTATTAAACTGGTTTTTCTGAGGACTCTTTGGAGGTTATGTGCATATATTTATGGCTTAGAGGCCAACTGAGTGAAAGGAGGAGTGTTGTGTTGCACAGTGTCCTTGGAAGGCACTCATGTTGGCTGCCACTGCTGACTTCTCCCTTCCTAGTACCAAACTGACCTACCATTGCTTTCAGAGTGAGCAGCTTTCTAAACTAAATTCTAAAATAAAATCTCTTTGTTGTGTTGTAAGAGAGACGGAGTATTTTTTTTTTAGAACTATGTATGGCCACCAGGAGGCAGATATCTATTACTTATTACTTATCAATGCAAGTTAGAAAACAGAAATGTAGAAAAACATAGAAACATAGAAAAATATGGAGGTGTATTTTTATTTTTCATTTGAGCTACATAAAAAACTGGTTTACTGTATTTTTTGGAGTATAAGATGCACTTCCCCTCCCCCCCAAATTTGGGAGGAATAATGGTTGTTAATGCTGCTGTTGAGTTCTATTTACATTTACATTGGTGAAATATTATGTTATTTATGTTGTTAAATATTTTACCACATTTTTTGCTTCAAAATTTTTTTTCCTATTTTTCTCCTCTAAAACCTAGGTGTGTCTTATGGTCCAAAAAACACAGTAATTATTGTTAAATGAGTTGGTTTTCCTATCAGATTGAGAAATGTGCCATATTTAACACAGACATATTTATTCAAGGGAAATTATAGTAAATATTTTATCGACCAGAATGTGTCATATAGAATTTGCTTAGTATTAAGAGGAAAATGTTTTTTATTTTTAAATTGTTATAAATAATTTTCTGGTGAGTAAATAAAAATAAGCATTATAACCCCTTTATATGCTGATTGCAATTATGAGGGCTTGAGGGCCATTTTAAAATATATATCAATAAAAAAATACTTCTGGCCCTGGCTGGTGTGGCTCAGTGGATTGAGTGCTGGCCTGTGAACTGAAAGGCCCTGGTTTGAGTTCCAGTTAGGGCATGGGCCTGGATTGCTGGCTGGGTCCCCAGTTGTATTTATTAATGTATGTAATTAATGTATCTCTTGCACATCAATGTTTCTCCCCCTCTCTTTCTCTTTCCCTTCCCCCTCTCTAAAAATAAAATAAATAAAATCTTTAAAAAAACCCCAAAACTTAACTCAAAAAATACAGTTAATTAAAAAAGCACTTCTTTAGTATGTATGAATAATGTATGAGTGTGATATTAATCATATAATTAATATTGCATGCTGGAAGTTGATACCTATTTAAAGATGGCTTTCATGATATATCTAACTATTGGAAAAGCATAGGGAGACACTTCTCCCTATGACGAAAAGGGGAATTTTCTGCATAGTGTCTCATTTTCTTCAGAGGCCTGGGTAGGCCTGGAGCCCCTGGACTGTAGTAAACTAGATTAAAATTGAGAAAGCTTCCTTTACTCACCCAAGCAACCTGTTCTCTCTATTTTTCCTCTCTTTCATCATCTTGGTATTTATCAGACTCTTTGCCTGATCTCAATTTTACTAAGAGGAACAAGAAAATGAGATTTTTGTAGGCACTTGAATCACAAAGCTAAGTAGGAACAGCTCTCAGAGGTGCAAGAGATGACAGAGGAAATCAATGTCATCAAATGACTGAGTCTGTCCAATGATCCTCCCTGTCCTTCTGGGGCCAATCCCAAAGGCTTTGTATTCATTATGTGAACTTATGTCCCCTTCTACTATCTACTGGCATCGTAAAAGTGCAAAGGTAACAGTGGTAAGAAAAAGTTAGAGATGAACTTGAATTTACTCTAAGAGGGTCCTGAAGTAGTTTTTGCCTCCTCATTTCACTCCTCAAAATTTGGCTTTCATAAAATAGGCTAAAGGAAATGCTCTAAGTAGATAATTTGCTAAGATTTAACTAAATCAGGCTTTAGTAGTTTGTGAGCTGCACATGGTCAGAGATCACCCCTGTGGTTAAACTATTCATTGTGTAGTTAGCATACTGAAAGTATCATTCATAGTTGTTCATAAGAGAATAGATAAAACCTCTGTACTGCTGGGAGGCACTACTAATTACAAGGTATGAACTATTTGACTATGGTTTCTGAGTTATCTAAGACTGTAAATATGTATCATATAACAACACAACAATCACAATAATGTTACTAGTCAATATTATGTCTAGTGCCAGGCACTGTTCTCAGTGCTTTATATGTGTTAATTAGTCTCCACCTTTTAATATTCTCTTACCTACAATTATTTAGCATTCCTAAGAGATGTTATCATTTCCTCTTACAAATAAACTGAAACCCAGAGTAGTTTAAGTAAATTTAGAAAAATTATACATTAGTTAGTAAGATATCTGGGTTCTGAGCTCAAGCTATTAAAATTAGTCTTTCCTAAGTATGTTTTCCAAATGTTTCCTAAAATTATCAGTCATTTGGACTTTCAGTGAGTGGACAGATGGAAAATCAAGGTGTCTTTCTGACATTTGGGGAACTTGTAATATTTTTGACTTCTGGTGGTGGTGACTGTTGGTAGCAGTGACTGTTGGTGGCACTGACTACCTTCTGCC
Organism: Trachops cirrhosus; assembly: GCA_028533065.1. NCBI lineage: Eukaryota > Metazoa > Chordata > Mammalia > Chiroptera > Phyllostomidae > Trachops > Trachops cirrhosus. The sequence goes on from CM052544.1 coordinate 68,696,977, forward strand.
CCCTCTTCTGTAGTTAATGCATGACTTAATGGAAGTCTACAGTGATTGAAGTGAGAATTACTCTTGCCACCAGGGTTATTTATGCATTCTTTCCCTTCATTTTCCCTTATGCCCCTCTTGCTCCTCAATACCTAGGGTTTATTTCTATACTTCCTGAAAACTTTAGATTGATTTCAAAAGCTTAGGTATGGAGCTCCTTTCCTTTTTTTTTTTCTTTCACATAATGTTAGGTTGTGGCTGAGCCAAGTGCAGAAAGTCCTAGGTAGAGAGATTGAAGGAGAAATAAGGAGTTAGGCAGATGGAGAATGACAAAAAATTAAGTGGGTGTTCTTGAGGGTTATAATAATCATGAAGCAATCAAATTGAGGAAAGTAGAGATATTTAGTAGGAGGGGTGGAATGTGGAGAGAGACACAATGGAAGTGAAAATGCTCAAGTGGGAAAGGAAGGATGAGGCAGGGGGCCAAATAAGATGGAATCAGGGAGAAGATGGCTGTGTTAGGATAATGTCACATTAAAAAATGAAGAGAGAGAACAGATGGCCATGTTTTCCTTCTTCCAACTGCAAGTGCTGTCTGCAAAGTCAGACTCATTCAATTATTCTCGTATGGGCTGAAAGTACAAGACATTGTTCTGGGAGCCGGGAAAAACAGTGTGAAACAATTATAATACTAACAAATGGCAGGCCAAACATTGCTCGGTATTTATTACATGGAGAAGTTCTTTACTCATCAAGCATCATTGTAGTATGAGGCTCAAGGATTCGGACCACTTTTCTGTAGTCAGGCTGGCCAAAGTTAGGAAATGTCTTACTCAGTGATTTTTCCCCTATAAATCAATGAAGGGATATATGTCGAAGACATCACTTTGATTTTTCTTTTTTTATTGATTTATTCATTATTTATTTATTCATTTATTTTTTATTGTTATTCAAGTACCATTGTTTCCATTTTCACCCACCATACCCCTTGCCCCAGTCATTTGAACTTTCTTAGAAATGTATTTTAAATCACTTGAATCTGAGGAAGGTAAATGATCAACAGGAAGAACAAGTGTTGTTTCCAAAAAACTGAATTTATAGGATTAGAGGATCAGTGTGGTAATGGGAATGGTAGAAACAAAAGGTTGGAGAATAAGGTATTAAGGAAAAGGTGTAAGCCTGGGATTTATATTAAAAGCCTACTCAGCAGGAAATTGGAACTTGCAAAATTGGCTTTGCAAGTTTGTTGTTTATTTGATCTGGTGACACTGAGGGAGGTAAAACTTAGGTGAGAAAATAGGTAGATAGCTGGGGAAAGGATACCTGATTCCTAGGATTATGTAGCCAAGAAGGGCTGAACTGACATGCAGCCAGTTTGGCAGTCCAGGGCTGAAAGGAAGTTGTCCCTGCATGGACCAGGATATAAAAAGGGTTTGAAGGACCTATGTTGCCTTGACTAGCGATCTGGAGGCAGACAGATGGATTGACATGTGTTTATTATTTCTGGAACTACAAGTTGACCTAAGAAACTTGAGAACAGACCTCTGAAGAAGAGCAATCTGCAATGAGCATTAAGGTATTAGGTGTCAGTTCCAGGCTGATCTCTGAGGCCTAGTCTATAAGAACAGATAGCAATTCACCACTTTACCAGTCAGTCCTTGGCAGGGGGTGGTGACTAGAAGAGAACCTGGCAGAGGTTTCTAGGTGTTGAGATATTCTGATTCTATATCAGGATACTGATTACCTGAGTATATTCATTTTATGAAAATCCATAAAACTGAACACTTATGTTCACTTTTTAATATTTATATTCTTCAACAAATTTTAAAAAATACTGATGCCTGGATCTCATTCTATAATAACATCAAAATCTGTAGAGATGGGGCCCAGTTCTTAGGAGAATGTTTAAAGTTTTCCAGGTGATTTTGACAGGCAGTCAGAGTTGAGAATCACTGACAAAGAACTATACACCCACATCTACATCCTATACTGCATCCTCAAAAGTAAATCATTTCTCTGCTTAATACTTGGTAACCCTGTGCAGTATGGGAACCAGAGCACTTAAAATGAAGCTAATCTGAATTATGGAGCATGTATAAAATGAACACTGGATTTTGAAGAATTGATACCTTCCAGATACTGTATTTTTGAGACCATAAGATGCACCCCACATATTTGGGAGGAAAAGAGGGGTGTGTCTTCTAGTCCAAATGTAGCTTACCTGGCTCACTGTGTGTGAGGGGTGCAGCAGTGGAGCAGGGTCACAGGAGGCAGGAGCAGGGTCATTGCTGCATTTTCCTCCCAAATTGGGGGTGGAAAAAGTGTGTCGTATAGTCCAAGAAATATAGTATTTAATGTTTATATTATTTATTAAATGTCAATATTACACAAGGTCTGTCTGGAAAAAGTCCAGCCATTGTTAATATAATGTTTGAATTACATCAATGTAACCTGGAAGCCAAGGAGAGTGAACTAGAATGCACATGCATGAACAATGACAACTTTACTAGTTAGTGGGGGCGGTAGATGTTGTTGAGTGGGCATGAGTACTGTGTGGCTGTTACATTCAAAATGACTGAGAGAGTAGAGCAATGAATCTGCATCAAATTTTGCATTAAGCTTGAACATCCCTCTGCAGAAACTACTGGGATGATTCAGAATGCTGCCATTATTGGCAACTGGTAATTGGAAGATTTATCACAATGTGCCCACTCATGCCTCACATCTTTTGTAGAGATTTTTGGGCAAACATCAAATCACCCTATTGGGCTATATGGGGGTGACTCAGCCCCCATACAGCCCAGATGTGGTTCCCTGTGACTTCTGGTTTTTCCCAAAACTAAAATCACCTTTTAAAGGGAAGAGATTTCAGAGTGTTGATGAGATTCAGGAAAATAAGATGGGGCAGCTGATGGAGACTGGGAAAACTGTATGAAGTTCCAAGGTGCCTACTTTGAAGGGGAGTGAGGTATCATTGTCCTATGTACAGTGTTTCTTGTATCTTGTATCTTCTTCAATAAATGTCCTTATTTTGCCCAGTATGTGGCTGGACAGACTATATACTTTCTGGACAGACCTCTGTATGTATATATACATATATGTATGTGTATATGACCTTGTATATGTACACACACACATACACATATATATATATATACATTACTTGTATAGGTACGTGTATACATGAACACACACATTGGGTTTTTCACTGTTTTCTTTTTATTTCAAAGTGGCTATTAGAAAATGTAGTTACATGTTTGGCTTGTACTATGGTTCCATTGGACAGCTGTGGTGCAGTTGAAAGAGCTTGGGAATTGTCATCTGGGAAGATGGACGTCAGGTTCAGTCCTGACTTTGCACATAAAAACTACATGGTCTTGAATAAGCACTTGAGTTCTCTGAGCCTTACCTTGGTCACTTACAAGAAGGTAAGTATACTTATATTTCAGAGTAATTGTGAGAAATAGAAGTAATATAATCAAGCATCCAAATCTTGTTCAGAACCTGACAGTTATTATTACCCTGAGAAAAGATCAAGGAGTCTTCTACCCCCTTCCTATGGAGCTATATAAAAAGATACCTACTTTTTATACATGCACCACATGTTATCAGCAAGACATATGGTGCCTTTAAAACTGAGGAGTACATCCGGACAAGAGCAGGAAATTGGGTAAAGGACAGCAGCAGCTGCTTTGATGGCACGATCCTGTCCTTCGAGTTGTGTGCATCTCTGCTGCTTCTCACTTTCCCTCTGACGTTGGACTTTTTCAGCTGCTGGATTCTTAACCTTGGAATAAGTCCTATGTCTCCTTTCATCTCAAAGCCCTTAACCTATCCTCAAAAACTTCTCTCTCACTTTCAGAATTCTTTCATTTCTATGTTAGACTCTTTGGCAAGGACCTCATGTGTCTTAGGGTCTTTGTGTCAGGACTTTCCTGGATGCCCCTACTCTTGCCTGGGAGTGAGCTCTTGGAACTGGCCTGCCCACTGCTGTTGGGCTGTCAAACACAGCCTTGAGTCCTCTGTGACCTTCATCAGCTTCTGGGCTTCCAGGTTCTCCTTAGGGTCTCAGGTTTCTACTCTTCCACCTACCCCAGTGTCTCTCTTTGGACTTAGCACTCATATACTATGCTCTAGCCAACTTGGATTATGTGAAAAATATGTGACCCTATGATTTTCTACTTGTGCACATCAGTGTATGTCATTTTTTTCTATGCAGAATTTCTAACCTTTCTTTCTCCAATTAATTAAATAACCATGTCGATAAATCATTCTAACATATCCTTCTCCATGATCTTTTTTGTTGAGTGATATTTTTTCCCAGAATTGAAATGCCATGTTCTATGTTCACCTATTATTCTTCATCACATTTAACATTTATCACAGCATGTATGTACTTGTCTTATTATTGCTATTAAATTAATATATTATAATAAACCTTAGGGTCTCACGTGACCATGTCTTTGTATGGAACCACATTCAGAAAGTCTCATCTAAAAGCCAGAAATAATTGTAAAGTATTCTCAATATTTACATATATCACTTAATAATATTAAGGAAAACTTAGTTCAAAACCTATAAAAACCCTTTTATCTCCTTCCCAATTTTTTGACTATTTTTTCATTGAAATCTCTTGTCAACCTTCCCAAACTTTCTTCGAGAAACCTCAGTTTCATTGCTTTTCTAATCCTCCCTCTACTTTTTAGTCCTTTATTATACAAATATACTTAAAACATTTTCACTTGGAAAAAAATTGTCTGCTCGAACCATTCAGTACCTGGTTTATTCCTAACAAAGAAAAACCTTCATACTGATTCATCATGAAAAAATATTTTTCCTCTTATCATTCTGACTTGTGTCTAGATATATTCTCCCTGTTTTGTGTTACAAAGGACTGGGAATCAGCTGAATAAAAAGTAAATTCTCATTAGACACTGGAATCAAAGAAAAATTCCTTATAAAAAGAGATATATGGGGAAAATCTGGGAATAGTGATAGAAAAAACTATGGTCAGTATCACATATATCAGTTTCTATTGGTCAAAGATTTTGTGGCATTTTTTAAAATATTTCACTCCTTACTGTAACTAACACAGAGACTTAAACCTACTAAACACTCATTAAATATTTTCTAAATAAATTTGATGATTTACCAGATTTTATTTAGGACCTTCTGCGAAGGCAGCTTCTGTTTAAGCTGCCACTCCCTAGCTATGACTATTTTTTAGGTAACTCTGGACCCCTAAGATTCATGGTTATGTATTATTTATGCATTCTGAAGGACATATGGGATGAAAGAAAACATAAAAATCCAACAGGATAGTCATAATAGTCACACTGTCCTACTCACGTGCAGCATGTAAAATGAATCATGGCAGCTAAAGAGCAAACATGTGTTCTATTAGGGGAACCTGCGTCACTACCTTGACCATTCTTATTTCATAGTTCCAGAGTCCAGGACACTACTTCTTTAGTCCTGTTAGATTTCCAGTGCTATTTTGATTACCATTGTGTTTCTGTGTTTTCCTAAAGATACAATATTCAGGAAAAAGTCTTTCAGGTTCTGTACATATATGTAAGTGTCCTTTCCTTCTTGAGTGTAGAAAAATATATTTGTTAGTCCCTTTGTATTATTTTCCCCTTTTTTCTACTGATTCCTGCAATTTTGAAGTTAATCATATTCTATCTGAATTCCCATTTCTTTAAGCTATTGCAGTATATTAGTTATATTTCTATAAAGCATATTCTTAGTAACTCTACTGTCCTCTTGTTCAAGGAACACAAACATCTTCCCAGAATCTTCATCTCTGACTAATATCTTGCTGAGGCCAGGAGACTAAAGGTACAACCTCCACATTTTGGCTATTCTCCCTTCCAACAAACTGAAGGAAATTCTCCCTACAGAGTACTGAGAAATACCTTTACTAGGCTTACATTGATTTTCTCATTTATTAATACATTATCCTATGGGACAGCTATGTAAGTCATATCAAATCTCTGTGTGTATGTGTAAATGTGCAGCATACAGATTGTGAATCAAATTTAAATATAGTGACTATTGCATAAACTAGAAGAAAAATGACAGAAATCAAGTTTCCTTTTGTAATGCAATATTATACATTTTCAACTCACAACTTTATCTCTGAATTTCATTTTTTCCTAATCAATTGTGTGTAAATTCTGTCTCAGCTATATTGTGAGCTTTAGGAGGGTGGACATTCATTTACAAATATTTATTAGGTGTTAATAAACAACAAGGATACAAAGATGAATGAAAATAGACTGCTTCTTTCAAAGAGCTTATACTCTAGATGAGAAGGCACACATGTAAACAAATAGATGTTATCTAGTGAGCTATAACTGCAGATCAAGTGCTAGAGGAGCAAGGAGTATAGAACATCTAATTTCTTACAGTGGGGCTTGGGAGTTGAGTATTCAGGAAGAGTCTAAAGAAAAAGCCACAATGGGGTATAGTCTAAAAGAATTAATGAGAATTTTCCAACAAGCACAAAGAAAATTTTAGGAACAGGAAAATAGTTAACACAGAACAAAAAGTTATATAAAAATAAACTGTGGCACTTATACCAAAAAGTTTTGTCTGGCTAAAATGAAGAATTTTTTTAAATTAGGGGAGTGAAATCATCAGGCTTATGCATTAGAAAGACACATCTGGTTGCAAGATGGATAGAAAGAATGCCAGATGAGCCAGGTCCTGATGAACAGGCTAGTACATTGTATTAGCTAAGTGATGATTTAAAAGGTTTAAGTGCAGACAAAAAGAAGTAGACCATTTCAAGAAGTAGCTAAGAGTTGGAATTGATGAGCTGAAAAAATAAGTGGAGGAAGAAGAGTTATGAAAATTCTAAGAATTTTGATTTAAGGTTGCTGGGAAAGTAGTGCTACCATTAAATGAGATCTGTAGCATATAAAGAAAAGCAGGCATAGAATGGTGTCATATACTGGATTTAGTGTTAGAATATTTAGTTTTAAGATAATTTTGGTAAATCCATGTTGATTTGACCAATAGATTAGGTGATCAGCAGTAAGCTTTGAGTTGGAGGTGAAGATATGGGATTAATCATGTTAACTGTGGTGATTGATGGTGTTGGAGTGGAAGAAATCATCTGAAGACTGCATTTGGAGAATGGAATAAGGAAGGAATCCCAGGGAAACACATTAGTTGGTGGGGAGGTAGGGAAAAAAGGACCTAGTCAAGGAACGTGAGAAATTGCCAAAGAGAAAGGAACAAAAGATAAAACCATCTAAGAAAAAAAAAATAAAAAGGCGAATGAAGCATCTCAAATAAGATTCCATGGTGAACAGGATTATATGCCACTGGGTAGGCTAATAAAGCATATACAAACTATCCATTATATTTGGCCATTGGCATTAATATGTTTATATAGGTCTCATTCAAAGAACTAGAGTGAGACTAGAATCAAAGAAGTTGAGTGCTTTCGCATGTACGTGGTGGCTATTGAGGGGAACTAGTGACATATCACTGGCAGTCATCCAGAATTTAATAGAACACAGAACTCAAAACACCACAAGAGAACCATGCCCATCTCTAGATGTCCTGGGTCCAGGTTAGAGCCTATGTACATGGCAACTGCCCCCATGAAGAAATGAGCACTGAAGGATCTGCGAACACAGCCAACTAACATGGGAGAATGTGGTCAAACACAAAGGACACATCCACACTTGGAAGATGTGAACTTGGAGGAGAAAATTGACTTTTTCTTGGGATATGTAGAATCCTTCCTTAAGAAGGTGTTATTATTCAGCTATATCCTCTTACACTAATATCAATTAAAATTATATAGTTAAACTTGATTTTTGGTAAAGCTTGAATCCTCTATAATACCATCACTTTTTAATTTTCACATTGGCCAGCACATCAGTGACATACTGAGAGTCTGGGAGCTACTGAAGATATCATTTGTAATAAGAAAAACTTAATTGGAAGTCAAAATGCAAAAAGATAAAAAATAAGAAGGAGATGCATGAAGATAGAAGGCATAGATTACTATTTTGAGAAATGTAAGTGGTGAAGGAAAGAGGGGAAGTTGGAACTTGAGCATATTTGTGGAAAAGTATCAAGTCAGTGAAGGGAAACATAATTAATATACCTCCTGTTAAGGTCAGAGAGAAAATGATTTTAAAACCTCAGATGAAGGAATAAATCTTAGATAAGAATTGGGAAGCTTCCACTGTCAACAGGTTATAGTTAGATAGTTTTGTTCATTTTGACTTAACAATGAATGAGAGCTGGCCAGAATCCCAAATTCCCATATCCTGTACCAGATAGATACAAAAAATACACTAGCGATGATGTAGCAGTGATGCAAACTTGCTGCATTGGCTAGCAGTTTGTCCCACATCCATATGTAGTGTTCTATCCTGTGACCCCAGTTAGATGAACTGAAAAGATCTACAGTTCTCTTCTGTTCCTTTGGCTTAAGACCTTCCCTGGACCCACACTGAGTGCTGTGTGATGCTTACTTTCTCCAGAGCCCCACTTTAGTCTCTGCTTGGTCTTTACTGATTGTATGTGGTAAAAATAATATGATAAAAAGAAAGCAACAGAAAGATAAAAGATGTTCACTTCTCCTTGTTCCTCTACACCAAGATGTTATTCCTGATATAGTAAGATCTTGGGTGTCTGTGAGCATGATGTGTTGCTGTTGACTCATTTTAAAGCTTTTTGGTGGAGTGAATGGGGCAGGTGCATCTGGAAGACTTGCACTTCTGGCTCTCTGGTTCTCAAGTTGCTGGGATTGAGGGTGGGAAGAAAGATATCAAAGTTGCATAGGAATTCTTTCAAGGGAAGAGAATGTTTGTGAGTGAATGTATGTTTGTGGGAGTTGGTGGAGGAGGCAATGTTGTAAAAACTTTCAGGAGATTCTGATAAACATCTGTCTTTCTTCTGATATTAAATCACTGCCCTGCAGATGAGCAAGTAAGAACCACTAGAGTGATATTCGTGTTTGCAGTTTAAGAGTTGGCTGTGTTAGAGGATAAAGTCCAGGAACTAGGCTCCCATTCGGGAATGGAGTTGCAATAATTGGAGTAAAGCCCAGGAATAGGTGAGGCTGGAATGCTGGGTTTGTCCACCACAGGATGGCTGAGGCTTTGCATTTCTCCTTTATCACCCACAGCACTTTCTCGAGCAACAAGTACATATAGTGCATTCAATAAATACTCTTAATAGACTGTGTACATTTCAGAAAAAAACATATTCCTTTTAATATCAATTATGTGAGCATGCAACATTGCTAAATACAAAAGTCATACAAGCTCACAAATGACTTCAGAGACTGCCACTCTTTTAATTGAAGAATAGTTTAGGGCCTATTGAGGTACCATAAATCATAGATCCTTTCCTGTTTTCCCTTAATGACTATGCATTTGCCTCTATTACTATAGGTTTCACAAAGCATTCTATCCACAGGCAGTTCCATTTCTTTACCCTTTATCTGAAGAGAAATAGAAATATCATTCATCTTCTAAAAGGATGTATTTCCACTGGGTCTGAGTAAGACTCCAGGGTAGGGAGTTGCAGTGCACAGCTCTTGGGGCATTGCCTAAAAATTGAAGGCTGCCTATTATCTACTGGAAAAAAAATCAATACATTTATGATAACATTATGCTGGCATAGATGCTTACAACTGATAAAATGCAAATTTGATAAGTTTAAATTTGTTGCAAATGAGTTGAAAAACTGAGTATGTCCTATCTCTAGTTAAATTCAGTGGGTAACATGGGGCATTAAAAGCATCTGAACAATGCTAAATTTATATAGTACATGCCAGAAAAATAACTTTTGGGGAGGATAACACAAAAAATAAATACTAATTGAATTTTTTAAAAAGTCTGCTTTGTATGATTTATACACATCTGTGTCATTACATAGGTAACCTTGAGAGAAACAGTTCCCATTCTTTGGACTCAATTTCCTTCTCTAAAATATGGAGGCTGAACCCACCTGTTTGTAATTATTCCCTTCCAGAGAGACATGTTCTCTTATTGGCTTTAGTTTTATGGCCTGTGCAGTAGAAACCTCCTTGGAGACAAAGATAGGTTCAAATCTTAATTTCATCATTTATTAGCCTTTTAAACTTGGGAAAGCTACACCTCAGTTAGCCTTAATTTACCAATCTGTGAAATGGGATAACACTAATAATTCATTTTTTAAAAATGAATTATTTGAGGATTAAATGGGAGCATATGTGCTGGGAAGTGATTAGTATGTTGGTTAGTTAATGGGCATTTAATGTGTAGTATCAGCCAGTGCCCTAGACTTCTACTTTCCTTCTCTCCCTAAAAATTGACTTCCTTGTATATTATTGACTTGCAAGTAAAGGATATTACAATAAAATTTGGAAGATACCATGAACTTTTGCTGAGTAACATTTGTAAAGTAGCTGTTTTGGAAAGTAGATTTTTATCTTTCAGCTTGGGAATGCCTCTGGTTTTGAATACAGCAGACAAAGTAGCAGTAAGAGGTCAAAATAATTCTAAAGCTCCATACAACTTTGCAGTTCAGCACTATTATACATTCAAAGACAAGCATGACACACATGCATTAATCATAGTATATCACATAGGAACATCACCCTCTACATATACTCAGCACTAGTCCTAAACTGCATAAAACCACACAAAATCAGAGTGGAGTTCCACAAATTTAAGAGTGAAGAGAACTTAATCTAGATTCACAAGAAAGCTATGAGGATATTGAAAAAGTCATTTTATGGGTTGGATGTTTTAAATGGACTACCAGAGATGGTCTAAAATAGCCTCAGGAACCAATTTTCCCACTTATAAGTCTATTAATAGGTGGATTTGTTTGAATTTAACTGGACATGTTGGACTCTTACCAGTTTAGATAGAAGGTAGTACTCTAAAACTTAATTTTTCTTCTATTTCCTGAGAGATTCATGCTATAACATCTTTCCCCTAGGAATCTATGACTGAGGACCAAATGATACCTATACCTCACTATCCTTCTCATTTGAAAAGTACTGTAAAGGAAAAGGGTGAGGGCAGACTTATCTTTCATCCCATTTTCAAGTACAAAGGAGGGATGAGTTCTTGATAAGTCCTTATACAGCTACCTGTTGAAATGCTGTTTAGCCTACTTTACATGGGACTATACTAAGACCTTGAGGACAGTTAAGTGGGTTCTTTATTATAAAGTTCTTCCTGTTGTCCAGTAATTCATGAGCTAATGGCATAGTACTGGGTCCTTATTTATTACCACTGATAAGTGAGTTCATAATACTGACCAGAAGGATTACACAGCTCACAGAAACTTTCCAAATAAGAACCATGATGTCAAAACACAGCTGAGGCCATCAACAGTATTAATGAGGATTTTGTTAGCTTCTAATTATGATGATTATTATATCAGAATGCAATTCACACTAATTATTAGTAAAAGTTTACAAACATTAAAAAGTGCATAATAATATTTGGATCTGATAGGGCTGAAAAAAAGACAAGAAAAACACAACAAAAGGGTGTTAGCTTTGTGATTGGTGTCCACATGATTGCAAGATCATTTTCTCCATTATTTTCATTTTCCTGTGCTGTCTTCCAAATTTAAACATTGTGAGAAAAATACAGCATTGTGAGAAATTTGATTCCATAAGAAGAACAAAACATTTCTACTAGTTATTCTCTTGGCTTCTCTTTTCCTCCTTCCCAGTTCTTTAAATCCTCATAATTAAAGATAAAAATATTAGTTGGGAAAAGTGTTCCACTTGGGAATAAAACAAGATTTGCAGGTGAAATTCTGGTCTGTGCAGACACCAAACAAACTGAATTCAGGTAATATTCACATTAATGGATAATTCCAAATGTCTGCATAAAAAGCAAAGGAGTCACATTGAATCTATTAGACTTAATTGATCCATCAACAGTGGATCAAGGGGAAAGATTGTTAAAAAAAGTATGTTCTATCCTGTGTACACCACCACACTATGGAAAAGAAAGACAGCCCTTTAAAAAATGAGTAGTATAAAAATTCACAGTAATGTACATTATTTTTGTTTTTCACGAGCAATCAAAGAAGAGGGCAGTGCGGAGCATCTCTATTGTACAATACAAAAGAGTGTAAGTAACACAGCAGGAACACATACATGGACACAAAATGCTAAAAACAGTGCTTTCTGGATGATATGCTTACTGGGTGAATACTTGGGCCAGAGATACTAAAACTCTGGGGTTCAACCAACCCTTTGCAATTACACACAATTAAATCCTCTGACATTGGGAGGGGCCAGATGCTACAGGGAGAATCATCATCTAGGTCGCTGCTACTGTCTACAAGCATTTCATCATGTGGTCAAGTGAAAGGATCCATACATAATGATGTCCAGACACAAGCCACATGACTTCAGCCATTGCTAATGACAGGGGCAGAGAAGAGTCTGTCTGCAGCCAGAGTCTCTACCCCCATGTTTAACATGACAGCGAGCAGGTTCCTGCTATGTGGAGCAACCATGTTCTTTCTCCCCTTGTCATTCATGTACACAAATTCATTCCAACCAGGCCTGGAGAGCTGAGACGTGGTCAGGTAGAGGAAGATAAAAGTGTGGTATTAGCTTTCAGATTTGGCTGCTTCCCCCTCAGCTTCCCCACTCTGTTCTGTTGAGCTTCGTTGAGCATCTTCCTCACCTTCTGTAAGAGACAGTGGAAAAAAGAACAAGGGTGAAATAAAAACCATTGCTTATATTTACCCACTCTCAGTATATCACACTTGAAATTGACAAAATATTCCACAAGTCTGAAATTCTAATAGAGAAAGTGTGTTATCTTTGTAATTAATTACCCATCAAGAAAATGGTTTAAGTTGGCTAGCTAATTCTGGTGCTGTGAACTTGGGATAGTGTGGTTCAAAAACAAAATAATAACTGAATTTTCACAGTAGTTAGTGATCATCTATGTTTTTGATAAATAACTAGGAAATCTCATGCCCAGGTCCTGGCACTAATTTTTAAAAGGTTTACAGGTTGCAGAATCACAAGTGTCTTTGGGCTGAAATCAGAAGTGGAGAGAAAGTTTCACTTTTTATTCCTGAGTTTCTTATTTTAAGAATTAAAAAAATGCATTTTACATTATTTATAGCACTTGATGATAATGCAGCTGATTTCTCAGCAGTTTAATTAGTTTAAATAAAAAGCAACAGTGGAAGATGAAAGGGCATTATGCCAGTTGGTTAGTCCCTTGTTACACAGTAATAATGACCTCTGCCCTGCCCTTTGAGAACCTACACACTACTCCAATAAAACAACCCTTACAACTGCATCCTCTGTAGCAATTTCAGCAAGTGACTTGACAAATATTGAGATTAAACAATGCTTTCTCTCTACATTCAGTCACTTCAACTGAGTGCAAGCTGTAGGCAATCCTTGATTCAATGACTCATAATTTTTGCATGTGTTAGTTCATTACTAAGCAACCAATATTGCTTAGTGGCCAAAATATTTTGGTGATGCTGCAATTATGTAAATTATAACAATGCTTGCTAAGAGTTTGTTATGGTAATTCAAATGCATAGAGGTATGTGGGCTGGTCCATTCAGGGCTGTCCAACCTGTGGCTGCGGGCCACATGTAGCTCAGAATGACTATGAATGTGGCCCAAAACAAAATTATAAATTTTTAAAACATTATGAGATTTTTTTTGTGATTATGTGTCACAATGTATTTAATGTGTGGCCCAAGAAAACTCTTCTTCTTCCAGTGTGGCCCAGAGACACCAAAAGCTTGGACACCCCTGCAAGTGATTTGTTCTTTTTGCTTAATGAATACACATAAAACATCTCACCATATACCATACTTTAGGGAAACTGAAAGTAATTGTACATTTAAAAAAAATCTGTTCTAAAGGGGACTCATGGGGGTCAGGCAATACATATCATTTTCATATACTACTTTCATTATTAGAGCAATGACTAGACTCCAAAGATGTGCAGATGTCTTGAAAATAAGAAGTGTAGATGAGCAGGCAACAAAAACTTGATAAATTGAAAAAGCTCCAGTAACCAAAGGAATAAATTCAAATTAGGTCAGCTGCAATAGAGTAGACTATTTAATGAAACTGCTGTATAAATAAAAGATGAGGAATTTAACTCCCATGGTGCTTGGGACTTCCTAGGTGATTTTTCTAGAGACTTTCTGGGGATACTTCTCAGGGTTTAGCATAATGCTACATACAAACAGAGCCATGACTAAATAGGTGCCTGTTAAGCCAAGGTAAATATGGAATAGCAATATTGTCAAGTATAAATTAAGAAGAAGGTGAACACTAAAGAATTTCAAAGGAAGCCCCTTAGATATCTTCAAAATATCACTAGCTGAAACAATTCTCAGCTAGTGATATTTTGTCATTATAGTTGTCATTATTGAACAGTTTTTGAGGGGGAAACCCTGTAAAGAGAAATCACTGACTTTTATACTGTCTTACACTATGTATAACTCTATAGGCTACTTTTGAAGGTGGTTTGTCACGTCTTAATCCTACTTAGTGAAATGCTGCAAATCATCCCTTATTCATAGAGAAATGTGTGTCAAATAGCTCACCTGTCTTGTTGATATCAAGACCGGCTAATTTCAAGGCTAATTCATTGCTGTTGCCACTTGCGGAGGAAACCAGGATGTCATGTATTGCATTTCTTCTACCTGTTCTTCCTGAAGCAATAAAATCTGCATATGTAGTTTCCACATCAGTCATTGCTAACAAATATCCGCATAGCAGGGACTGAAAAAAATGGGGAAAAATTAACAGGTAACTATAATGTTGGTCAATGGTAAACATTTAACCAAAACACATTAAATTATGGTCCTATAATATGAATATGAAATAATTATCTTGCTTACATGTCTACAAAGCAAGCAATGCTTTGATTCTGGATCAAGAGTCATGGAGTGTTTTTGTAATGAGCCCGATAGTAAATATTTTAGATTTTGGGGGACATATGGTCTGTGTCTCAACTACCAACTCTGTGGTTGTAGTGCAAAAGTAGTCAAAGATAATATGTTAAACAACTGTAATAAACAAACCATGTTTATAAAAATGGGCATAGGGCCAGATTTGGTCCACATGCCATAGTCTGTGGCCACCTGGTTTAGATTATAAAATTCTCCTGCTCTAACACCATTTCAGTTAATCCTCTACTCCAGAGAGGAGAAACTGAGGTCAGTTGCATACCGAGGTTGGGGGAAGGGTGGAAGTGGTCCATCCTAGAGGTAGGATAAGCAAGTGCCTTGTCTGCAGAAAGTCTAAGAACAACTATGAAACTGGACAAAGTCCAGTTTGCTTGTTATCATCACCATGCACCCAGCAATTCTAAACCATGTCAGGGATCAAATACTGCTCCCAATTCAGGAAAGCTCTGATGTAGCCCCCTTGGTAAGCCATTGCTTGAGAGGAATAACAATCGTCCTTGACTGAATCTTTACAAAGGGGTCAAGGTGAATTTTTCTGAACAAACTTGATGATACATATCCTTAATTAAAGACACAATGAAGAAAAAATATTTTCAAGGAAAAATATCTGACATGTATTAACAAAAGAACCTCAAATGCAAAGCTTTAATTTATTTTTCTATCTTTAAATTATTATCCTTCCCTAAAGTTTGAAAAAAGGATGATTACTAAGATGAAATAATGACTTTCTTCTTTTTTTATTATTTTTCTTTTTATTTTAATTATTGTTAAATACAGTTTTCTGTCTTTTACTCCCAGCCCAGCCCACCCCTCAGCACCCCCTCCTCCCTCCCATTTCCACCAGCCCCTAGTTTTTGTCCATGTGTCTTTTATACTTGTTCCTATAAACCCTTCCCCCTTTTCCCTTGAAATTCCCTCCGCTCAAAATAATGACTTTCTGTTGGGTTAATTTGTTTAAACAGGACTTTTAAAATAACACAATTTCCCTCCTATTCCTAAATGTTCCTATTACATTTTACTATAGTTTAAGATTAAGAACTCATGCTATTACTTAAGAGAAAGGAATCTTTTCAAAACATAAGCATGGAGGAAGCTAAAAGAGTAGAGCCCATACATCATCATGGACATGCACCCTGCACTCTAAAATAACTTAATGCCATTGACAGTGCAGTTGAGGCTGGCAGCACATTCCTTTAGGCTGAGTTCTCCCAGTGCATATTGAGGGAGCTTTTAATTCAACCTGCAGAAAACTTGTTATATTCTCTCTTCTTTAAAGCTGACAGAGGAAAGAGGGAAGAATTATAGTATAAAACAAGCTTTGAAATAGGAAATATTTGTATACTACATGCTTTACTGTGACTGTATTATGGATAACATTGGTTTCTTTTCCCTCGATTGTATCTACCATTCATTTTTATGAGAACATGATTTAATGGTTGTTATCATTTTATTTAAAATATCAAAATGCTCTTTAGAAGATCCTGTGTTTAGTCCTGGTTCTGCCACTGGGTCATGGAATTACTTTTGGGAAAATCACTTGACCTCCTGGTCTTCCACCCTTTTGTAAGTAAAATGGGACAGCTGAGTGACATTATCATTAATGGTACTTCACATGAAGGTGTAAAAGCAATGACCATTCAAAACAATATCATATCTAAAATCTTGAACTTGGAAATTCCTTTCTGTGACCATAACCAACTATTTTCTTTTCCTCTTATTCTTTTTCTTTCTTTGAAAAATTATACTTTATTATTTAAAAATATGTCAGTCTTCTCCCACTGGTATCCTACCAAGGCATCCTTCTTTTTCCTTCTTTTCTCTTTCTCTTTTTTTATTGTTGTTCAAGTATAGTTGTCTTCACTTCCCCCCACCACTCTCCCCCACTCCAGCCCGCCCTCAATCCTTATCCCCTTTGGCTTTGTCCATGTGTCTCTTCTACATGTTACTTGATGACCTTCCTTCCCCCCCATTATTCCTTCCTACTTTCCCTCTGGTTACCATCAATTTGTTCTTTATTTCAATATCTCTGGTTATATTTTGCTTGCTTGTTTGTTGATTAGATTCCACTTATCCTCTTACTCTTAATGAATCTGGTTACATCTTTAATTCTTTTAACCCTTTTAATTTTATTTTCTCCTAGATCCAGTCTTAATCACCCACAATTTCATGTAGCTTCTAATTAGCATCAGGAAGTCCCTCTGATATACGGTGACCTCGACCTTACTAAGCCTCACCTGGGAAAACAGCTCAGTGCAATTTCTCTGATCTCATTACCGGGTGGCTAGTGTTACCAGAAAAAGTCACAAAATTGTGCCAACTGGCTCAACTAGAAATTTTTGACACTATTATTAGTATACACTCTGAGTTGCTGGGAAATTCTTTTTTCACCTCTAGTTGATTCTTCCTTTTGCTTTTCTCTGTGAGGATTCCAAACTCTTTTCTGTCCACACAATCAGACATTACCTGCCTCAAGAGATGACTTAGATATTCCTTTTCTGAAAAGATATAGGACATATGTTGCAAGTTCTCTTTATATCTCCTCTTTCCAACACATTTCTCTGTAAATCACTATTCTTTGTTTTCTATATGAACTAAACTCTTTGTTTTGGAGGCATGCTGCCTTTTCTATTTTCTAACACCTCCTAGAGGACCTTAATTCATCCATTATTTTTTCTCAGTAATTTGAGTCTTGTTTCTTCTCAAAATCTCTTCCTTAAGTTTATAAGTATGTTCAAGTCTTCTTTTACTAAAAAAATATTGAACTAACCATTAAACAAATACCTTCTTCAACGTTCACTCATCTTTGCATTGGCTAATCTTTTTCCTTCATTAAACATCTCAGAAGGGTTCAGCTATTTTTATTTTCACTTTCTCTGAACAAACCTTTATAATTTTTATATTTCATTGACTTTTATATAGTATATTTTATGGACACTACTTTCTTATAGATCACTGCAGTGATGTATGTTAATATGAAGTAACAGCTTAATCCTAAAGTTTCCTGTGAGTGCCCATCCTGTTTGAGCTCTCTACAATGCATGACACTACTAGCTACATTCTTCTTGAAGTACTCCCCTAGCATAAAAAAGCAATTTAAAGAGGCATGTTTGCTATTACAGGAATCAGACCTATCTGTATTTGAATATAGACTTTCTATTAACTTGTTATGCTATGTCTAATCTCTCTGTACTCAGTTCTTCATCCATAAATATACTCATATTATAGATGTACTTAGATATACTTAGTAGTCAAGGTGTCTATGAGAATTTATTTGGATTATGTATCTAAAGAGGCTAACACAATGTTTAGCACATGGTGGGGAGGTGCTGATAAAAAACCAGCTGTCACTTTCTTAGCTTCCATGATATTATACTATCCTGGTTCTATCCTATTTGACCTTTATATTCTTCACAGATTTCTCTTTCCTAGAGTCACCTGTTAAAATAAGAGCAGATTTTGTAGGAATTAAGGACTAGTCTTTGACCTTCTTTATTTCCTGACTGAATAACTCTTCTAATCCCCAGGTGTTAATTCCTCACTATGGATAGTGCTGAAGTGTGCATCTCTTATTTATACTGTCCTCCTAAGATTCTCACTCATGAGGGAAACTGCTATTGAATAGTATTTCCACTTGGTTTTGCACAAGCATTTCAAATTTAATGAAACAAAACAAGACAACAAAACACACAAAGAACACTGGCCTTATGAATACATTATCTTGAGGCATATTTTTACTCATATCTCTCACTTGATATCCATGTCTAATCATTTACCTAGGTCATGTTGGTTTTTGTTCAATGTCATTCATATTTATTTCTTGTGAAAGATGGAAAAGCAAGGATTATTGCTATCCATATAGAACCACATTTGCTGCTTTAACCTCAATCAGTTGGATAGAGTGAAAGATAATAATGATGACTGTGAGAAGAGCTCAAACATCCCCTTCTCTTTAGCATTTATGAAATATATTTGTTAGACTGATGTGCACCCAAATTTAACCCTTTAAGGTAACATAGAAACTAAATGGTTGGCATTTAATTATGGTAGCTACTACAATTATTATAATAATAATAGTTACTATTGTACAGGTAGTATTTTATTTTTTATTATATTTTCTTTCTACAGGCAATAGACTTCTTTTTCAGTAAAAAGAATAATAACTGACAAATAACACATATAGGAATATAAGAATGAAGGAAGAATAAAATTACATTTTTAAACAAAATATATAGATACTATAAACTCTATATATTTTTCTCTCTCCATGATTATAGTTCTTTTAGTGAATTCTGATCATATGCTTGAAAATAGTTATTTTTATATGCATAGCAGCTATGTTATTTTCTCTTTCAGTTAAAAATGTAGGTACAGCTCTTTAATTACACCAGATATACCACTGTACAATCACTTGGACATTTGCTTAGAAATTCTGGGGGAACTGTTGCCAAATGATGTTTTCTGACAGATATTCACCAAAAAATTTACAAAAGTCCAAAAAATTCTAGTAAATGTCAGAAGCTGGTAGAGGTTTAATAGAGTAGTAATTAGCACACAGTCTGGATTTATAAAAATAAACAAATTAGAATAAAATCTGGAACATTTACCAAAAGTGGGCTTTGCTTCTTCACTAGAGTTTCCCTATTTATGTTACTATAACTAGAACTTTTCTAGACATGATAAAATGGTAGTATTGGGTATAAACAAGATAACATTCTGTTTTTTAACACCTAGTTTTACAAAGAGCCAATTGTACTAATATTCAAAGTCTGATTAGAGAAGGAAAAAGACAATTTATTATTTAAGTACTGTATTATTTAAAGGTCAATTAAATTTTAAAACATATATATCTAAATATTGATGCCTAAAATTCATAAAAATCCATGACTAAGAAATAAGCTTGTTCCTTTTTTACTACTACTTTAAAAGGCCCTCCTTTCTCACTCTTTAACAAAAGAAGCAGTATATTGGTATTCTAAAGATTCTTCCTTTGTATAATGACTTTCTAAACTGAGATTCATGATTTGCGTGCTGGTCTCTTCCTTGTTTATGGCTTTTACCTTTTTAAATATCATACACACAAATTATTAGAGAAAATAAACCAATATATTTTACTCTAGCAGAATTTACAGATTTAGGTAGATTGCAGGAGGGTAGGAAAAGCATATACTTACATCTCCTATATTAAACAAATTGAAGCGTTCCACATAGATGTATCCTAGAAGAAGTTGGGCCTGTGAAGCTGCTAAAATGATTTTTATAGTGACATTGAGTCATGAGCCAAATGGTGACTGGATAACATGCTAATTTTACTCTTGTAAATGGGGACATATGAAATGAGACTCACAGACTTGGAAGAAAGAATGGAGAGAATGCCATCAGCATGTACTGAAAACTTCTTTCTTTCTAATATGAATGGCATGATTTAAGATTAAAAGAGAGGGAAGTTCTTCCTGTCCCATTATTACAAAAGCAATTATGTAACTTCTCAACTGTTATTTTATTAAATCATGGGAAGGGTTAAAATCCGTTGAGTAAATTACTATGTGCTTAGGGCTTGGTCTACATTAGTGTTTCTGAAGTGTTTTAGTCTCTGATTTTCATTACATTCTCAAAAATTATTGAGAACTCTAGTTAGCTTTTGTTTACATTGTTATATCTGCCAATGTTTGCCATATGAGAAATTAACAGAAAAAATAAATATTAACTACTTAAAAATATAGATAATAAGCCATTAAATGTTTCCATTAATGTTATTAATGAAATAACATATTCTCCAAATCAATAAAAGATTATAAAAAAGGCATTGTTTTACATTTTGAAATTATCTGGCTTAAATTTGTAAATGTCTGACTTAATAAATGACATTTGGTTGCTCATATCTGCAACTACAATCAATTTGTCTCAATATGTTGTTTTAGTTCAAGAATATGAAGAATAGCCTCACACAGATTTTTGAGTTGGAAAAGTGAAGAGAATCTTAATAGCCTTTTGAGATATTTGTGGGATTTAAAAAATTTTGCAATGTGGAATCTAAAACCATGTTAATATGCTTTCCAGATTCTGTTTTATAAAATCTACTGTATACCTAGCACTTTAAATGGATATTTGCCTATGCATATGCAAATATTTTTTTATATCAGGTATTGGTCATTTGGTAAATATTGGTTTACTGGGTTATATAAAATTTATAGATCCTATCATATTTCATTATACAATAGTACATTTGTTAGTATAGCTACCTCTCTCATCAGAAAAGTCTTTAAGAAGTGGGAAGCTGACAAATTCACAGGAACAGAAAATAAGTTCTCCAAAATTGTAATTTTTGTTTGAAAGCTCAGGTTTTATCATTGACAACAGATACAGTTGGATTTTTGCATCCCTTGAAATAACAAGCTCACATTATTCATTTTTAAGAAAATCTCTTCCCAATACCCAATTTTGAGGAACCACAGTTTGCCAGTCAGTTGTGATTTCAAGTAACAATTGTGATGTATGAAAAAGTTGCTAGTTCTGGCTCAGTACAAGCATTCACAGGGCTTTACTTGGGATAACAATGCCCTTTGGTACACGGCAGGAGTACCTTATGACTTCCTATTTCATCACACAGAATACTAAAAAGACCTGTACTTAAAGTCAAGATTTGACAAAATAATATTTTTTACTTCTTCATCAAGATTCTATATAAATCTTGCATTTAAAAATATTAACTGTGAGTGTGGGGTGGTGAGGTATACCAGAGTTATTAGTAGAGTTTGGTGCCATTGACTTGACAAGTGCTGAGACGCCAGCATTTCCCCACCATGCTTTTGTACTGGTGGTGCAAATATCAGGTAAGTAAAAAAGGCATATAGCATTAGGACTGTTATAAAACTTATTTTGAACTTGTGGACCTAATGACAGTATCTCAGGGAATGACTGAATGGGCTCAGAGGACATGCAGGAATCCAGGGACTAAACTTTGAGAACCATTCACACAGTAAAAGGAAGCTATCTGATAAACACTATAAATTAGAGAAGGAAATCCTTTTATAAAGAATTAAAGCAAATAATTCCTAGAATATTCTAGAAGTATCAGCTAACCCATTTTCATGCTAAACATTATCCATCTTTTTCTCTTATATTGTATAAGGCTATTACTTGCCCAATTCAATCCTAAAACCAATCTAGTAGCTTATTTCCATAATTAGTTTCTTAATCTCACAAGTCAGAGGGCTTCAAACTAAGTCTTAGGAACTCAGGACAGGGTTCTGAAACTTGATGCTACTTCAATTCCCTATTCTCTTCAATTGGTCTATCATCAAGTCACACTTCGAAGTAAGTGACAGCAAAGAAAAAAATTAAGAAACACAACCCTATAAATAGAAAGAATTGGAAAATGTCCACAAAAGTCTCCTCTGTTCAGGGATAATTATATTTTCTGCACCAGATCATGGCTTGAATGCTCTAGACTATCATTTGGTATGACAGGGGCCTGTATTCCCCTTCAGAGGAGTTTGGATAGTGTCCTATGAAAACTACACTTTAAAAGGTGATATTAGACAAATACCATATTATCTCACCTTTAACAGGAATCTAATTAACAAAATGAACAAGCAAGCAAAGTATAACCAAAGACACTGAAATTGAGAACAGGCTGACAGTGACCAGAAGGGATAGGGGAGGGGATTATAGGGGAAAAGAGTGAAGGGTTTGCAGGAACAATTATGAAGGACACATGGACAACAACAATGAGGGGTGGAAACAGGGGAGGGAGGTGAAGAGGGTTGGGTATTAACTAGGTCAAGCCAAATTGCTTTTTTTCCTATTTTAAATCCAAAGCAATGAACTTTGTTACTACAAAACATTGGTAGAATAAAATTGGCCCAATATGAGAAAAAAATATGGTCTTTTATTGGTTTTTACAATAAGTTTTTTACTGATATTGTTAGAGATAATATCCCATCTCCTTAGCCAGGGGAAGTTATCTACCTCTTTTCTGACTGTCACTGTGTAATAAAAGTTCTCATTCATAAAAGTTCTGCCCTGGCTGGTGTGGCTCAGTGGATTGAGTGCTGGCCTGCAAACCAAAACAGAAAAGTTCCAATATTTGATAGTGATTACTCCTCTCAATTTTATTCCTATTCATCAATTTATTTCTGATGTGATAATTGTGACCCTTATACCTTCACATATTGTTTTATAAATTCATAACCTAGTCAAATATATCATTACTTAATTTCTTCTCAGAAACTTTCTTTAGCCAAGATTCAAATCTTGTTTTTTCTTCCACAACGCTTAACAAATCAAAACTTTATGATGAAAAATCTAAGCCTATAAATTTTATGAAGCCGGAGGCCCAGTCTGTCTACATTGAGGGAATATTTTCTGTCTATGTGGGCAACAAGTAACCTTAAAGCTGCTCATAAGTAGCTCATCTCTAGCTCACCTCTTTTACTATAGCTAACAACAGCAATTTCTTTATTTTTCTGTAGTTCTTCAGTTTTTTCCAATTACTGTTTGCTTTCAATATTATTCTGTATCAGTTTCAGCTGCACAGCATAATGGTTAGATACTCAATTATTTTACAGAGTGGCCCACCCCAAAATTTTAAGTACCCACCTGACCCCCCACACAGTCATCACAATGTTATTGACTATATTCCCTATGTTGTACTTCACATCCTCATGAATATTCTGTAACTACCAATCTGCACTTCTCAATCCTTTCACTGTTTGTAGTTTTATTTATATTCTATTTTCCTACTCTTCACAGATAATCTTGCCTACTAACTTTATGGAGAAGTAAAGGTCATCCTATATAAATTTCATCAATTCCCCTTGATTATCATATCAAAAGTTGTCCCTCTCTTTATTCAAGCCCTTTTGCCCAACATTAACACCTGACTGGTGCTTGATTCTGTCTTCTCTCCCATTATTTGTTCCCAGTGCTGCCTTGTGCTTTCGCAGTCTTATTTACTCTACTTTTCCAATGCCCATAAAGTGGCTTACATTTTCCCTGTTGTAAAGTGGTTCCTTATTTTTAACTCTGTATTCTCTTTAGTATACTTACATGTTTTATTTTCATTTAATCCTGGACTTATAGGAACACAGGTGGATAGGAATTTTCCTACTTCCTCTAGATTGATTTACTTTGAATTCTTTTGCCTTTGACTTACATATCTATCAATTTACTATTATTGTTCTCTTGAAGAAAGATTCTTAACAGACTAATCACAAAATTCAATTGTCCTTTTACAATAATTATCTGTATTAAATTGTACACAGCATTTTACATCGTTATTTCTCTCTTCTGTAAATATTTTTCTCCCTTGGCTGCCACAGATACTCTATTTTTGTTTCCCCCATAATCGTCTTGTCATACTTTTTCTTGCTCTTTCTTCCACTTACCTCTTGAAGAATCTTTATTCTCTTTCTTATTCTTCATGTTCTGTTTGGTAATCACATTCACCCCAAAATCTTTAAGTGTCACCTGCATATCTTTAAGTGTCACCTGCATATCAAATCTATATGCTTAGGGCCTGATATTTTGAGAATTTTTACTGCCTATTGGATATTCTACTGCCAATGTCCTTGAAAATCTTTAAGTGTCACCTGCATATCAAATCTATATGCTTAGGGCCTGATATTTTGAGAATTTTTACTGCCTATTGGATATTCTACTGCCAATGTCCTTGAAAACTCAAATTTAGTAAGTTCAAAATGGAACTTCTTGCTTCAACTCCACCTTCACCCTCAAAACTATTCATTCACCTCATATTGTAGTGTATGAGGTCTGTTGGGGAAAAGTCCAACCATTGTTAATATAACGAGAATGACATCAATGTAACTTGGCAGCTAAGGTAGAGAGGACTGAGGTGAGCATGCATGTATGAACAATGACAACTTCACTTTACTAGTCAGTAAGGGCAACAGATGCTGTCGAGTGAGCATGTGTACTGTGTGGAGGTCTCATTCAAAATGACTGAGCAAATTAAGCAACAAATCTGCATCCAATTTTGCATTAAGCTTGAACATCCCTCTGTAGAAACTACTGGGATGATTTAGAAGGCCGCAGCTATGGGCAACTGGAGATTGGCAGATTTATCACCACAACATACCTGCTCATGTATCAGGTACAGAGATTTTTGGCCATCAAATCACCCAGGTGACTCAGCCCCCCTACAGCCCATATTTAGTACCCTGTGATTTCTGGCTTTTCCCAAAACTAAAATCACTGTGGAAAGGGAAGGGATTTCAGACCATTGATGAGATTCAGGAAAATATGATGGGGCAGCTGATGGTGATTGGGAGAACTGTGTGAGGTACCAAGGTGCCTAATTTGAAGGGGAGTAAGGCATCATTGTGCTATGTACAATGTTTCTTGTATCTTGTACCTTCTTCAGTAAATATCTCTTTTGCATAGTACATGACTGGATACTTTCTGAACATATCTTGCATATTACCACTATTTTCTCAGGTATCTATGACAGAAATCTTAGGATTGTCTTCAGTTACTTTATTTCACTAATTCTTCACATCCATTTTGTAAATCTCATTGTTTTAATTCTATTTATTCAATGTCACTTTAGTATTCTTTCCATTCTTTTTCTGGATATTACCTTTGTCATCTCTTTCTTGACTATCGCAATTGTGGACCAACTACTCACTTAACTAGACCTACTCTTCTCCAACTTATCCTAGTGAATAACTTTATTACAGTGTTTATTTATTTGGCACTGTGCGAGAATTATTTTCATGGTACTTCCTCCCTATATCATGTTTTTCTTGAGATCTGGCTCTTTAATTTTTGCATCCCCACAATGTTTGGTGCAGGATTTTGTATGTTGTTTTTACATCTGTGAAAAGTACATCATTGATCTGTTTTTAATTATCTTAATATCCTTATTGGCTAACTACATTTGTCAAAGTTATTCCATTCTCAATAGTAAAAGTAGGCCGAGAAAACATGTTCCATTATTCCCACTCAGTTCATTTTCCTGTCTTGTAATACTTTTAATTTGAGATGAACTGTAATCATTTACACTAATACACATTTTTCCGTATGTTATTAATTATAACAGAGGATCTTATAAATTAAAAGCAACTCAAAGCACTCTAGAATTCTTACTAATCTATCCTATTTTCGATTTATTGAGGGCTACCTCTTTTTTTTAACAAAATATATATAACTAAAGTAGCAAATTAATAGACTGATTTGTTCTGTCCTCTTGTTAAGGCTTTTTACATCATTTATTTAATATTTCAAAGGGTTTATAAATTATCAGCTACTCATTGCAGCATCCCTGCTAATATAGTCAATTAGCTGAAGAAGAAGTACTGAGGGTTGGCAAGTGACAAGTAATATTACCTGCACATTACAGATGAAGAAACTAAAGCAGAGAGAAGTTAATTGACTGGATCATGTCTTACACAGTCAGTGGTAGTACTGATGTCAGATTGGCAACCTGGGGTTATTCACATCAAAGTCAAAAAAGCATTAAGAGCCTGGGGCTGGTGCTGTCCTTTGTTATATAGTATAGTACTTTCTAAATCATTGTCTTATATTCTCCTTTTGTGGCTGTGTATGAATCCAAGGAAGAAAAATACTATTAAACTATATACCTTTTCATTAAACTAACACTATTTTTCTTTTTTTAAAGATTTTATTTATTTATTTTTAGACAGAGGGGAATAGAGGGAGAAAGAGAGGGAGAGAAGCATCAATGTGTGGTTGCCACTCACATGCCTCCTTCTGGGGCCTGGCCTTCAACCCAGGCATGTGCCCTGCCTGGGAATCGAACTGGCAACCCTTTTGTTTACAGGCTTGTGCTCAATCCACTGAGCGACACCAGCCCAGGCTAACACTATTTTTATTATGTCAAATAAATATTTAGCTTCTAAAAGTATCTTAGAACATTGTCACATTTCTTCTCAAAATAACCCATTATTAATATTTTCATTTTTACAATTACAATGAAAGTCACATCAAGCCCAGTAGTTTTATTTTGGAGGGTAGGATTGCTTCCAACTTGTAACAATGACCATAAGAATTACGGAACAGTTTTTGTTTACTAGTGCATTATCAATAATAAAAAATATCACATATTTACCAGGTATGACACTAAGGAGTTTATGTGAATTATATAACTTAAATTTCTCAACACCTCTATCAAGTAGATAGTCTCATTATCTCTCAGTTTTAAGGATGAAATAACAAAGGTTTAGAAACATTAAGTCATTAAATTGTAAACTGATTTAACCACCTGCTAAACCAGTTGCCATTTTCAATAGTTGTTTTAAAGCATACTAAACAGTATTTTCTGTTGATGGATTCCCACTGAGATTTCTTTTTAAATATGTAAGCACTTCACACATGATTTTTGAGACATTACTCTATAAGGTGATATTTTATTGACATCCCTATAGAATCTGGCTTTTAATACTACCAACTGATACACATAATATTAAGTGACACCGCCATCTCTTCCTTGATTTCTACATTTGTTCTCCAAACATTTTACATCCCAACTCCTGTGTATCTGGTCTACTCATCCAGGTGATATTCCTCATCTTCAGATACCTCACTGTCAGGGCTGCCTTGTGAGAATAAAAGCACACCTGCTAGG
Source organism: Trachops cirrhosus (assembly GCA_028533065.1). NCBI lineage: Eukaryota > Metazoa > Chordata > Mammalia > Chiroptera > Phyllostomidae > Trachops > Trachops cirrhosus. The sequence goes on from CM052544.1 coordinate 68,724,512, forward strand.
AACTATGGGTCTGAGAAGGAGTCACAAAATTGTTTAAGACCTGAAGAAATAATTCTAAAATGTGGAAAAAACCTGCAAAACTTCAATAAAGAAAAATGCAGGCTATCATAAGTTTAATGAAGAAAAATGCACAGGGAACCAATAGTGATAGAATGAAAGATGGGTCTCACATCATTGGAGTGGACCAGAAGGAAGAAAAAAATATACAACCAGAAAAAAATGAACAAATAAAAATTCAAAAAAATGAGGAGAGGCTTAGGAACCTCTGGGACATCTTTAAACGTTCCAACATCTGAATTATAGGGGTACCAGAAGGAGAAGAGGAAAAACAACAAGTGGAAAAGATATTTGAACAAATGATAAAGGAGAACTTCCCCAATCTGGCAAAGAAAGTAGACTTCCAGGAAGTCCAGGAAGCTCAGAGAGTCCCAAAGAACTTGGACCCAAGGAGGAACACACCAAGGCACATCATAATTACATTAGCCAAGATAAAAATGAAGGAGACAATCCCAGAAGCAGCAAGAGATAAGGAGACAGTAACCTACAAAGGAGTTCCCATCAGACTTTCAGCTGATTTCTCAAAGGTG
>CM052544.1:68725598-68748461 GCA_028533065.1 Trachops cirrhosus
ATCAGACTTTCAGCTGATTTCTCAAAGGTGACCTTCCAGGCAAGAAGGGGCTGGAAAGAAGTATTCCAAGTCATGAAGGGCAAGGACCTACATCCCATATGGCTCTATTCAGCAAAGCTTTCATTTAGAATGGAAGGGCAGATCAAGTGCTTCCCAGATAAGGTCAAGTTCAAGGAGTTCATCATCACCAAGCCCTTATTGTATGAAATGTTAAAGAGACTTATCTAAGAAAAAGAAGATAAAAAACATGGACAGTAAAATGACAGCAAACTGACAATTATTAACAATCACACCTGAAACAAAAACAAGAAGAAACTAAGCAAACAACTAGAACAGGAACAGAACCACAGAAATGGAGATCACATGGAGGGTTAGCAACAAGGGAGTGGGAGGAGGAGGGAGGAGGGAAAGGTATGAAGAATATGTAGCATAGATGGTAGGTAGAAAATAGACAGGGGGAGGGCAAGAATAGGAGGGGACATGTAGAAGCTAAAGAACTTATGACACATGGACATGAACTAAAGGGGGGAATGTGGGTGGGAGAGGGTGTTCAGGGTGGAGGGGAATGAAGGGGGGATAATAGGACAACTGTAATAGCATAATCAATAAATATATTAAAAATAGAAAATATCTATTTAATTAATCTTTTATCACTAATATTAGTACATTTCACCAACTGCAGTGTCACTCAGCTCTTATATATTTAGTTGTCTATAAATTCTACAGAATATTTGATTTGGGTACATTTTAAGACATTTGATAAGAGGTAGAGGGGAGCTTCCAAAAGTGCCATTGCCCGGGAATGAGGCACAGATGTGAGTTCAGAAGGAGGCTGCAGGCAGGAGAATGAGAGAACAGATGTACATTGGAAAGCTGTCTGGTGTACAAAAGCCAGAAATTCATGACTTACGGAGTGGCAAGCATAAATGTAGGGTACTTTACAATGAGACTATGGGGATGGCTTTTAGATTTCTAACTTGGATGAGTGATAGGATGGTATGCTTTGGGGAATGCCAGAGAAACAGTAACAGCAGCAAAAATATAAGAATGGCACTTTCCCCTATCACAATGCCATATTTAAGGAAATATAGTCTTCTTTTCCTTTGTGAATGAGTGAAAATACATTAATTAAACACACACATTCTTACACATGCTAACACCTGATTTTCTGCAATTAAGTATTTTCTGCATAGTGTTTAAATATCTCTTCAAATTGAAATAGTGCTTAAACATTCCAATATGCCTCTCTTTTCAGCTAGAAAGAAAAGCTGTTGCTATGACTATGTTTGAACATATTTTAAATATATGTATAATCATTGACAATTTATCTGCTTTGCAGACTAGTTTCCTATATAATATTTAATATCTCCCTTTATTGAAAATGTCATCACTCAGTATTATAATTAAGATTTTCATCCTTATTATGTCTGAGTATTAGAATTGTTGATTAATATCTTTATTAATATGATGATCTTAAGCACAAAGCTTAATAGTCTTCTTCTCCACCATCTCTATCTCTTATTTAAAGCATTTTCCATACATTCACTTTAAGTGGGATTTTCAAATTTTTCAAGCTTTTGAAGTCAGTGGGATAGGCTATACAGAGAAAAGGTAATACTGAAGAACAGCTATATGAACTAAACAAATTTAATTAATTGAGAAAGTATTAATCTAACTATTACACATAATATTTTCATTTTTTCAAGGTTATCTGTCCAATTTTCACAACATCATTAATTGAATAAACTATCTTTTAAAAAATTTGTTTTAATTTTTTTATTGTTCAAGTATAGTTGTCTCCATTTTCCTCCCTCAACTCTCCTGCACCCAAGCTATCCCCACCTCCCACCCTCGATCCGAGCCATCTTTGTCTTTCTCCATGTATCTTTTATGTATGTTCCTTGATAACCCTCCCCCCTAATCCCTCCAATATCCCCTCCCACCTCCCCTCTGGCCCATTATGTTCTTGCCTCCTCTGTCAAATATTAATTAATATCAACTATACAGGCATGGTTTATTTCTGGGCTCTCTATTCTGTTTCATTGATCTCTATGTCTGTTTTCCTGCCAGGACCATAGTGTTTCGATTACTATGGCCTTATAGTATAGTTTGATATTAGGTAGTGTGATTCCTCCAACTTTGATCTTCTTTCTTAAGATTGCAGTTGCTATTCAGGGTCCTTTGTGGTTCCATATAAAGTTTTGGAATATTTGTTCTAGTTCTGTGAAATATGAGTGATCAAAAATTCATTTGGTATTTTAGTAAAAAATAGAAGATACATTTTTCATTTTTGCCAATAACTTTATTGGATAACATATTACAGTTTGATTTTTCTGCCTTCTGTCATCTTTTAAGCACTTCATAATTCATTCTTCCCAAAATTTTTATCTTTTTGAGCAAAGAACTGTTTCAGGTACCTTTTGCAGTCTTCCAGGGAATTGAAAATTTCCCAATAAAATAATTTTGTAAAGATGGAAATAAATGGAAATCTGAAGGTGCAATATCTGGTGAACATGGCAGATGAATGAGAACTACCTGGTCAAGCTATAACAGTTTTTTTCTTGATCATCAAAGAAGCAAGCAGTATTGTGTTATCCTGATGGAAGATCTTAGGTTTTCTGTTGACTAGTTCTGGATGCTTTTCATCGAGTGCTGCTTTCAGTATATCTAATTGGGAGCAATACCTGTTGGAGTTTATCATTTGGTTTTCTGAAAGGAGCTCATAATAGAGGACTCCCTTCCAATCCCACGATATACACAATATCACCTTCTTTGGATGAAGACCGGCCTTTGGTGTGGTTGGTGGTGATTCATTTCATTTGCCCATGATCTCTTCCATTCCACATAATTGCAAAGTAGCCACTTTTCATTGCACATCACTATTTGTTTTAAAAACAGAATGTTTTCCTTACTTTTAAGTAGAGAATCAAATACAGAAATAAGGTTAATAAGTTTTTATTTTGTTTTGTTTTGCTTACCTTATGTGGAACCCAAACATCAAAGCCATTAATATAACCAGTCTGGCACAAATGATTTTAATGCTTGATTTGGATATTTTGAGTATGTTGGCTATCTCTCATACAGTATAATGCTCATTGTACTCAATTAATGTCTCAATTTGATCTCTGTCAACTTCAACTGGTCTACCCTACCATGGAGATCTCCAGACCAGAACATCGCAAAGCACTTTTGACATGTTTGATCACTTTTAGGACCTTCTCCACACACTGCAAAAATCTTCTTTTTGTTTGTTTTGTCTTTCAGTTGCATTTTTACCTTTCTTGAAATAATGAAGCATAATGTGATGAAAATGTTGCTTATTTTCTTCTATCTTCAATATTAAAATGGATACATAAAATTCACCAATTTTGATGTCTTTTTAATTTACACTGATTTGACAGCTGTCAAAATACAATCTAACAAAATTGTTTTGAACAAAGTTGAAGACAACTGAACATTACTAGAGGCATCTTACAGAAAAAAAACCCAACCAAACCTTTAAAAAATTTTTTTAAAGATTTTATTTATTTATTTTTACAGAGAGGGGAAGGGAGGATGAGAGGGAGGGAAATATCAATGTGTGGTTGCCTCTCATGTGCTCCCTACTGGGGACCTGGCCTGCAACCCAGGCATGTGACCTGACTGGGAATTGAACCAGCAACCCTTTGGTTCTTAGGCTGGTGCACAATCCACTGAGCCACAGCAGCCAGAGCCAACCAAACCTTTTCAACAATCCAATATATAATTGGTATCTTGATAGGAATTGCATTGAATCTGTAGAATGCTTTGGGTAATATGGACATTTTAATGATGTTAATTCTTCCTATCCATGAACATGGTATAAATGTCCACTTATTCATATCTTTTTCAATCTTCTCATACCACATACAAGAATAAACTCAAAATGGATTAAAGACTTAAATTTTAGACTCAAAACCACCAAAATCCTAGAAGAAAACATAGGCAGTAAAATCTTGAACATTGCTCATTACAATATTTTTTTCTGATGTATCTCCTCGGGCAAGGGAAACAAAAGAAAAAAATAAACAAGTGGGACTATATCAAACTAAAAAAATTTTGCACAGCAAAGGAAACCATCAACAAAATGAAAAGACAACTCACTGAATGGAAAAACATATTTGTTGATACATCTGATAAGGGGCTAATATCCAAAATTTATAAAGAACTTATAAAACTCAACACCAAAAAAACACAAACAATCCAATTACAAAATGGGTCAAGGACATGAATAGATACTTCTCCAGGGGACATACAGATGGCCAATAGACATATGAAAAAATGCTCAATGTCATTAATCATCAGAAAAATGCAAATTAAAACCACAATAAGATATCTCACACATGTCATAATGGCTATCATCAATAAATCCACAAATGAAAAGTACTGGCAAGGGTTTGGGGAAAGGGGAACTCTTTAGCATTATTGGTGGGAATGTGAATTGGTACACCTACTGTGAAAAGCAGTATGGAATTACCTCAAAAAATTAAAAATGGAACTGCCTGATGCCCCAGCGATTCCACCTCTGGGAATTTATCTGTACAGAACCAAAACACTAATTTGAAATAATATATGCACCCATACATAAATAGCAGTGTTATTTACCATAGCCAAGATTTGTAGGCAGCTCAAGTGTCCATCAGTAGATGAGTGAGTAAAACAGCTATGGTACATTTACACAATGGAATACTACTTGGCCATAAAGAAGAAGAAACTTTTACCCTTCGCAATAGCAATGACCTGGAGGACATTATGCTAAGTGAAATAAGCCAATCAGAGAAAGATAAGTACCATGCAATTTCATTTATGTGAAATCCAAAGAACAAACTGAACTAAGAAGGAAAACAGAGACAAACTCACAGAGCAGGCTCATAGCTCTGGGTTACAGGTTTTGGGGGTAGAGGAATTGAGCAAAAAAAGAAAAGGAACTCAAGGACATGGACAACAGTGTGGTGATTGTTGGGGAGGGGATTTGGGTAGAGGTAGAAGAAAGAGGTTACAGAGAGAGATAAATGGTGATGAAAAAATACAATAAAAATAAGAATTAAAAAGAAATATACATTAATATTTATATAATATATAATGGGTATATTAATAACTAAATTAAGATGAGATAATCTACTGAACAAAATATCTTAAAATATGTATTAAAAGATCTAGTCAAGTCACTATGTTAATAAAATTTAAAAATTTTTGTAAAGTGATAGATTAATAAATATATTTTGGTCCAGAAGGCAAGTTATCTGGAAAACATCATGATATTTCGTAGATTATCAAAATCAGTTTACTATCAATATAGATCATCTCTTCTACCAACTCTATTGTAAATATTGGAAATTATCATTTTGACTATATTTTATTACTAAGTACATTCAAGAAACTATTTAAAGTGCTGAACACTGGTTTTAACAAATAAAAATACAACTTATCTGAAGTTACAATCAACCCAGAAATTAAAATATCTCCAAATAGAAACTTTTCATTAACTGCAGTAAAAAGTACTTGAGTGTGAAGAGTTTCTATTTTTCTAGTTTGTGCTCCAAATTTCACAAAAGGATTCTGAATATGCAATAGTGCAGTGTACCAAGTAAATATTTAACAAATAAGAATTCTTGAATTTATTACCTTGTTATACCAATTATGATTTCTCATGTATGAACATGTAAAAGGATTTTTAATTTAATGTGAATTATTAATATCATTATCTAATTACCCTATTATTTGTATCAAACATACTTATTTGAATGCTAATTAGAAGACCTCATGTTCTCCTGTTTTCTAGGCTGTCATTTTGATATCACTTCGTCATTCATGCCACTTCTTAACATTGTTATAGTATAACCGAAGAATAAAAACTCATAGAACAAGTACTTGCAAAACCCGAAATAAAACAGTTTTCAGATATGAAATTAGTGCCATGTTAAGTTACACATCTATTTAAGTGCTTCATCTGAAGAAAGCCCTCAAACCATGAGCGATGAAAGACAAATACCATATGATCTCACCTTTAACAGGAATCTAATCAACAAAACAAACAAACAAGCAAAATATAACCAAAGACACTGAAATTGAGAACAGGCTGACAGTGACCAGAGGGGAGAGGGGAGGGACTTTCAGGGGAAGGGGGGAATGGTTTAAGGAACTAGTGCAAAGGACACATGGACAATAACGGGAGGGGGTGGAGATGGTAGGGAGCTGGGGAGGGCTAGAGGGTGGGCTGGGCTGGGGGTAAACAGCAGAAAACCATACTGGAACAACAACTAAAAATTAAAAAAAAAACATGCTGCATGTGTAAATCATCTAAGGTAACTTTTACCAATTGCTAGACCCACTGTCATATCTTATTTTTGTCTAGGTTATAATAATTTTTTGACTGAGAATTCTATTTTACTGGTTACAAAGGCAGCACACTAGTTGATAGCAAAGCAAGTGTGTGTGTGCACACACTTGTACATGATTCCCAGTGGTTTAACAAAATTTGGGACATGATGAATCATAACTGTAGAGTTTAAATGCCATTTACCAAGTTATTAAAGTGCAATCAAGGAGGGAAAATAATTTAAAGACAACTATTTTTTTATTTACTCAAAAAAATCTTGAAGAAATCTTTAGGAAATCGATACAAAATGCTAGAACACAAAAATCATGTTGCTTTGTTTAGTCCCTAGTTCGTGACAATGCAAACAACAAAAGTTAACCTGGAATTTAAATTAAGGAGGATTATATTATATTAGGTACAGCCAAACGTGTGATCTAATTTGCCACTAAGTTTTTAAAATAAATCAAATTTCTGTTCTCTTACCTCTCTCTATCTCCCTTTATGTCAACTATTCCCTCAACCTTTTTGCTCCTACTAAAATGTGTTTCTGTGCTTATTGTTTTATTATAGTTCAATAGTAAAAGATCGTAAATGCAGGGCAGAGGCATTTCAAAAAGGAAAGAAAATGCCTCTACACTTTTAAAACATAGAGATAACATTTCAAAATGAGATACAAAAGCAAAATTAAAAAATTTTAATTATGGATAAAGTTTCCAAATAATGTTATCATCCTTCATAAAGAAGCAAAGAGGGATGAGACATCATGGGAATGTGGTATTGTGGATGATGAAAATAAGCTGTTATTGCAATTTATTATGTATGTCACATTCAAAGGATTTAGAAGACAGAGGTTTGAGTGCCATCATTATTACTTGTTTGCCACTTGATGCTGGGAAAATAATATTTACCTCTTCGGTTTCAGTTTTCATGCCTCCAGAATGTGGGTTCCCAGACTAAGGAAAATACTTAAAATCTTCTCTAGGTCTTTGAGTTGCTGACCTCTCTGTTTTTGTGCCTTTTATAAAGCCCAAGTTCTCATAAAAGATAGCATCCTTCTAAAAGCCTTTACAGAAAGGAAAAGTTATATATAGAAAGTCCATTCAGTGTCCAGGGGTTTCTCCAGTCTGACTGCTATTTATAACAAGGTTTGGGCCTGTAGAACAACACACTTTTCTTAACTAATAACTGCCCAGCCTTCTTGGAGTTAAAGATAAGTTTTCTATTTTTCTACATGTTGGTTTAAGACACTGTTGGAAACAAGAATTTTTTAAATGTACTTATTGGATTGTCCAGTTGTTATGTGGCCTGGCATGGAATGTGATTTAAAAAGTTGCATTTCTGTTTGGACATACATACAGTCTGTTTTGACCATGGACCACTTATAAGATATACATGTACAACCATTTTGAGCTCCTACCGTAAGTATTCATTCTAATTTTTTTCCTTATGAATTTCATGTCAATTTACTTGAATTTCAATTCAGGTAGAAATTTATAAATTTCTGCTAGAGCTTATTTTTATTCCTATGACTCTTATTGATTTTATTTCAGTACAGAGGACTTCACCAAATTCATAAACATTTGATACAGTTAAAAAACAAAAGAAAAAATAATCATAAGAAAAAAACCTCAAATAAAAAATGAGAGAGAGAGAGAGAGAGTTGTTTTGTGGAAGCTGCAGTATGCTAAATTTTAAATTCTTTTTTTAATAAAATGGATTTTGTTCCTCTTGGGAGTACATGAGATAGCAACAGCAGATTATAGAGAGATAGCTGTTATACTATGGCTGTTCTACCCACCTATGGAAAAATACAAATAATAATTTTAGCAGCTAGTGACTCTGAGATTACCCTTAACTTTGTCTTTATAAAAATGCTCTTAAAATTGTGTTTTATAAATAATATGACACAAACTTATAAGAGGGATTTTCTATCCATATTCAAGTGATTTAACAGTAAGTCTAGACAGAAAAAGATGACAGCAAGGTAGGTGGGAGTGGAGCCCAGTTCTCCCTGTGCCCAGCTGGAACACCTAGCCAATCTTCTGAGGAACACAGTGAACAGCCAACAGAACCCCAGCTTATATGAAGTTTGGAGGCCAAGTATTGTAGAGGACATTGAAAAACAGATGGTGAGGAGATTGTGTTAGGATGATAAGGTCCCTGGGATCTGCGAAGGGACCTAGGCTGCTGTGGCCCCCCACCCAGTGCCTGCCACAGGATACTGAGAGGAGAGTTACATCACCAGCTCCCTACCCTATCAGAGCAGGGAGGGCAGCCCTGCACCAGGAGGGAACCAGAGCTTGAAGTCACTGGGGGGAATAGAGACGAAGTGAGAGTCACACAGAGGCGGTATACACCTGCTGGGACTATGGACGCCAGCTAGGTCATTACCAGAGAAATTTGGGAGCTGGGCGACACCTGGAGAAGGGAGAAGAGTTGAGATGTGTCGGACCGTGACCCAGATAGTCTAGAGACTTGTTAGAAAGTTGGGCTGTGTGCAAAGTTCTGTGCTTGTTAATAATGGCAGGCAGCTGCTTTGTAAGGAACTGTCTCAGAATGGCTGGCTCACCCCAAGGATGATTTGAGCTTTGAGCCTGCACTTGACTCAGGCTGCTAGCTTGGCAGCTGAGTCATGCCACTCACATGGAGGCTGACTGGTAACACTTGCCCTGCAGCTGATTCTTGTGGCACCACTAGCTGTGTGGCTGATTTGAGCTCAGTGCCAGAGCTCAAGTCTCCCAGCTTGCCTGTAGGCTGGGTGGTGCGGCTTGCCTGGCCATGCACTCTGGCCAGATTGGGCTCAAAAAGAGCAAAGAGGAGGTGAACTGCATAGACTTCAGTGGAACTGGTGAATTAAAGGTACAGGCCTGGTGCAGAAGGACAGTGGGCGCCTGGCAGCTCACAAAGAACCTGGGCTGGAGGCTGGACTACTGTGAATATTGTGGCCCAGACCTAGCCTCCATCCTTGCAAAACCATAAGAAGGGAGAAAAGTGAAGCACAGCATCTCTCTTCCTGTGGCATCCAGGAAGACCACAGAACTTGCTCAACGGGTTTAAAGTCAGTAGGAGGCTTATTTTTTTCTTTCTTCTCTCTCTCTTTTTCTTTTTTTCTTCCCCCAAGTGAGACAATAAGACAAGGAGTTGTGAAAGGTACAGAGACAGATCCAAAGGAGGAGCACAAGGCTAACCACAAAAACTGGAAACTGAGACAAATGTCACTTTGCTATCCCATAAAATGCATTTTATTGTTTATTTGTATTATTATTTTTCATTCTTTTTACTTCTTTTATTTTATCAGTATTTTTAATATTTCTCTTGTTTCTGTTTAGTTTTCTTCATTTTATTTCTCTGTTTAATTGCACAGTTTGACTGGTTTTCCTTATTCTCTCTTGATTGTATTTTAATATCCCTTCTTTCACTTCACTTGTGTTCCAATAACAAACATACTACTCTTGATCAGGTACTTTCTATTCTGGTTATCCAAATCATATATTTCTTCTCATATTATTGTTGATCCAGTACTATTGTAAATGATTGTTGTTCCATACAATTGTAAATACTACATACACAGCAACCCTCCCTGATCTAAGCACACTTTACTTTATTCCTGAGCTTTATTATTGTTGTGGTTAACTCTATTCTCTCACACACTATGCCTACTTTCTATCCTTTACTCTCACTATATCTCATCATCTAACCTTGCACAAGTGCTCTGTTTTCTGGATTCAGCTCACAATCCTCCTCCCCTCTAACAAGAGTCTTATCTCTCTTTCACCTTTTATGAAAAGTGGGTAGTTGGGTGATACATCACAGTTAACACTATACTTATCCAAAAAATCTCCCATCTCTTCTGTGCTTCTTGGTACTTTAAATACAGTAGAATACTCTCCCTCTGTCTTAATCTATTTTGTCTACCCACCAGCCACTGATCACATACAAGAATAAGTGGGAGCTGTAAATATCAGTATACCCACTGGAGGAGAGAAACCACCGACAGAGGAACCACCAAAAGGTAAAAATCCAAGTACAACAACAGAGGCCACACAAACAAAAGAAAGGGAAAACCTAGAGCTTCCAGACAAGATCAAAGAGACCACACCACTGAATCCCATAGAATTCCTACCACAGAAGTTCACCCCACAAAGATGGCTAGCAAAGCAAAACATCATGAAGCACAGAAACAAACAAAAGGAGTCATCTAAAATGGGGAGACAAAAAAAAAAGAACATGCAATCAAAAGGAATGGAAGACTCCCCACTAAAAAAGGTAAATGAATTGGAGGTAAGGAAACTATCATATACAGAATTCAAAATAATAGTTATAAAGATGCTCAAAGAACTCACAGACAGCCACAAGGAACTGAGTGAGAACTACAACAGTATGAAAAAGGAAACAGAAACTATAAACAAAAACCAGGAAGAAATGAACTATAAAATCTTGGAAATAAAAAACACACTAGAAGGAATTACTAGAAATAAAAAACACACTAGAAGGAAGTAGGCTGGATGAAGCAGAGGATTGAATCAGTGAGCTGGAGGACAAAGTAGAAAAAAAACACCCAGATAGAGCAAGAAAAGAAAAAGAGATCAGAAAGAATGAAGAGGAGTTAAGGGAATTACAGGACAACATGAAATGTAATAATATCCACATAGAAGGGATACCAGAAGGAGAAGAAGAAGAGCAAGGGATAGAAAACTTGTTTGAAAAAGTAATGATGGAAAACTTCCCTAATTTGATGAGAGAAAAAGTCACACAAGTCCAGGAAACACAGAGTCCCAATCAAGAGGAACCCAAAGAGGTCCACTTCAAGACACATCATAATTAAAATGGCAAAATTCCAAGACAAAAAGAATCTTAAAGACAGCAAGGGAGAAATAGGAAGTAACATTCAAGGGAACCCCAATAAGACTTGTGGTTGACTTCTCAATGGAAACACTCTAAGCCAGAAAAGAATTGCATAGAATATTCCAAGCAATGAAAACCAAAGGCTTACAACCAAGACTACTTTATCCAGCAAGGCTCTCAATTAAAATGGAAGGTGAAATAAGGAGTTTCCCAGACAAAAGAAGCTTCAAAGAATACACCTCCACCAATCAGCAGGGCAAGATATGCTAAAGGGACTGCTTTAAGAAAAGGGAGGAAAAGAGTGAGAGAGAGAGGAAGACAGGTACCAAAAAATGGCAATGAATAAGTACCTATCAACAATAACCTTAAATGTACATGGATTAAATGCTCCAGTCAAAAGATACAGAATAGCTGAATGGATAAGAAAGCATGACCCACACATATGCTGCCTACAAGAGACCCACCTCAGAACAAAAGACCTTCACAGACTGAAAGTTAAAGGCTGGAAACAAATATTCCAAGCAAATGGTCAGGAAAAAAAGCTGGGGTAGCAATACTCATACCAGACAAAATAGACTTAAAAAAAAGGGCCATAAAAAGAGATACAGAAGATCACTTCATAATATTCTAGAGCAGAATACATCAAGAGACATAAACATTATAAATATATGTGCATCCAACACAGGAGCACCCACATATATAAGGAAAATCTTGGAGGACTTCAAGAAAGATATTGACAGCAACATAATTACAGTAGAGGATTTTAACAGCCCACTGTCAAAAATGGATAGATCTTCCAAACAAAATGTCAACAAAGATATTGCGACACTGAACAATGTCCTAGATCAAATGGACTTAACAGATATGTATATATATATATATAGAGAGAGAGAGAGAGCGCCTTTTATCCCAAAGAAACAAGATATACATTCTTTTCAAATGCACATGAAACATTTTCAAAGATACATCACATGATAGGACACAAAACAAACTTCAATAAATTCAAGAAAATTGAAGTCATATCAAGCATTTTCTTTGACTACAAGGAATCTAGAAACCAACCTCAAGAAAGAACTCAAAAACACCCAAACTCATGGAGATTGAATCACATGCTATTAAACAATGAATGGGTCAAGAATGAAATTAGGGAAGAAATCAAAAAGTTCTGGAAACAAAAATAAACTCACAACAATCTAAAACTTACGGGATACAGTCAAAGCAGTCCTGAGAGGGAAGTTTATAGTGATACAGGCCTACCTAAAAAGGATAGAAACATTTCAAATAAACAACCTAACCCTACACCTACAAGAACTGGAGGAATAACAAGAAAGACAGCCCAGAGCAAGTAGAAGATAGGAAGTCACCAAGATCAGACCAGACTTAAATGACATAGAGACTAAAACCATAATTCTAAGGATCAATGAATCCAGGAGCTGGTTCTTTGAAAATATAAAGAAAATTGACAAGCCTTTAAGCAGACTCATCAAGAAAAAAAGAGAGATGACCCAAATAAACACAGTTAGAAGTGAAAAAGGTGAGATTACAACTGATAGCACAGAAATACAAAGGATTTAAGAAATTACTATGAAGAACTGTATGCAAAGAAATTTGAAAACCTAGGTGAAATGGACAAATTTCTAGAAAAATATAATTTTCCAGAACTCAGTGAAGAAGAAACAGAAAGCCTGAACAGACCAATAACAGCAGATGAAATTGAAGAAGTAATCAAAAAAGTCCTGGCATACAAAAGTCCTGGACTGGATGGTTTCACAGGAGATTTCTACAAAACATTTAAGGAAGAGCTAACCCCTATCCTTCAGACTATTCCAAAAAATTCAGGAAGATGGAATACTGCCGAACTCTTCATATGAAGCCAGCATCATCCTAACCCCAAAACCAGATAAAGGCACAACAAAGAAAGAAAACTTCAGACCAATATCGCTGATGAACATAGATGCTAAAATCCTCAACAAAATATTAGCAAACTGCATCCAGCAATACATTATACAGATCATATACCATGATCAAGTGGGATTCAACCCAGGGATGCCAGGATGGTACAATATTCACAAATCAATAAACGTAATGCATCGCATAAACAAAAGCAAAAACAAAAATCACATGATCATGTCAATAGATGCAGAAAAAGCATTTAATAAGGTACAGTAACCATTTATGATTAAAACACTCAGCAAAGTGGGAATAGAGGGAGCATTCATCAACATAATAAAGGCCATATACTAGAGAGCTACAGACAACATCATACTCAATGGACAAAAACTAAAAACTTTCCCACTAAAATCAGGAACAAGACAAGGTTGTTCACTTTCACCACTTCTATTCAACATATTATTGGAAGTCCTAGCCACAGCAATCAGACAAGAAAAAGAAATAAAGGGCATCCTAATTGGAAAAAAGGAAACAAAACTCTGATCGTTTGCAGATGGAATGATAGTGTATACAGAAAATCCTATAGACTACATCAAAAAACTGTTCCATCTAATAAATGAATTTGGAAAAAAGTGGGATACAAAGTCAATATTCAGAAATTGAAAGCATTTTTGTATACCAACAACAAAACATCAGAAACAGAAATCAGGAAAAAAAATCCCATTTGATAAAGCAACAAGAAAAATAAAATACCTAAGAATAAACATAACCAAGAAGGTAAAAGACCTGTATTCAGAAAACTACACAACACATAAGAAATTAAGGAACACACAAGCAAATGAAAGCATATATCGTGTTCATGGATTAGAATTATTAACATCATCAAAATGTCCATACTACCCAAAGTAATTTTTAGATTCAATGTGATACACATTAAAATACCAATGGCATAGTTCACAGCTATTGAACAAACACTTCAAAATTTAAATGGAACCATAAATGACTTCCAATAGCTGCAGCAATTTTGAGAAAGAGGAATAAAGTAGGATGAATCACAGTACCTGATATCAAACTAGATTACAAGGCAACCGGAATAAAAACAGCCTTGTTCTGGCATAAGAACAGACACGTGGACCAATGAAACAGAATAGAGAGCCCAGAAATAAACCCAAGCCTCTGTGTCAATTAATATTTGACAAAGGGGGCAGCAGCTTAAAATGGAGCAAGAATAGCCTCTTCAACAAATGGTATTGGGAGAGCTGGACAGCTACATGCAAAAAAATGAAACTTGAGCACCAACTTACACCACACACAAAAATAAATTCAAGGTAGATAAAAGATTTAAATATAAGTTGTGACAGCATAAAAGTCCTTCGTAAGTACATAGGCTGGAAAATCTCAGATATTCCACACAGCAATATTTTCACTGATATATCCCCTAGGGCAAAGGATAAAGGAGAGAATAAACAAATGGAATCTCATCAAAATAAAAAGCTTCTGCATGGCTAAAGAAAACAGCATTAAAATTAAAAGAGAACCAGTCATATGGGAAAACTAATTTGCAGATGATACCTCAGACAAGGGTTTGATCTCCAAAATATATACTCACACAACTCTATTCTAGGAAGACAAACAACCCAATTAAAAAATGGGCAAATGACTTGAATAGACATTTCTCCAAGGAGGACATACAACGTGTCCAGAGACATGAAAGGATGCTCAACATTGCTAGCTATCAGAGAGATGCAAATTAAAACCACAATGGGATACCAGTTCACACAGGTGAGATGGCGATCATAAACAAAGCAACAAACAACAAGTGTTGGAGAGGATGCAGAGAAAAGGGAAACCTAGTGAATTAGTGGTGCGATTGAAGACTGGTGCAGCCACTGTGGAAAAGTCTATGGAATTTACTCAGAAAACTAAAAATGGAACTGCCTTTTGACCTGGAAATTCCACTGAGGGAATTATATCCTAAGAACCCTGAAACACCAATCCAAAAGAACCTGTGCATCCCAATGTTCATAGCAGCACAACTTACAATAGCCAAGTGCTACAATCAACCTAAGTGCCCATCAGTAAATGAATGGATCAAAAAACTGTAGTACATTTACACAATGAAATACTATGAAGCAGAGAAGGAGCTCCTACCCTTTGCGACAGCACAGATGGAACTGGAGAGCATTATACTGAGTGAAATAAGCCAGGTGGTGAAGGACAGATACCATATGATCTCACATTTAAGTGGAACCTAATTAATGAAACAAACAAGCAAGCAAAATATAACCAGAGACATTGAAATAAAGAACAATCTGACAGTAACCAGAGAGGAGGTGGGAAGGGATAATGGGGGGAAGGGAGAAAGGGTTTTCAGGAACAACTATAAGGACACATGGACAAAATCAAGGGGGGTGGAATGAGGGGAGGGAGGTAGAGATAACTGAGTTGGGGGGAGAGGTGGGGAGAAAAGGCAGAAAACTATATTTGAACAACAATAAATTTTTTTTAAAAAGTAGGACTAATATAGGCAATATGCTGAAATGTAATGGGGTGATATGTAAATGGCTGAAACTAGAAAAATTCTATTATATCAGTAGTCTGAGGTCCACACTTTCATCTCATGGATCCTTCTGCTATAGACCTTGGCAGATCTAGACTTTGGGTTCTGTGTTGGCTTTATAATTAGCCTTAGAGTCATGGGGATTTTGGTATACTTTCAACAGTTTTATTGTTTACATTCCAAGTATCAGTTACTGGGTCCTTCTAATACAGAAGTAAACACACAGGAACTACAATGATAAATACCTTTTTTACCATACTAACCCTTTTTCATTGATCATCCATGAGTCATCCAACATGTGTCTTCACATTGAGTACTAACTAGGGGTCAGGTATTAATCCTGGAGGATATAACTCTGAATGAGATGGACAGGCCCTGATTTTGATGTCACTAGTATCTTTTGTCTTGCCATATGATGGGATATCTTCATTATTCCCTCTGCCCTAAATTGTTTTAATCTCAAGTTGCTAATGAAGATAAAATTGTTGTCCTTAGTTTTGATAAGCAGCTATATCAAGAAGACAATCTATGAAAATTATTTGTTTTAGGAGAAAGTATGCAAAGGGTTAATCTGCTCTCCACTTAAACTTCTGGGATTAAGCCACAGGCACCAAGATCACTAAGTGTACTCAGCAACAATGAGCTAAAAATGGAAAAAAACATCATATTGTTATTGTATCCCTTTTCCTCTAAGGAATTATCTGATAAACACCACAACCTCCAAGGGAATTGTAAACAGCTTTCTGTAGGGTAGGTTATATATCCATTTTTTTTCCAAGCAGACATATCATGTCCAGCCATCATCACACTTTATTTAAGGTGGTTGAAAGTATGAGATTGAGATCCTACCTGAGTGGAAACCTTCTTGTCCTTAATTCATTGGCTATGCTGGATTTTTTTTTTTCATTGATCAGACCTTCAGACTTCTACTAGAAATTGCTCCTTTGGGGAAACCAGGCCTTCCAAGAAACTCAAGAAACTGAAATGGAGACAGCAGGAGAAAGGGAAATTAACTATACATATAGATCTCAGTTTTTTAAAGTCTTAAGTAAATGTTCAAGCACAGGCTTCTAAACAGTTCAGTAAAAAATTAAGGAAAATTCACAGTTTATAAGTCTGAATACTCACAAAGTGAACACATGAAGAGAGTCCAGGTAGCATTTGTGTCTTCTGGCCAAGCAAAGACTTCAGAAAAAGTCGAGGTATCATTTGTTCATTAAGACATAAAGTGACAGCAACAAGACAAGTTTTCTTATCTTTTTTTTAAAAAGTTACCTCTTTTCTTTAGTTTTTGCCTAGATTTTCAGGAAATTATTGAGTTGACTAAATTTAATTACTCATGAAAATAAACATAGGAACTTGCAGAAGGATATTTCACAGAGACTTTTAATGTGCAACGTCCCTTGCATACAAGCACTGTGACAAACAAAAGTGTACATGTGTGTACATGAGCATGGGTGCACTTGAGTCTTTTTCTGATGGCATGGAGGGAAGACGATAAATCTGCTGACTGCCAGTCAGTGATTTAGAAAGATAGTTATTAGGGTAAAGGGAAAGGCTACAAGTAAAGCAATAAAATCCTGTGGCTGTACTTCCAAAATAATAATTGCAGTGTTCTGAGTAACTAAAGGAGTAAGCGATCTCCTCAAATTAGTCACACCTGTTCCAGACCATCTGCCTATAAATTCCACACCATTATTCATGGAAAACAAGTGGCAGTATCTCTCCTTCACTTTCTCCATTGGCCATTCTCACATACATTATTTTTCTCCTTAAAGTTATGCTCTTCCCTACTGTTTAAAAACATTAGGATCTAGGAGGAGTGACACATAATGTGCTCTGTCTTGGTACTTCTACCAGTGATGGCTCTGTAAAGAGCATTGGATTGTTAGGGGTCATAAATTGTTTGGGCCTGTATTTCTTAATGAATATGTAACTATTCTTGATCTTTATTAATATTGATGTGGAAGAAAAAATAAGTAACTCTGAAAGGATTTGTAACTTTAATTCAAAAAGCAATAGTTCTTGGTATCACCTCTTTGGAAGAACCCACTGAATAAATCAGACAAATTGTCTTTAAATACTGAATTATTTTCACTGTTTAATCTTTTATATGACTCATGTATACCACAGGCATGATTCTACTTCAAACACAAAGATGATCTTCAACATCAATTGTAGGCAAAGTCCAAGTACATGGGAATAATTAATGCCAGATGCGATAATCATTTTAGTTAATGCATTTTATGTATCAAAATTGATGTATCTTTATTCCAGTCTATAAAGGCTTCACTTTCATACATTTCCTACCCAACTTTTTCCAAAACCTCACAAGAAAATAATACTATCATTTCATTATGTTCATCAATTTATTTTTAAGTATATTTTATTGATTATGCTATTACTGTTTTCCCAATTTTTTCCCTTTACCCCTCTGCCATGCAGCCTCCACCCCTCAGCATTCCCCACCCCTTAGTTCATGTCCAGGGGTTGTACATATAAAATTCTTTGACTTCTCTGTTTCCTACACCATTCTTAACCTCTCCCTGTCTATTTTATGCCTACAAATTATGCTTATTCCCTGTACCTTCCCCCCATCTTCCCTTCCCCCTCCCCACTGAAAACCCTCCATGTGATGTCCATTTCTCTGATTCTGTTCCTCTTCTAGTTGTTTGCTAATTTTTTTATTTTGTTTTTTTTTTTTAGGTTCAGTCGATAGTTGTGGGTTTGTTGTCATTTTACTGTTCATAGTTTTTGATCTTCTTCTATTTCTTAGGACCTCCATCCAAGATTACTCTATCTAGCAAAGTTATCATTTAAAATGGAAGGGTAGATAAAGTGCTTCCCAGATCAGGTCAAGTTAACAGAGTTTATCACCAAGTCCTTATTATATGAAATGTTAAAGGGACTTATGTTCATCAATTTAAATTGAAGTTGACACTTATGATTACCAATGATACTGGCATGTGTGTTACTTTTACAAATTGCTTCTTTGGCAAAATCTGATCTTCACAGGGACCTAAAAAGCCATTGTCACATACAACTTTGTAGGTAGATGGCCAAGCATTTTACTTAGAGGCACAGTAGGTAGTTTTGCAGGTAGATCGCCAAGCATTTTACTTAGAATGTTGAAAAGGCCATTCTTTCTCTGTCTTTGCTATTCAAAGGCCACTCACTATCTTACTTTTTATTAGGAAACTTGCAAATGTTCCATAAAGTTATACTATTTAATGTTATTTAATGTGATTAAATTCAACATTCTGTCTAGAATATGGCTCTAATCTTACATTATTTTTATTGGTGCCAAATATGGAAGTTATCAAGAGTTTTGTGCTTAACTTTTAAAAATAGTTAAAATAAGTTATTCAAAACATTTTTCTTTTTGTTTTTTTTAAACAGCATTTTTTCCTAGGCTGGCAGAGTGCACACACATGAGTTGTCCTTTTTTTTTTCCCTTGGACACTTTACTCATCTGTTCCACCCACTCATGTTTGTTCTACTTCTCAAAAAGTAGCATTAAATCATTCATCCATGTATTTATTTGTTAAATGAAACTTTTTAAATTTATTTTTTTAAATTTTTTATTGCTGTTCAAGTACGGTTGTCTCCATTTTCCCTCCACCACTCCCCCCATCCTCAGCCATCCCCACTTCCCACCCCTGATCCTACCCCACTTTGGTTTTGTCCATGTGTCCTTTATAGATGTTCCTGAAAACCCTTCCCTCTTTTTACCCCCATCATCCCTCTCACCTCCCCTCTGGTTACTGGTCAGTTTGTTCTTTACTTCCATGTCTCTGGTTATATTTTGCTTCCTTGTTTGTTTTGTTGATTAGGTTCCACTTATAGGTGAGATCATAAGGTATCTATCTTTCACCACCTGGCTTATTTCACTTAGCATAATGCTCTCCAATTCCATCCATGCTAATCTTTATTGAACTACTACAAATGGCAAACAGAAAAGGCAGAAAACTCATCTGGGTTGCAATGGAAGTAATGATTTAGGTTAAAATCTTTCCTGATAATAGGTGTAACTCAATTTATTGGAAATTGCATTTCATTGTGAGGATTCACAGACCCAGGGAAAATCAACACCTAAATAATAATAAATAAAAATAATAGCCACATATTGAGTTCCTGCTTTACATATGACTATAAAAAAATCTCTAAAATCATTTGTGATGCTTTGAAGATTGCTGATATAATTGTAATCTTCTCTTTACAGATGAAAATAACAAGGCTCAGAGATATCAAGTTACTTGCCTAAAGTGAAATGGCCCAGAAATGGAAGAGCTGGAATTAGCATCTTAGACTTCATAATGCCACACTCTATGCTCTTAATCACAATGCATGTGTATCTCATTTGTATAATTGTGTGTGTGTGTGTGAGAGAGAGAGAGGGAGGGAGGAAGAGAGAGAGAGGGAGGGAGAGAGAATTAGTTTAATAGAGAACTTCTGAGAAATGGCAAGTATTGCCAAGTTTCCATTAACCAATAATTTAAGAGTTCAAAACTGTGCAAATTATTGGTAGTCACATGGCTAAACTAAGGATCTTTGACTTTTGAACTAAGAAAACAAAGGCTTTCAGAAGGTTAGTCCAAATTTTATATTTACATAAGATGGTTATTACAGAAGGCCAAAGATGAATTTAATTACTGAAGAGCTCTGAAAATAATGATAACATTCACACTAGCATAATTTCATGAAGTAGATAATAGGGGACATAAGAAGCTGGAAAATACACCTGCAGATTCATTTGTTCTCATTCTGTGAAGGACAAATTAAGTGAATAAGAATGAGAAAAGTAGAACAGAGTGGCTAGCAATTTTGGAACTTTGCCTAATATCCATGCTAGGAAAGATTAAACAAAAAAAATCTTGAAATGATATATTTAAAGCACTAACATGTGCATATGGTCTCTTTGTCCTGAATAACATGGGAGTATGAACAGTCAAAAAAGTCTAATTTTCTCTGATGATGGAATCATTGACTTTATTTGAAAGTATGAAATATAATAATCAGAAACCCTTAAGAAAAATGGTAAAAGAAACTCCACTAATCTTCTTATAAAGCAAAATTATAAAATAATATGAGATGTTAAAGAATGTTTTGAAGCAAATAGAAAATTCTCATTACTGTTACAGAGCTTTTAAAATTTTATTTTGGTTTAGTTTTTAATAAATATTTTCATGTTTACACAGGGGTTGTCAGAAGGTAAACAGTATTTTAAAATCAGCTTTCTTCATTCTTCCTTCATTAAGAACTACTATATTTTGCTGTACAGTCTTTTTTTAAATTTTTTATTTATTTTTATTTTTTTAATCATTATTCCAGTACAGTTTCTATCCTTTACTCCCATTCCAGCCCACCCACCCATCCCTCCCCTCCTCCCTCCCATTTCCAACCCCCCTAGTTTTTGTCCATATGTCCTTTATATTTGTTCCTCTAAACCTTTTCCATTCCCCCCGGAGTTCCCCTGAAATTCCCTCCCCTCTCCCCTCTAGTCACTGTCAGACACTGAAATAGAGGACAGGCTGACAGTGCTGTACAGTCTTATAATTATAATAGAATAACTAATTTTCTACTAAGTGGATATAATTTTACTTTAATAAAACATTTTCCTATTGTTGACTATTAAAGGTGGTTCCAATTTTTTTGTTATTAGAAATGACATGCCAATAAACATCTTTATTTATATAACAATTTTCTAAATATAAAATATTAGAAATTTCTAGAATTTTAATTAATGTGTAAAAACCATGAACATTTTTATCTTTTTAGAGATTTCCAAATTACTTTTCAAAAGATCAAACCAAATTTTATTCAAAGAACTTTGTAGGGAGGGCTGGGGTGGTGGGGAGGGGTAAGGGGAAAAGGCAGAAAACTATACTTGAAAAACAGTTTAAAAAAAGAACTTTGCTGACAAAATATATATAATTTTTAATTCTGCTAAATTAATAAACTGAAAACTCATGTTCCATTTCTTTAAATATTTTATAACTAATGAGGTTGAGCATTATACATATAGTATGTACACATATATGTAAAGTACTAATTATATTTTCTCTTGTTTGTCATCACTCGCTCATTTTCATCTTTTTGTAAGACAGCTAAAGAAAAATCATGTGGGAGGGCAAATTGATACTCTAATAAATCAAACCAACTTCAAATGAATTTTCAAGACTGGAAATATGTTCTGACTTACCAGTAAATTCCTTCTAATTCTCCTTAATGACTATTTTTTTCTTTTCTTTTTTAATTTTAACCATTATTCAAGTACAGTTTCTATCCTTTACTCACATTCCAGCCCACCCACCATCCCTCCCCTCCTACCTCCCATTTCCACCCCACTAGTTTTTGTCCATGTGTCCTTTATATTTGTTCCTTTAATCCCTTCACATTCTCCACTGAAATTCCCTCCCCTCTCCCCTCTGGTCCCTGATTACCTGTCCTCTATTTCAGTGTTTTTGGCTATATTTTGCTTCTTTCTTTGTATTGTTGTTTAGGTTCCTGTTAAAGGCCAGATCATATGGTATTTTTCTTTCACTGCCAGGCTTATTTCGCTTAGCATAATGCTTTCCAACTACATCCATGCTGTTGCAAAGGGTATGAGCTCCTTCTTTCTTTCTGCTGCATAGAATTCCATTGTGTAAATGTACCATAGTTTTTTGATCCATTCATTTACTGATGGGCACCTAGGTAGCTTCCAGCACTTAGCTATTGTAAATTGTGCTGCTATGAACATTGGGGTGCATAGGTTCTTTTGGATTGGTGTTTCAGGGTTCTTAGGATATAGTCCCAGCAATGGAATTGCTAGGTCAAAAGGCAGATCCATTTTTAGTTATCGCAGGAAGTTCCATACTGTTTTCCATAGTGGTTGTACCAATCTGAAATCCCACCAACAGTGCACTAGGGTCCCTTTTTCTCCACAACCTCTCCAACACTTGTTGTTTGTTGTTTTGTTTATTATGGCCATTCAGACTGGTGTGAAGTGATATCTCATTGTGGTTTTAATTTGCATCTCTCTGATAGCTAGCAATATTGAGCATCTTTTCATGTGTTTCTGGATCCTCTCGGTGTCTTCCATGGAGAAATGTCTATTCAAGTCCTTTGCCCATTTTTTAATTGGGTTGTTTGTCTTCTTAGAGTGGAGTCGTGTAAGTTCTTTATATATCTTGGAGATTAAACCCTTGTCTGAGGTATCATTGGAAAATATGTTTTCCCATACAGTTGG